>CM062809.1:443448447-443774335 GCA_031772625.1 Pinus tabuliformis | reverse complement strand
GATGCCCCGAATCACAACTGTGCAGCAAAGTAAGTTGAAAAGTCTAAGTCTAAAGCAATAGCAAATGCCAAAATCAAATCACCGTGTAGTGGGGACAGACATTAAGTGTGACATTGATGTATTGTATCGCACAGCATTAAGTGGGACATTGATGTATTGTATCAAATCGCGCATTCACTCTCTCGTAATGTAGACAAGGGCATTAGTCTATTCTGTCATTCTGTCTCATTGTACCGAAGTCGCTTATTCGTCGCTTATTCCACGAAAAAAATAATCCGAAAGACCACCGCGTGGGGACAGATGGAGAGGAGCATTAGTCTATTCTGCCTGAAGGTACTCTATTCTGTCTCATTGTACCGAAGTCGCGTATTCCACGATCAAAGAAGGCCGAAAGGGGAGGAAAAAGTGTAAGTACTCCGAAAGACCCCCGCGTGGGGACCGATGGAGAGGTGAGGAAATTAATGTATTCTGGCAAAGCATTAAAATGGGACATTGATAGGTTGCTGCAAGTCGCGTACATTT
Organism: Pinus tabuliformis; assembly: GCA_031772625.1. Taxonomy (NCBI): domain Eukaryota; kingdom Viridiplantae; phylum Streptophyta; class Pinopsida; order Pinales; family Pinaceae; genus Pinus; species Pinus tabuliformis. Next base: position 443,773,813 of record CM062809.1, on the reverse strand, counting down.
TCTATCGTGGGTTAAATTTGGCGGGTGGGTCTCCTATTCATTTCTTTATGATGATTTTATTTTTAAACGGCTTTTTATATGATTTTTAATATTGCTTTCTATATGATTTTATTATTTATTTTTACATTTTTTTTAAATATACTAAATATAATTTTTTGATAGAGGTTTCATGTCAACCAAAGTAGATGGATTTGTGAAAATAATTGTTTTGTTAAACTGTACTAATAGGTGATCTATTCTAGAAAAATTCACCCAAAATTTGCATCATGCCCCAACCACAACCAAACCAATTATGTAAAGGCATAATTATATTATAAATATATTGTATTTTGATAGGTTTTTCTTGCCAACATGAACAAGTAGGATTGTGAAAGCAATATTTTGGCTAAGCTGTTGGGTCATCTACTCTATCAAATTCGTCCAAGACTTTTATCTGCCCCTTAAGAGAATCTAATATATCGTCTCTAGTTAATGACATAAAGGATAAAGGCTTGCAGGCAAACTTCCGAGTATCCAATATTCTATTTAAGGTTCTTTCTCATATTGGTTGCAAGAGCTATGGGTAAAGACTAGAATATTTCCCCTGAAGCAATTGAAGTGACATAAAAGATTTAGGATTTGCTTTGTGTACTCTCAGTGCGCAACAAAGTTGTCGATGGAAGCTCTCTTAATTTAATAGGCCCTTAATATACTACAAAACTAAAGAGCTAGATTATGAGATTCACCAAAGTACCGAGTTACAACTTGACTAGCCACAAAATGGGATACTTAAGATGTTGAAACCATATGCCTTAAGAGATGTGAAGATATTTGGGAAGCTTAGCTCTGTCCTCTTTTAGGACTAAGTCACTTGAGTGGTTGGTGTTTAACAAGCATAGTGAGTCAAGATATTGTCTACCATTCAAGAATAATATATGGTTGCCTATTAGATTTTTTTTTTTGAGTTTGAAGCAAACTCAACATAATGTCCACCATTTAGGAATAACAAATGGTTGCCCAGTAGAAAAACTTGTTGAGTTTAAAGCACACTGGTAAGTCAAAATCAACTCGGCTCAAAAGAACGAGATATTTTGACTTGAGGACAAGTCAAACTCACTGCCAGGAATCTGACTTGAGAAAAATGAGTTTGCTCGCAAATACTTATGGATTAGACTCTGACCTAGATACCTAAATATATCACTAAGAGTTGAACAAGAAGGAATAATTAATGGAAAAAAAGAAAAACATATGAATAAAGAAATAAAACGTTATCAAAATGATTAGAAAAGACATATATAAATCAAATCAAATCAAGCTTTAAAATCAAGAAAGAAAAAAAGGGTTAAGCCCATCACTATGAATAAAAGAAAAGGGAAAAATTATAAACCTAAAAATTAAAATGAAACTAAAGTAAAAAGAAAAGAACATACCACTTAAAATAAAGAAAGGGGGATCAAGGATGAAGACCCTTAGGAGGATAGAACGAGGATCCAACATGTGCTAATATTCCAACCATCATCCCTATTTAGAGAACTAGATCTTTTGTCAATTTCTATGGCTTCTTTGAACTTTCGGTGATCGAAATGATCATTCTTGGCAATGACTTGAGAATCTTCTATACAAATATGGTGTTTTGTCTTCTCAGCATGTTTGGCTAGAGTTGAAAAGCAATTCCTACAATGTTTGATGTAAGTTGCATGCTCTTTAATCCTTTGTCTTATGAAATGATTGGTTTCTCTAATGTAGGGATTCCCACATGAACAAGGGATTACATAAACACCTTTCAAATATTTAGGGTCCACAGGGTCCTTAATTGATCTAAGGGAACTCCAAATGGTGTTCAAACTCCTAAGGGTAGAAAGGACCTTGTGCTTCATAAGAATTTGAGCAATCTTGTTGATGGTTCCTGATATAAACGGAGGTTGGACTTTGGTAACCCAATCTCCAAGCTCTTTCATTATCTTCGAACCATTGCCTGTGTTTAAGAACGATTTGAGACCTAGGTGCTTATTGTAACCATTATTTTTTAATATTTCAAGAAGATGGGATTTCTCATCATCCAGGTGACTTTCATTCGAAACCCTCAAAACTCGAGTTTCCAATGTGTTGAGAACTCCAAGTTTTTAGGCATGGTAATGGTGGGAACTTGCATGAAGATATTGCTCAATGTGAGTCTTCTTACGAAAGACGATGAGAAAAAAAACCATCATCTTTCTTAGACACAAACACATAAGGGAAAACAAGTCTACCATTGAATTTTAATTCCATAGTAAACTTGATGGAGCTAGACTACCTATTAAGATGCTAAAAAAATAGATCTAATTTTTCATGCCTGTGAGGCTAGATGATTAAGTCATCATATACAAACATTTTGTACAATTTGGTCCATAATTGGGATGAAGTGAATGCCTTAGATTCAAATTATTCCGTGAACAAGTTAGCAACGAAAGGGGATAGCGGATAACCCATGGCCACTTCACAGGGTTTCTCATAGAATTCACCTTCAAAGTTTAAAAGGGTAGAGGTAAGGCAGATCTTGACTAACTTGGCTACGTTGGTATCAATAACTTTATTGATCCCCTCGATAACCTCCTTAATGGGGATATTGGTGTACAAAGAAACCACATCAAAACTCACATGAATCTCATTATGCTTAAGCTTTAAACCCTTTAACTAATTGACAAAAGATGAATAGTCCTTCAAAAAGGATTACATAAGGCCAACAAGGGGCTTTAGCTTCCAGGCTAAATGTTTAGCTAGAAGGTAAGTCGACCAACCTATTGTATTAAGAATGGGTCTAAGGGGGACTCCATATTTATGGATCTTGGGAAGCTTATAGATGCTAGGAGTAAGAGAGTTGCTCTTGAAAAGCTTGAGGCTTATTGAATTAATGGTTTTATTAGATTTAATAGATGAAGCAAAAACTTTTGATATTTTCTTTAAAGGGTTCTTAGTAAGGTTCTTGTAACTACCGTTGTTATGAGGGTCATCCAATGTTTTTCTACGGTAGTCATCCTTATCTAAGATAACGACTACCCCACCTTTATCATCTTTGAAAATAGCAATGCCAGGGTTCACGTTCAAGGACATAAGGGCTTCGAATTCTAAGTTGCTAATGTTTCTCTAAGGAGGCTTGGATTTTCTAAGGACAACCATGAAATATTTCCTAATAACATATTTAATGCTATCAGGTAAGTCCTTAATCCCATATTCAACATCACAAATGATTTCCTCCACTAGGATATTTCTAGGAACAAAGGTGAAGTTTAACCCTTTTTCCAAAAGTTTATATACTAGAGGATCAAAAGAAAAATTAGAGAGGTTAACAACTCTCTTATTAACATAATGGAAACTAAGTTATTGTTGAGGGATGACAAAGGAGTGGGGATCCTAGAACAAGGGTAAGATACAGACTTAGTAATGACAGGGGATTTTTTATAGTGGAGTATCTAGGTTTGAAGGGTAGCCTTCAACAAGGGAGGAAGTTGCATGACCAAGGGTAAACGAGGAGGGATGGACCACGATGGGGACCGAGATTGAATTCAAAGGGGAGGATCGTAGGGATTTAACTTTCATGGAATATTATAAAATATTCTTAGTAATAGTTACAAATCTAAGATTAATCTCAAAAGTAATTATGCAATTGTTGCCCTTTTAATGAAACCGATTGGTTAAAAAATTCATATGAACAAGTATCATATGAGATGAGTCATAGTATTTTTTCCATGTAGTATTTGTAAGCCATGATATTAGCCCATGAGATTCTAACAAAGCTTATTCACAAGTTAAAAAATTCTATTGTTCCTCATAGTTAAGAATCTTGTTCCATGTTTTTCCTTTTTATGTATATATTTTAACTCATATATTATAATAATAACTTAAAATAAAGTTATAATTTGGCAATGTCCCATGGGGCTTTGGATTGATAGTGAATGGGTTTATTTTTAGGGCTCTCCATGACCCACTTAAAAAAAAAAAGAAGAAGAAGAAGAAGAAGTTATAATTTGGCAATGTGAGATGTATCGTAAAGTAAGTGTTTTGATGCTTGTCATGGATCAATGTCTATTGTCATTTACCAACCATTTAATTTACATGGTTGCATTAGTTGTAATTTAAGGTAAGCCGTGAGTAGAATATACTTTTGGATAATTATATATCTTTTCAATCAATTATATCTATGCCTACAACCACTTTTGTTCATGCCTCATGAACTCATGTTCATTGCGGCTAGAGGGTTCCTCACATTCTAAATCAAAATTGTCACTCTTTCCTTATCTCCTTGATGCAAGAGCAACCCCTCTTCTTAGTTTTCCCCAATCTTTCTAAGTACATTCTTTTAGAAAATAATTGATCTCAAATGGGACAACAACAAATACAACTAAAGATCAATTTCTCAACATAACCCTTCTATTTACTTTTTCCCAATGTTTGCAAGTATTTTCCTTTAGTAGATCATTACTCCCAAATGACGTAACAACAAATACAACTAGAGATTAATTTCTTAGTATGTTGATATATAATGGTATGTAAGGATCATAACGATAAAATGTCACACAATTCCTCACTTATAGAAACTAAAAAAGAATTACTTATTAGCTTTCTTAACATTGACCAATCTCTTGCTAGACAGTGTTTCCCCAATCTCTTACAATACATTTTTTCTAAGTGTCCCCTCATGATCCATCTAAGAGGGTCACTCAATTACTTGAAATAATATCGAAACAAGATGCCTCGTTTCTTAAAAGCTCATTTATAAGCTAAGAGAAATACAAGAAATAGAAAATCGTTGTTAAAAAAGTTTTTCTTTTTTTTCCTTTTTTTTAAGCCCATAATGCAAAAGACCTCAAATGTGAAGCATATAAAATAACCTTTCATACCAGAGAAAGTGTAGGTGGAGCTTGAAGAACTCATTAAAAAATCACTCAATAGACCTCCAATGTACATGGCATGTGAATGAACTATAGGCTAGCAACATGAATTGAATACAAAGTGGAACAAACAAATTGACTTGGAAGGTGGGTTCCATACATGTCGACAAGTAGGGAACCACATTTGAAGAAATGATATCCCCTGAAGGAGTCCTTTCATGTAAATAAATTTACCTGACATTAATGTCCTTGACCTTGTTACCTTTAATTTAATTAACTTAAATTTGATTAGTTTTGCATATTTGTTAAGGGATATAGCTTAATGAATTTTCCATTTTTAATCTGACCAAAATGACAAGAAGTTAAACTAGACATTTCATTGAAACTAGAAATAAGTTTTTTTTATTTAATAAAATTACATATCCAATATATGGATTATATAATTTGAGTGCAAGAGGGGTTTTCAAAGCTACTAAATTTATATATTCAATTATAATTTATAATTTTAGTTGAAATGAGGGTGGATTTTAACAAATCTTGAATTAACATATTTTGAGAAAGAAAAAGAGTAAAAGAAGAAATATTTTGAACTATTATCATAATCCCAAAGGAAAAATATTTGGTGTTAATATATCTATATCTATATATATATATATATACATATACATTGTTTTAGAGAAAAATCAACCCTAAATCATATAAATATTTTACCAGGCAATTTAGTGATATTTTACAACTCCTTACAGATGAGATGTGTAATGTGTGTTAATAAACCAAAATGAAGTTTCTTTGAAGGCTAGTAACATAGAAGTGAAAAAGTATCACCATAATAGTAACCAACACACATCCATATCAATGCATATTTTAAGAAATTACAGAACCAAGAGCACATCGAACCCTTGAGGTTTGAGAGGGCCTATGGAAGGTGACTAGAAAGAGGAGAACTTTTGGACGAGAAGGTTGAGTAGTCCTTAGACCCCTTGAGGGATGCTAGAGCCTATGGAAGGTGGTTGGAAAGTGAGCAACTTATGGAGGAGAAATTTGAGTAGGCTTCAGACCCGTGGTTGGTTAAGAGGGCTGAGAGGGATATTGACCCAAAACATTGTGTAGTCCTATGTGGAAAAAAAACTCAATTGAATATTTATACTTATGTACCTACACACTCTTTCATTTTATACAACACTTAGATGATTTCCCAATATGTGGAGTGACTTCATGCACATGTCTCTCCACACATTGTTCCTCTACACTCCATGTTAGACGCACATGGAATCTAAAGAGACATGAACGCTATAATAGTTAATTGCCTTTATTATTAACATAGATGTATATTTATAATACATTCTTGTGACTGTTGGATTCATCTTCCAACATCTCTTGGACTCCCTTTGTCTATCCAACTTCCCCACCTTAACCATTTCCAGATTAGGTTTCCAACATTCCCCCCTTAATCTGAAGGGGTATGTATGAGTCCAAGAAGAGAGATGTAATACAAAATGTGCAAAAATGCATGGCAATGCTAGGTTGTATGTGCTCTCTGAAATGTTGGCATAAGGGGGTGGTTTAAGGATGACCACCAACAATGGAACTTCTCTTTCCAGAATTTGTCTATCATTTCTCTATTTGGTCAATCGGTTATAGAAATAATGTTACTCTACTCCACTTGGGGGGTCCTTTTGTCTAAAACCTGACCCATCTACGTTCTCCCCATCCTGTGCATTACATCTCATTTCTATCCACTATTTGTAATGGTCCAATTAATTTATTGTCTACCAAAAATCCGTTGTCTCCCCTATGTGTACCATTTTTGCTGGCAATTTCATACAATAGCGTAATCGCCATTTGTAGCTCTCCAAACCGCCTATCCAAATCATGGTTGGTGTATTGTGTCGAGCTTGATTATATCAAAACATGAGACCGATTATGTTTCTCACCGTTGAATTGAAGACCATATGACTGTTGGATTTTTTTGAGTTTTTCAAAATATCTCCACTCTCCTACTCTTCGCTTACCATACATCTCCTTCCTTTGCTTTATCTTGCGGCCTAGATCCTGAAAAGCTCCCTAAAATTTGATCTTCCATCTAATTATATTTATGATGTAATGTATTTTCTGGAAACCATCGGGTTTGTGGTCTAGAATGTATCTCCTTGAATGTATCTCCAAAATTTATTTACGGCTTTCAATACGCTGGTCTACACTCGTGTCGCTCAAGCCTCTACGTGCAAGATCACGGGCGGTTTGATTTTCGACAGTCAATGCCTATAAGTCGAAGGTCGGTTTTGCACGACCTTGAGTAGAAGAGAAATACAGGCCTACAATGATTCACATTCTCATTCATCTCAAAATCTCTTTTCAGTGGTTGAGGGACTCGCCACAACATTATTTGATAGTTGAGAGACCGATATGATTGGAGTTCATGCTAATCGTTAGCAGGGTGCGAATTCCCGGAGTTAATCTTTGATTCCTTGTTCTAGTCCAAAGTTCTTCTCAGTGTTTTTTGGGCCTACACATGGATTTGTGACAGTAAATTCGACCATTGAGTTTCTCTTGCTGTGATTTAAGAGCCTGGGTCGAATGAAAAACAAAAAAAATCATTGTCGAAGATATCACAATCGAAAACATCTTCCAAGCCAAGCAACAACAATTGGAACGTCTCCAAAATTCATATATAGTGACATATTTGTGAGAGCTCATTCAAGCGGTTCATTTGATTGTGCGAGCGTCATCTAAAACTCAGTGCCTGCATAGTCTTCAGTTTCAAATTTGTCTATATGATATATAGTGAGCGTTAAAATCGTTGTCTCTTTTCCTTGGCTTTGAATTTCTGCCTTGCTACAAATGATAGTGTGTATGGTGATATTATCTTCTTTGGTCAACCAAGAAAATTGACAACATATTTCTCTCTCTCACCGAGGGCTCAAATTAGTGGGACATTGTCAAACCCTTGACTCGAGCTTGGTTTTTTTGTTGTGGGAAGCTAGATACAAATAGAAATTTGTTGTTTGTGTTAAAATCTGTGTGGATTTCCCTTTTATTAAATTAATAGTTGAGTGGCAATTTTCTGAGCAGAGAAAACACAATGCAACCTTCAAATTTTCAGAGGATTCTACAATCTGATATGTGAGAATGCGTGATATACACATGTTGATTTTTGTGTGTGTGTTACTTTTTTCCCTATGCACTATTTATATGACTGCCATGGTTTATATGCCAATATAATTGATATGCTAGCCACTAGTTGTTAAGAAGAGATGTGAAGGTATTTGCAAGAGGAATGTGCACTTTGGTGTTAAAAGGTAACTTTGAAAGAATCAGAGGAAGGTTATGTTTCACTAGTCTGAACTAGTTTGTTGGTCAGCATTGGCACTATCACATGCAATGAATTGTGTTCAATATATGCACCATTGAGAAGTTGACACCCCTTTTTTCATAAGCTTGAGGTTTTAAGAAAATTTCAAAAATTACTAAGGTATTAGAGTTCCTAAAAACTCTGATACACTCCATTGATCATGATACATTAAAAATTAGCAAGTACGCACTTTCTTATATTAAATTATGTCTAGAAAATTCATAGGACAAAATTGAATTTTTGCAGCTAGAATCTTAGTTCCAATGAGATGAATTAAAACATAAGATTTCTCATTATGATTTGGTTTCCGTTCAGAAAAACCCTTTATTTCAGATTAAGACAGACTCCCATCAACAACAAGAATATGAAGTTGAAACAGATTCAGTGCCCAATGAAGCAACATAATTGCATGTACAAGCAGAAATTCAGCATGCAATTTCCAATCCAATTATCAGACCTTGTGAAGGGCTTGTCGATAACAAGCACAAAACCGGTCTTGGATATGACAAGGAGTTGTCCTTTCATATTCTAGATTACTCAAAGCCCATATAGTTCCATAGCATTGGATTTCTTCATGAGAGTTCACCTTCAGTTGTTCCATATGCTGGTCCTCTTCCACAACAACCACAACAGATTGTTAAATTCCAACATTGTGATAGAGTTGGCCATATGAAATATCATTGTTTTGATCTTCATCCATGTGAGAAATGTCATAAAACCACTCATTCTTCAAACAAATGTTTCAAAAACAAGCCTCCTGCAAGAACAAAGATTCATCTTGGATGGATTGCTTCTTGGAAATGGGCTTCAACAACCAAGAAGATATTTCGCTCATACAACAGGATTTGTTCTCAAATATTGAAAGGTCTTGCAGTTGAGATGTTGCAATATCTCACCTTGTATCTAATAGGGGGGAAATGATGGTCATTTACAAGTTTCAAAGCCACATCAAGTGACCCTAAGACACAACCTGCCATACCATATTCAGAGTTGTAGCTAAATACATAGATGCCTCTGAGCATGCCATTGGTTGGTGATCAACCTTAAACCATCTATTCAGGGTGAGACCTCCCTTTTCAGGCTGAGCTTCTCCCTCTTCAAAGAATTGGGGACACTTCCTCTAGTAGAAGACTTTAGCTTCTTGCCAGTTTTGGAAGAGTTCCAGGAATTACATTAAGCATTCCAGAGTTGGTGGTCATCCTTAAACCAATGTAGGTTGTAGACCTCCCTTTTATAGGTTGAAGGTCTCCCTCTTCAAAGCATTAGGAGCACTTCCTCTAAGAAAATACTTCAACTTCTTTTCAGATTTGGAATAATTCCAGGAACCGCACTAAGCATTCTAGTGTTGGTGGCCATCCTTAAACTGCCCCCTTATGCCAACATTTCAGAGAGCACATTCAACCTAGTGTTTCTATTATCACTTTGATATTTCTTTCGAAGTTAAAGAAGGAAGAAAAGTCAAAGGTAACCATAAACCACTTTTGGAGATTAGGACCTAGCCTTCCTGATGCTCAGAGAGGGCTCTCTCTTTATAATTTAACTTTGTTTTAGTTAAGATGATTTTAGGCTAGTTATTGTTTGCACTTGGGTTTTGGTTTTAATTTGGGTGGTGGGATCACTTTACTTAGATTAATAGAGGTTTCTTTTACCATTGGGCTATGGGGTTGAATGTCAGACAAACAAGACTGGATTCAGTTCTAAAAACAGTGTCTATAGGGCAAGATAGATGAGTTACTATAAATCTCAAAGGCTAAATGGTGAAATGTTTTCAAATCAGATCTAGGGAAAAATTAAGAGTTCCCTAGGATGGACTCTGGAAGGAATGAAAGAAGTCAACCGAGATGGGAGAGAAATTAAGGGTTCTCAAATCTGGGTATCAGAGGAAAACATGTAAATGACTAACTGTGCAAAACAGAGTGTACTTAAACAAATTCTGAGTGATATCTCTAGTTAATTCATTCAAATTTAGAACACATTTAAGATTATGAAACACATAAGAAGGTAACAAAATCAAACAAAGAAGATACTTCACTACAAATAGCTCATCTCATGAATCCTATAGCGAAATGCTTTTATTACTTGCTCCAGTCTGTTGACTTGAAAGTGGTACAATCACCCTTAGGTTTTAAGATCAAAATAACTCTACAAATGTAAAATAATCCACACTCAATACTTCGAAATATGAAGTATTTATACAAAAATAATTTACAAAATATCTCAAACTGCATTGAGAACTAATCTAGGAAAAGGAAATATCTTCATGCAAGAAGATAGAGACAGCTATTGAACTGCTATTTGTTGTCCCTTTTATTTAGGTTCTGTTGTCTTTTGGTCTTTGATATTTTTCCCTTTAAGCTGCTTGGTTGTTTGGTCTTCATGTTGGATGTCATATTTACTTATGACCTTTCATCTGATACACTTTCATTTGATACTCTTTGACCTTGCTGACCTGTCAATATCCTTTTACTGTGCTCTTTTACTTTTTACTATACATTTATATTTTTACTATGTATTTACTACAATAAATCATTGAGTTTTCCCATGTATCTGCATCTGGTAATTAGATATTGAGCATTTTTCAGTATATCTCATCTGCCTCTCTATACTTGGCAAAAGTTAGCTTATTAATAAAAAGGTGTTTTACCTCTACTGGAGGTAAAACAAGTTTTCAAATGTTTGGTTCAATACCTTTCATGTTGGTATGCCCTTCATGGATGAAGTGTTTACCTGATCTCTAGCCACTTCCTTGATCTTCTTATTGTAATCTTCCTGTGTCATTAGCTTATCATTTATAACTAAGGGATTAGGTAGTCCATTTTTCCTCAAATGTTCGAACTTAACCATGAACCTGTCAATGGCCAATTGCATGGTTTGACACTTATCCTCCAAGTTCAACATCAAATTCCTCTTAGTGAGGATGTTTCTGACTTCTGAAATTGTAACTGTTCTGTCAGGTATCTCAAGTTCTTGCAGCTCATACTTATTCTTGGAGTTGAGGAAATGAATGATCCTTGTTGCCTCGTCTAGCATGTCTCCAAGTTCTTCTTTAACTTTCTGAATGGCTTCTGTAGCCTGCTTTATCAAATCAATCTGTTCAAAAATAACCTGAATGGATGGCCAAATATCATTGACAGAGTCAATGATATTGGCCCACAGTTGCTCCTTAGCCTGACCTAGAGGTTCACCTAGTGTCAGTTCCTTTTCTAGGCTTTTGATTCTTTCAATCATCCTTGTGGCCTTCTGTTGTTCTTCTCTGTGCATAATTTGGGCCAATTTGTAATCTATCTCCAAGTTGGTGACTTTCTCCTTAAGTCTGTTCATCTCAATGGTCTGAATGGACATTTCTTCCATTGCTTTGACCAGTCTGTTTGCTTCATCACCTATGGAGCCTGTTGTTGTTGATCATGTTGCTGATGTAGTTGGTGTAGATGCTGGTAGTGCAGTGGCCATTGGAGCAGTGGGAGCTAAGGATGCTGCCAATGTAGAAGGTACAACAGTAGTAACTGTTGGAATGATAGTTGCAGGAGCATTATCAAGACTAGCTTGTTTGAGTTGAATCAAGCTATCCAACTCTTTCTCCATCTCCTTTAACTGGTCATTCAGCTCCAACACTATGTCCATCATCTCTTCATGATTGATTTGACTTTCCAGGACCTCCTTTGTCTATGGGTGCTGTGAAGGAGGCAACTTAAGTTGTTTCTTGAGGGTTGCTATATCCTCATTCTTCTTCTTGATTAATTTCTCTATGGCCTTAACATCACTTGGGTCATGGCCCAGTTCAATGATCAAGTCCTCCAAGGATTTTATCCTGGTGCCTTTGGCCTGTGAGGAGGCCTTCTCCATCTTGAATTGGACTGTCACATTATCCAGTGAATCTTTTAGCTTAAAATCATCCATGGCCATTTCTGTGAGTGGAGTAAATCATTTCTCCAGCCTGCTTGTGAAACTCTATCTAATCAATGGGATGAACATCCCTAGCCAACACCTCAAAATTAGTCTTCTTGTAATCTATTGAGGTCTTTGGTTGTTGTACAGTGGGCTGCAAAAATGACACCTACATTTTTCCTTCTTTGATGTCAAAGGCTGACATCAATCTGTTCTGGTTTGGTGGTGTAAGCTTGAGGTATTTGGCATATGTCTCTTCTTTCAAATTTTCATTCCTCATCTTTATCTCTTTGAATATGTCTTTGATATCCTTTTCCTTGTCAGCTGCCGTGAGGGGGTAGGGGCAGGGGTGGGTGTGGGGGCGGGTGGGAGGGGGGTGGAGGCAGGCGAGGGAGGGGTGGGGTGGATGTGGGGGGGGGGGGGGAGGTGTTGTGGGGGTGGTTGGTTGGGTGGGTTGGGGGAAGGGGGGAGTAGAGGGTGGGGTGGGATGACGCGGGGGGGGGGGCAGGGGGGGGGGGTGGGGGGGGGGGGGGGGGGCGTGGGGGGGGTGGCTGGTTGGGTGGTGTTATAGACATTTTTGTGCCTTACAGCTTTGAGCATGAAATGTCGATAATCCAAGGGATCCAAAGTCCCTAAAAGTGTTGTTCCTGCCCCTAAAGGAACAAGGTCAACCAATGACAGCTTCTCCCAGAAGTTCTCCACCAAAAACTACTCAGAATCAGTCAAATCAGGATCAATTCAAGTGCTCCACTAGCTGCCTGCATTGCAAAGCACCCCAGTACACTAGCTAGGTGCGTTGCAACGCAACTAAATGCACTACCAGGGTGCGCTGAATGAGAAATGCCAAATGGCAGTGTCATTCCGCGAGGTGTACAGACAATGGAAGCTTCCAGAATCTTCCTCAATGACACTTGCCTCACTGAGTTCGACCAAGGATGAGTAAGAGGCTCTCAGCCTCCAAGTGGAAGCAAGAACTGACAGAGAGAAGCCACAAGTCAAAACATAAGCTGACTCATCCTCTCTGCTTACATCTATATATGGATCCCTCATCCCAGAGATCCAGAGGCTGGAATTTTGTACTTTGCAGAGAATTGCTGTTGGTTTGAGATTGAGATTAGTGCATTGGGTGATTTATGCTTTGTTGGAGGTGAAGAAGGGATTCCTTTGCTGGGAGGTAGATGCTGGATCGGGACTCACTTGGTTGTATCTCCTCTTGGACTTTCTTATTATATCAATAAAACTATTTGAGTTTCTCCTACATGCTGTGTATCAATGATGCTTTGTTATATTTGCATGTTTAGCTTCAATCTGATCCTAAGCTAGTTATGAATGTAAATCTATGTCTTTTGTGTAGTTTTCCTCTTCTGTGATCTTGCAGGAACTTGGTGAAGCTGGACCAGTAAGGGAGCAGGCAGCGGGAAGCGAACAAAGAGGAGAGCGATTGGATCAACAAACTAGCGAAAGACACAGGTTAGTTACATCCTTCCTCTTCGTTTACATTTCATAAAGAAGAATACGAAAGTAGTTTTCCTTGTTTGTTGCTAAGGCACTGTCACACCTTAGAGTGGGATAGGGGCATTCTGAATAGATACTTTTCCAAACAACAAAATGGCGACTCCGCTGGGGAGCGTATATAGTTAGTTTATTTGTGTTTCTATTGTTGTTCTTCTCATAAACTTAGGAGTGGCGAATCGAACTGCATTTTCCATTTACAAATGCAAAGTAGAGATCTGCTACTCTAGTCCATTCACTGGGCCTGTTTATGATCTGAACAGCTGATCCACAAATGCTCTAATTTCCCTTTGTGATAGCTCTTAGTCCTCCTTTAAATCATCCCTCTAATTGTACCTTATTGATAGCTTTTATCCGGCCAAAAACCATAGATTAAACTGCAAACCGTGACCCAGAACCCAGAGAAAATTCTCGTTTCTGCTTCAGCGCAGGCTCTGTGAAGAGGTTCTGCATTTCAACGTAGGTCCCGAGAGGGCTACCTGTGCTGCAATTCAGTTTCTCTGTGCAACAGGTGCGCTGATCAGCCTTTGCCCTGTGCAGCTATGGTTCTTTGCTTCATTTTGTTCAGTTTTATCTCTGATTTTTGCAGCCTGTTATCAGTGTGTGTACCTATCTGAAAACCCCTTTTCTTTGCCTTAATTCCGCCTCAGTTGTATAAAAGAAACTGTACTTGTTTTTGTGTATTTGTTACATCATTTGCAGTTTCCCATTACAAAAGTAAACTAGTCATACTGTCGCCCTTAGATCTAGACCTGTCGTAAGTGTCGTTTTGATCTTAGGAGTAAGTTTGTTTGCTGTTGACAGTTGATTACGCTTTTACTTTTGTCTTTTGGTTTGAATTTGTGAATTTCTAGTGTCGAAACAAGTGTTTACTTCAAAATCATAAAGTGTCATAATCGTCTTTTTGATTTCAAAAAGAAGCTTGTTTGTGTTTTCACTTGAAATCGAATTCAAATTTGTACAACAACTTTCTTTTTAGGCATCAATATTAAGAAAGTGAAAACAAATACATGCACAAGTTCATTTGCATTTTGACAGTGTGTATGGTTTGATTTAGGAAAAGTGCATTTACAGTGTGCTCTATGCTCTTTGAGAAAAGATTGTGTCTTTCTTTTCCCCTTGTAGCTAGGATTTTCATGGTTGAAAAGAGATAAAAGCTTGCTTATCATCTTTAGACTGCATTTAGGAATTATATCTACATCTCGTGGTGATCCAAAAAGGCAAACTTCTAAGAAAGATCAACCTAAAATAAATTGAATGAACTTAACAACGCTTTGTAACTTAACGCACAACATAGTGGTCTAGGCTAGAGACGTGTTCTGGCGTCGTAAAGCCTGGTAACTGTTGTCCTCATTGTTGGTTGGGTGATTCCTCCACTGTGAGACGATAAGTGCCAGTACGGATTGTGCTCCCACGTACCGTCGAGTATATATTGGGAGACCCCTATAGGCATAAAACCTTTATCCATAGGAAGCGATGTCGGCCGCCCTACTGATCGCAATGCACTGAACACAGCATTCGGGAAGATTGACCGCCCGTACCTTAAAAAGTATTCTGCGGTTTTGCGATTGGTTTGGCACACCCTCTACCTAGAACTCCAGAGCAGTCCCTTTCGTTCCTTTTCAGACTCCTTAGCAGAAAAGGTCCATCTGAGCACTTGTCACTTCAGGCTCATTAAAAATCGAAGGAGACTAGAGTCATCTTTTGTTTTTTCTCAACTCTTAAAAACTGAAAAAACAAGTTGTGTCTAAAGCGTCTAAAATTCATTTAATTCAGAAACATATTTCCCCTTTTTGTATTTTGGTTGATCAAGTAATCCGCAATTGTGGAAGAAAGTCAATTGAAACCCCATCGTTCGCGGAGGCTTACGAGTCAACCATCTTTGTCTCCAGAATCGAAAATAGTACGGACAAAGCGAACTCATTTAACCGGTTCGAAATCTCCGAACAAGTGTTCCAACAACATCCAAGATTCTAGTTACTCCAAACATTTCTGGAAACCCTGCCTCTACAGAAGAAGTTCAACAACCACAGAGGGACAAGTGATACTGATCCTAGTCTGAGAGTAAACACTTGTGTTACTGAACCAGTTCCATCTGTAACCGGTTCGGAGAGTCTTGCTCTTCAAACATCTGTCGCTGTCGATTCAACCCCTTCTTCGGCACCAGAAATATTTTACGGACCTGACGGTCTTCCCCTTCCACCTGGTTTGATTGCGATAGAGGAAATTGTAGAAGATCCGCAAGCAAGTACTCCAACACATTTTGGAGTCGGGGTCACTCTATTTCCTTCGGCTTCAGAAGTTGGTCCACCACCAGCGGAAGTTCCTGTAGAATCGCTAGGTAATCTTTTGGATAGACTCAAAATGTCTGAACAACCGTCAACATCTAGGACTGTGTCGACTGACACAGCGACAGCAGAACTCCCTGCCGTCACTCCGACAATGTTTGTTGGCATACCATCTGTCCTGACTAGCTCACAACCGCTAGAAGGAGTCCATCCAGGGGCTATTTCGATAGTATTGTTATAGACATTTTTGTGCCTTACAGCATTGAGCATGAAATGTCCATAAACCAAGGGATCCTAAGTCCCTAAAGATGTTGTTTCAGCTCCTAAAGAAACAAGGTCAACCATTGACAGCTTCTCCCAGAAGTTCTCCACCAAAAACCACTCAAAAACAGTCAATTCAGGATCAATTCAGAAGCTCCACTAGCTGCCTGTGCTGAAATGCAGAGGCTACACTGGCTAGGTGCATTGCAACGCAGGTGGAAGCACTACCAGGGTGCGCTGAGCGGGAAATGACAAATGGCAAGCTCATTCAACGAGGTGGAAAGACCTTGGAAGCTTCCAGAATCTTCTCCAATGACACTTGCCTCAATGAATTCGACTAGTGATGAGTAAGAGGTTCTCAACCTCCAAGTGGAAGCAAGAACTGATAGAGAGAAGCCACAAGTCAAAACATAAGCTGACTCATCCTCTCTGCTTACATCTATATATGGATCTCTCACCCAGAGGTTCAAAAGGCTGGAATTTTGTACTTTGCAGAGAATTGCTGTTGGTTTGAGGTTGAGATTAGTACATTGGGTGATTTATGCTTTGTTGGAGGAGAGGAAGGGATTCCTTTGCTGGGAGGTAGATGCTGGATTGGGACTCACTTGGTTGTATCTCCTCTTGAACTTTATTATCATATCAATAAAGCTATTTGAGTTTCTCCTATATGCTTGTATATCAATGATGTTTTGTTATATTTGCATATTTAGTTTATATCTGATCCTAAACTAGTTATGAATGTGAATCTATGTCTTTTGTGTAGTTTTCCTCTCTTGTGATCTTGCAGGAACTGGGTGAAGCTGGACCAGTGAAAGAGCAGGCAGTGGGAAGTGAACAAAAGAGAGAGTGATTGGATCGACAAACTAGCGGAAGACACCGGTTAGTTACATCCTTCTTTCTCTATTTACATCTCATAAAGAAGAATACTCAGATAGTTTTCCTTGTTTGTTGCTAAGGCACTATCACACCTTAGAGTGGGATAGGGGCATTCCGAATTGGATACTTTTCCCAACAACAAATTGGCGACTCCGCTGGGGAAGTATCTTGTTAGTTTATTTTTGTTTCTATTGCTATTCATTTCATAAACTCAAGAGTGCCGAATCGAACTGCATTTGCCATTTACAAATGCAAAGTAGAGATCAGCTACTCTAGTCCATTCGCTGGGCCTGTTTATGATCTGAACAGCTGATCCACAAGTGCTCTAACAGCCCTTTGTGATAGATCTTAGTCCTCCTTTAAATCATCCTTCTAATTGTACCTAATTGATAGCTTTTATCTGGCCAAAAACCGTAGATTAAACTGCAAACCGTGACCCAGAACCCAGAAACAACTCTCGTTTCTGCTTCAGCGCAGACTCTGTGAAGAGGTTCTGCATTTCAACGCAGGTCCCGTGAAGGCTACCTGCGCTGAAGTTCAGTTTCTCTGTGCTGAGGGTGCGCTGATCAGTCTTTGCCTTGTGCAGCTGTGGTTCTCTGTTTCTTTTGGCTCAGTTTTCTCTCTGTTTTTTGCAGCCTGTTATCAGTCAGTGTACCTATCTGAAACCCCTTTTCTTTGCCTCAATTCCGCCTCAGTTGTATAAAGAAACTGTATTTGTTCTTTGTGTATTTGTTACATCATTTTCAGTTTCCCATTACAAAAGTAAACTAGTCATACTGTCGCCCTTAGATCTAGACCTGTCGTAAGTGTCGTTTTGATCTTAGGAGTGAGTTTGTTTGCTGTTCACAGTTGATTTAGCTTTTACTTTTGTCTTTTGGTTTGAATTTATGCATTTCAAGTGTCGAAACAAGTAAATCATAAAGTGTCGTAATCGTCTTTTTGATTTCGAAAAAGGAACTTGTTTGTGTTTTTCACTTGAAATCGAATTCAAATTTGTACAACAGCTTTCTTTTTAGGCATCAATATTAAGAAAGTGAAAACAAATACATGCATATGTGCATTTGCATTTTGACAGTTTGTATGTTGATTTAGGGAAAAGTGCATTACTGTGTGCTCTATGCTCTTTGAGAAAAGATGGTGTCTTTCTTTTCCCCTTGTAGCTAGGATTTTCATTGTTGAAAATATATAAAAGCTTGCTTATCATCTTTAGACTGCATTTAGGAATTGTATCATACATCTCGTGGTGATCCAAAAAGGCAAACTTCTAAGAAAGATCAACCTAAAATAAATTGAATGAACTTAACAACGCTTTGTAACATAACGCACAACATAGAGGTCTAGGCTAGAGACGTGTTCCGGCGTCGTAAAACCTGGTCACTGGTCGCCTCACTGATGGTTGGGTGATTCCTCCTGAGAGACGATAAGTGCCAGTACGGATTGTGCTCCCACGTACCGTCGCATATATATTGGGAGACCCCTATAGGAATAAAACCTTTATCCATAGGAAGCCGTGTCGGCCGCCCTACTGATCGCAATGCACTGAACACAGCATTCGGGAAGATTGACCGCCCGTACCCTAAAAAGTATTCTGCGGTTTTGCGAAAAGTTTGGCACACCCTCTACCTAGAACTCCAGAGTAGTTCCTTTTGGCCTTTTTCAGACTCTATAATGGAAAAAGTCCATCCGAGCATTTGTCACTTCGGGCTCGTTAAAACATCGAAGGAGACTAGAGTCATCTTTAGCTTTTTCTCGACTCTTTAAAATTGAAAAAGCAAGTTGTGTCTAAAGCGTCTAAAAATTCATTTAATTTGGAAACACACTTTCCCCTTTTGTATTTTGGTTGATCGAGTAATCCGCAATCGTGGAAGAAAGTCAATTGAAACCCCGTCATTCGCGGAGGCTTACGAGTCAACCGTCTTTGTCTCCGGAATCGAAAACAGTACGGACAAAGCGAACTCGTTTAACCGGTTCGAAATCTCCTATCAAAGTTAGAACAAGTGTTCCAACAACATCTGAGATTCTGGTTACTCCAAACATTTCTGGAAACCCTGCCTCTATAGAAGAAGTTCAACAGCCACAGAGGGACAGTGATACTGATCCTAGTCTGAGAGCAAACACTTGCGTTACTGAACCAGTTCCATCTGCAACCGGTTCGGAGAGTCTTGCTCCTCAAACATCTGTCGCTGTCGATTCAACCCCTTCTTCGGCACCAGAAATATTTTACGGACCTGACGGTCTTCCCCTTCCACCTGGTTTGATTGCGATAGAGGAAATTGTAGAAGATCCGCAAGCAAGTACTCCAACACATTTTGGAGTCGGGGTCACTCTATTTCCTTCGACATCAGAAGTTAGTCTACCACCAGTGGAAGTTCCTGTAGAATCGCTAGGTAATCTTTTGGATAGACTCAAAATGTCTGAACAACCGTCAACATCTAGGACTGTGTCGAATGACACAGCGACAGCAGAACTCCCTGCCATCACTCCGACAATGTTTGTCGGCATACCATCTGTCCCGACTAGCTCACAACCGCTAGAAGGAGTCCATCCAGGGACTATTTCGACAGTGTGGTCCGTTCCTGTTTGTTCCTCCGGAATAATATCCGGCAACTCTTATGTTGAGACTCGAAAAATTGATCCATTTGGAGGTCAATTTGGGCCATCCAGTCCCCAAGGGCAAACAATCCCCTTGAGTTCCGGATTACCACCGTATGGGGGGCAGTATGCCCTTTCATTACCCCCTCCGGGAGGATATCCATACGGGAGTTCTCAACAATATTCAGGTTATACTGGAGTTACGACAAGTGGTTGGGTACCTATACTACCCCAACAACCAAGAGTTGTGTATTCTATGCAACAATGTGTACCTATGTCGAACATCCCGACAACACCAGCTATTGTAACAGTGTCACAAGTTCAAACGATGCCTGTTGTATGTCAACCTCAGATTTCTCAGGTTGTAATGCAACAGCCCCTTGACCCTGTGACTCAACCACAATCGCCAACTGGTGGGGCGACACAGGTCCAAACGGGTACAATTACCCCACATCTTGGTCCAACGGTTAGTATAGCACAACAGAGCATGGCTTCACAACCGTGGCTGGTGCAATACCAACAACCACAATTCCAACAAGTGTACCAAGGTTCTGAGCAGCAGATCTTTGCGAACAGTGGACAACCGTACATTCAAAACGGTCAAAATCAACCACTTTATAGTGGTCAAGTCCACCAACCGTATCAGTCATACCAGCATCAACTACATTATGCTGGTATGCAAAGGCCAACTGCTCAGGCAATTCCATCGTACCCTGGGTATGCTTCACCTAACCTGAATCAACAGTTACCATTCGTGGCAACTTTAGAGTTACCCGATTTACACCGGTTAACAAACGATCCAATTGCTTACGCCCCTTGGTGGCCAGCGATTCCTCACAAACTTCCTTCAGATATTCCTAAATTTAATGGAAATCCAGGTGAGGACCCATCGAATCACGTGATGACATTTCATCTGTGGTGTTCATCAAACACCCTAAACGATGATTCGATAAGGCTTCGCCTTTTTCAGAGGACGTTAACGGGTCCAGCGGCAAAATGGTATATTGAATTGCCTAGAGCTTCGTTCGACAATTTCAGCACCTTAGCCACGACTTTCTTAACCCATTTTCAATTACCGATAAGGTATGAAACAGGAACGGAAATCTTAACCAACTTCAAACAGACAACGGCCACTCACATATCTGATCATATACATGAGTGGCGACGTCGTCGTAGGATGGTAAAAACGTACGTTCCCGATCAGCTATTAGCTGAATGGTTTATCAAGTCGTTACTTCCTGCCATAACGGAAGATGTGGCGAAGGGGGAGTCGTAACGGAAGAGCAAGTTATCGCTCGTGCGCAATATCTAGACTTGGTCTATACTCAGTCTGGCACGCTCTACGACAAAATACCTGACGCCCCTAGACCGGAATTCTCAATTCCTCCTCCTCCTAAATCAAACAATGACTCTCACGCCGGCGATGGCGTGATTGGCACGACAAACGCGAAATCGACAAAGGCTGCCTCCAAGAAAGCCCGTAAGATTTCAGATCAAAATGCAAAAGACGAAATTCTTGCTTCGGAAGTAAATGCCGTATCAGCAGATAAGGGCAAAGAAACCAAACAACCAGGAAGCAAGAAGAAACAAAGCAAAGGGAAGAAGAAGAAACAAGGAGAGTCATCTCCTGAAAAAACTTCTTCAAACCCTCCTGGAGATAGGAAACAAAAATATCCATGCATGATATGCGATGAGGATCATCGGACTTTACAATGTCCATACAAAGCTGAGCTTAAAAGATTCTTTAAGAGTTCGCAAACCTCAGCTGTGTTAACTGATCCGTTTCCAAATCCAGGCACAAATCTGGTTGATAGTGGAAATGCTTCCCCGTCGCAAGTGCTAATGTTGTCGATTTCGAAGCAACAAAATGATGCTTTGATTTCGACAAGGAACAAAGATTACGGGAATCCGCAGCTGTCGAACGACAAAGGTAAAGATCAACCAAGTAGTTCGACAACAACTTCGACAGAAGTTGTACCACCCATCATTCCTGAATTAACAATAAAACCGCCAAAGGGAGTAGTACACAAGTCGACATTTAATCCTCGCGCCAGAGCAGCGCAACATTATAACATAGTGGAAGATTTGGCCCAATCGCCATCCGCTATGTCGACTCTTGAAGTACTACAAAATTGTCCATCCCAAAGGCAGGCTTTGTTATCAGCCATTGGTGGGGTTGATCCTAAGGATTCCAATCTTGTATCCTTTGACCACAAAGGATACGATCCTCAGTTACCAGCTCAACTAGCTTTCCTTATTCAAGTGAAAGCCCTCAACAAAACTGTTCATCGAACAATTATTGATGAGGGGGCATCTACATGTATTATGTCGATGAGTTGCTGGAAAACTTTAGGATCTCCAACCTTGTCGCGATCTTCGACGACATTAAAAGCATTCGACGGAAGGACATATACCCCATATGGTATCCTAAATAACTTGAAGGTTGAACTAGGGGGAAAAACAGTAGAAATAGATGTTGAAGTCATCGATGGAAATCTTGATTACAACATCCTACTAGGAAGACCATGGATCTATGCCATGGCAGCTGTTGTGTCGACCTATTTTAGAAAGATCGCATTCCCCTTTCAAGGGGGGATTACGATCGTCGACCAACAAAACTTCCTCCCCAATGGTTCACAAGTTACAGGAAGCATTCCCATGATCCATGGAAGCCCCCATTCGCTTCAGAATATCGGAGTAGGCCTACTGAAAGATCCTATACTAATGGGAACTTTCGCTCTTCCACCTCCAATTGATTTGGCGGAAGTAGCATCGATAGGTACCTGCAATATGATATCTTCCACGAAGATCTCAGAAGACGATATCAACATGGATCATGCAATGGTTTTGCCCCCAAGCCCAATAGAAATATTGTAGCAATCAATGTTTCGGGCATGGGAGGCGAACCCAAATCAACGCTCATCAAGCGTTTGGGTAGATAGGTCTAGAGAATATGGTACCCCTTTAGATCCTTGGTCGCAAGTGCATGGAACCGACGAAGGAATTCTACAATCAATGTTGATTGAAGGAGCACCATGGAATGATTGCCACCATCGTTCCCTTCTTCCAGAATATGAAGAAGATACTCAAGATGACCTTTATCACCCTTCAGTTTTTGAATTCCTATCAAATACTGTAAATACGGTGGATTCCGAGCGAAACTTATCCAATATTGAAGAGACTATAGCCATAAATATCTCGACTAAAACGAATGTTGTAGAGAATATTTATGTCGGCAAAGGTTGTTCTCCTTCAGAACTGGAAATATATAACGCTCTTTTCCGCGAGTTCAGAGATGTCTTTGCTTGGTCATATGATGAAATGCCAGGCATTGACTCGAGTATCGTTGAACACGAAATTAAGATGTATCCGAATGTCAAACCAGTACGACAACGGCTCAGGCAGGTGCACCCCAAGAAAGCCGCTGCCATTAAGGCAGAAGTTGAAAAACTTCTCCATGCTGGTTTCATCTACCCGGTTCCTCTAACCGATTGGGTATCGAATATTGTCCCTGTTATGAAGAAACAAGGGACAATTAGAGTGTGTGTCGATTATAGGGATGTAAACCAAGCTTGTCCAAAAGACAACTACCCTACACCCTTCATCGACCAGATAATTGATGAATGCGCCGGATGTGAAATCTTTTCATTCATGGATGGATTTTCCGGGTATAATCAAATAAATATCCGCCCACAGGACCAGTCAAAGACTGCATTCATTTGTCCGTGGGGCACATTCGCATATCGAAAATTACCCTTTGGTTTAAAGAACGCAGGGGCGACGTTTCAGAGGGCAATGAATTATGCCTTCCATGACATCAAGAACATCGTTCAACCATACCTCGACGACCTTCCGGCTCATTCGCGAAAGCGGACTGATCATCCGCAACATTTAAGAGCGATATTTCTACGTTGCCGACACTACAAGATACGACTCAATCCGCACAAATGTGTATTTTGCGTCAGTTCTGGTCATTTACTTGGCTTTGTAGTCTCCAAGGATGGGATTCGTCTCGACCCTTGCAAGGTTCAGGCAATCATCAATTTGCCTCCACCTTCAAATTTGCTTCAGATTCAGAAACTCCAAGGGAAAGCAAACTTTCTGAGGAGGTTCATTCCAAATTATGCAGAACTTGCTAAAGGTTATACACGTCTTTTGAAAAAGGAGGTGCCCTTCATTTGGGATCAGGTTGCGCAAGCTTCCTTTGATGCTTTAAAGGATTCCTTAATAAAAGCATCATTAATGTACGCCCCCGATTATCAAAGAGATTTTAACCTGTATCTGGCTGCAGCAGATACAACCATCGCAATGGTTTTAGTTCAAGAAGTCGACGGAATTGAACACCCTATATATTATTTAAGTAGAAACTTAAATGATACAGAAAGCAAATATTCTTATGTTGAAAAACTAGCGCTTGCAGCTGTTCAAGCGATACAAAGGTTTCGACATTATGTCCTCTTTCGGAAAACTACCATTCTGTCAGATTGCAACCCCATGACTTATATATTGTCGCGACAGTTGCTGGGGGGAAAATATTCAAAATGGATAGCAATCCTTCAAGAGTTTGATCTGGAATTTGTAAAATCCAAATCAAAGAAAGCTCTAGTTTTCGCAGAATTATTGTGCGATCTCCCATCGTCGTCCAACGATGAAACATCCGAAGAATCAATCGTGGACGAGAATTTGTTTCTGATATCTACAAGCAATGAGTGGTATGGAGATATAATAATTTATCTCCAAACCCAAAAGTTCAGGCCAAATACCTCTCACTCTGAACAAAAACGTATACGATACCAAGCAAAAGACTACATGATCGTCGGTGATACGCTTTACCGTCGTGGTATCGATACAGTTCTGAGGAGGTGCCTCACCCATGAGGAGGCCGAAAAAGCCCTGAATGAGTGTCATTCAGGCGCGTGTGGGGGGCATCAATCTGGATATGCTACAGCACAAAAAATCTTACGAGCAGGATACTTCTGGCCAACCATGTTCAAAGATTGCATAACCGCAGTCAAAAGTTGCCATGCTTGTCAAATTTTTGATAGCAAAACCAGAAAACCACCCACACCTTTACAGCCAATAGTAGCTGTTGGGCCTTTCGCCAAATGGGGCATCGATTTCATGACATGTAACCCCACCTCGACCGGGGGGCATGGGTATATTATAGTCGCCGTTGACTATTTTACCAAATGGGCCGAGGCGATGCCTACATTAGATAACACTGGTGAAACAACTGCCCTTTTCTTTTTCAATCATGTAGTCGCCAGGTTCGGCGTACCACAGGCTATAGTTACAGATCATGGATCGCATTTTCGCAATCACATGATGGTTGAATTAGCTGCCAAGCTAGGGCTATCTCACGACAGCTCTACTCTGTATTATCCGCAAGCCAACGGACAAGTTGAAGCGATCAACAAGGTCCTGAAGCGTATGTTGCAAAGGATGATCGGGGTTCACAAAAGAAGGTGGCACCTAATCCTGTACTCAGCCTTGTGGGCTTACCGAACATCGGTAAGGAATGCGACCGGGTTCACACCTTTCCAACTGGTATATGGCCTGGAAGCAGTCTTACCAGTCCAGTGCGAAATCTCGTCTCTTAAACTCGCAATCGATCTCCTCCCCGGAACTTCAGAAGAAGAGGCCTGTTTCTTGGAATTAATCCAATTGGATGAAACCCGTCGTGATGCCGCTTTGGCTAACGAAGCCCATAAGAAACGAGTCAAGGCGCAGTTCGACAAAAATGTCAAACCCCGTGTCTTCTCAGAAGGTGACTTGGTCTTGCTTTACGACCAAGAATCCGATAAATTGGGAGCAGGTAAATTTAATTCTTTATGGATGGGCCCCTATATTGTTAAACGAGTGTTAGCAAAAGGAGCCTACGAGTTAATGGATTATGACAGAATTCCACTGGCGCAACCTCGTAATGGGTTGTACCTTAAGCGTTACTATGCTTAAATAGTAACCAATGTGCTTTTGTTGTATTTTGTTTTCGCTAAAGTGGTTGTTTTGGTCGAGTAATCCACCTTTTTACATTTATTGCAGATGTCAAACCTTTTGGAGACATGTGTGGGATATGCCGACGGAGCGAGTCGTAGTTTGTCCTCCGCAGCATGGGGCATTTTTGATCCAAGCGGCGAGTTAGTAAGTTTCAGAGGTGTATGTATTGGTCAATCAACGAATAACATCGCTGAATATAGCGCGTTGATAGAACTTCTCTCTGATGCCATCACCCATGGTATACGCCGACTAATCGTCAGGCTAGACTCACAACTCGTAATACTACAACTCAATGGTATATATTCCGTCCGCAACCCAGCTATTTATCGCATGTTCCTAAGGGTTAAGATTTTGGAAAGACAATTTGATTTAATTCAATACCAACATATTTCCAGAAACTTAAACACATTAACCGACTCATTAGCAAACTATGTGTTAGATAGACATTTGCGACATTTATAAAAAGAAACACATCATCAATGTTGTACATGTGGATCATATAACTCAACCAGAATAAAACCCCGAAAATCAAAATATATATATAAGCTGTTTATGGTTTACATATAATGTTCTGTAACCAAGACAAAATCGGTCACATGACCCAAAAACTCAAAAATGCTAGGGGGCACCCTAGTCTAGTGATGCTCATGATAGCACGTCACGGCCTGTGCGATCATGCGTAAGAGACGAGTCCATCGTCTAGGCACACCAGTAGTATGCCGCTGCAACTGTAGAGGTAACTCGTCGATCCTCACGTCTGGAATGCCGAGAGTAAGGCTCTCAACCTGCTCCTGCACAGCTGTGAGGGTCTCGGCCACATCAAGGTCATGAAGAATAACCCTCCCAGCAGCCTCCCCTGCTGGGGCAGCGGCTGGCGCTCTTGGGCGAACTACTGGACGAACAGGACCAACATCTGCATGCACACATGAGTTTGATTAAAGTCTTGATAGAATAAAGCACAAGGACATTATGAACAAAAAACAGTAAACAGTGATATGGTCGAAGATTTTACCAATAGCGCCCCACTACTCGCCATCTGGCAGTACCAAATTCGGATCACCCCGGAAGTCCATGCCAACATATGGATACTCGGAATAGACCATCTCCTGACGCTCAAACGACCTGAAGAAGGTATAAGAGAAAGAAATCTGAGATTGAACAGCATGCCTAGACATGTGATCAACCCATCTCTGCATGCGTGGTTCAGTAGGAGAAGGCAAGTCGAGTGCAATGTACTGTGGCTGCATCAGTGGTATCTTCTCCAAAGAAAAGGCGGTCAAAATAGAACCAAACCCAAAGTTCTTCAACTTCCCGTCCTTTACCTTGGTCAACTGACTTTTCATCTGAAGAAGTACTGCATCACACCAGTTGAATATTTTCGGTTGGAGGCACTCCAAGGCATGCTGCACATAGGATCTGTTGGCTACATGAAGAGACACACTACCGGCCATCCTACCAATAGTGTACAGGATAGACCTGAGGGACCTGTCAGCAACCTCACGGATAACGATCTTGCCGTCTTTACTCGGCTGAGATCCTTCCCTGCAATACTGGCGGACATAATCTCTCACAGAGTCACTCCCTTGGGCCGAACCTGACAAAGAAATGGGGGCACCCCGCCTTGACTAGCCAGTCAAGAAATAAATGTCTATTGCGGTCAAGGGGATAGATTTGCCCTTAATCTGGAATACTTGGTTGATAGGATCCCAAGCATCGATCAAATATTGCAGTAGGTTGATCTGTTGTCTCATGCTAGAGATGCGGAAGAACTTCAGCAGGCCACAGTTCCGCAGCACGTTCACCGTGACCGGATCATGTAGGGCAATCATGTCCTCTTCTTCATGTTCTCGTTCTCGCCATGTAAGGGTCATTTTGCTCCAATATCTCTAAAAAACAAACATGAGATGAGTTAGATCCTGGTTTTGATGAGAAACAGGCAAAAATTTTCATCAAAAACTGTGCAACAAAACCCTTTTCTGTGCCCAGCGCACCTGCCCAGTGTTCCACCTGCGTTGAAGGTCAAAATGCTTTCATGCTGCTTGACATTCAGCACAGGTTTCGAGTGCACTAGGTGCGCTGATGGCAGAGCGACCCCATCAAACCCCAGGGGCTCAGAAAAACAGGAAATCAAGCACAGAATGCAGAAAGGAAACCATGAAATGAAAGAGCTCAGGTTTAGCTCCTACCTGGTCCAGACGGTGCCGAGAATCGTCCACAGCTGATGAAAATCAAGGGGGAAGAGGCACCTCCAAAGCTCCAACAAACCAAGTTCAAATGAAATGGTAAAATGAGAGGTAAAAACACTTTTTAATTGCTTTTTACGTAGTTCAAAGCTAGGTATTAGGGTTTTAATCTCATTTTCAAGCAAATGCTATTCATTTCTAACTAGTTTGATGCAGCAATTAAGGGTACAGTACTATCTTTGAAAAGTGCAAAGCTATTTATGGTAAAAAATCAAAACTAGACCATGTTATTGAGCAGTTTTAGCACATAGTTCATGCTCATTAAAAAATAAACATAAGATCGAGCAAGTATTTCAATCTGCATTTAAGCTCGTTAAAAAATGAACTATCCTCCGGTAAATAACCACTGTGAATGTAAATTTATCAGCCATTAAAGCCTTGGTCGTGTTTGCACCATCACCTCCTTTTGATTGTTTACCCATTTTGAGGAACAGCTGCAAAGAGTGATTTCACTTAGCCATCCTTGTGACACTGCCGTGATTGGAAAATTCCAACCCTTACCTGGAATCAGCTGCTACCCGTTTTATCACTTGTTCCTCAAAAGATGAGTCTTCTTTAAGCTCTTTTCATCTGACTCGTAAAATATGAAAAGATTGCCGAGTTTTGGCCTTCCAGCTCGTTAAAGCGACCAGAAGTGCTATCCCTCCTCTAGATTTTAATCTTTTTGGACCTGAGGGATTATTGCACAAAAAGATCGAGCGCTTGTTTTGTTCGGCTTGTTAAAACTATCGAAAACTCATCCCTTCTGTATTGTTTTATACTTTTTCGGACTTAAGGGATTAGATGACGAAAAAGGAACTTTGGAGTTATCTTTATGCACCTTTTCAGACTCTCTCAAAATGAAAAGGACCGAGTTATCTTTGTCGTTAGACTCGTTAAAAAACATTAATAGCGACAAACTTGTCTTTAGACGAGAACGAGTTTCATTATCGCTAGGCTCGTTAAAACATAGCGATGGGTTTGCCCGAAGGGAAAATTATAGAACAAGCATATGTTATCCTCCTCAAGCTTGACAAAAATAAAGAGGTACTGGTCAGAAATGACTGGGGAAAATTGGGAAGAAACTCAAAGAACTTTTATTGGTAGTAAGTCGCTCTTGAACATGACACTTCCACTCCATGCCTGAGTCGGGTTGGATTGTTTCATTCACCAGTCACATCACCATGGTCTCGCCATACCATCCACCTTTGGGGTAAATGCTACCGATCCATCACACAAGTGTCGCTGATATGT
This sequence comes from Pinus tabuliformis, assembly GCA_031772625.1. Lineage (NCBI taxonomy): Eukaryota > Viridiplantae > Streptophyta > Pinopsida > Pinales > Pinaceae > Pinus > Pinus tabuliformis. Next base: position 443,744,727 of record CM062809.1, on the reverse strand, counting down.
TCAAGAGAAGTCATCCAGAAGAGTCAACCATGTCCCATCCACTACCATACATTATCCTTCATCCTTTCATGACCGCCACCCTGAACCATATATCATCAGATCGTTTTCACCTCCATCAAAATCATTTTCTCCGTTCCGTGTCACTGATGTGGGATACATTAAGGCCCTCGTTTGACGGATCACTTCTTGTCGACATCAGCTCATTATCCAAGAAGTTGATCTAGGAACACCCCCTTCAGTACTTTGAAGCTTGCATGCCTCAATGGCAAGTTTCTCACTTCCGGCGACAGGTATACATCAATGACCTTCGACCGAAAGATTTTGCGTGGTGTTCGATGCCAAGTCCTTTATTCACACCACGTGAATTGTACTGCAGTACCTTGAGGGTCATTATCATTATCGGTGACTCCTCTCGCGCTTGTTAACAGTTTACATCATTGACTGGTAATCAAGCGATGTCTTTCCATGTTCGACTTCAGAACATTTCTCACATGGATTGACTTGTAATTAGAGTGAAGATCGAACGAGATTGAAGACCCCGGATCTAGTTTCATCCATCCGGGCTGCAATATATATTCAGGAAAAATAAAGACATTGACATGTACAACATTGCAGCAGATAATCATCCTACCAAAAGGATGATGATTTCATCAAAATCATCAGTCTACCATCAGACGATTGTCTGTTCTATGTACAGAAAAATGAATTTATAAAGCTGAGCATGGGAATGCCCGCCTCAGCTAGATCATGAAAGCAGTATGAAAAATAATGTATTGTATTGTATCTTATTACAGGTCTCCTCCCAGCATTGGAAGAACTTCGGATCCTCCTAATAAAGCATTTCACCCGATAAACGGCCTCATACTTTAGGGGGCAACTGTTATAGACATTTTTGTGCCTTACAGCATTGAGCATGAAATGTCCATAAACCAAGGGATCGTAAGTCCCTAAAGATGTTGTTTCAGCTCCTAAAGAAACAAGGTCAACCATTGACATCTTCTCCCAGAAGTTCTCCACCAAAAACCACTCAAAAACAGTCAATTCAGGATCAATTCAGAAGCTCCACTAGCTGCCTGCGCTGAAGTGCAGAGGCTACACTGGCTAGGTGCATTGCAACGCAGGTGGAAGCACTACCAAGGTGCGCTGAGCGGGAAATGACAAATGGCAAGCTCATTCAACGAGGTGTAAAGACCCTGGAAGCTTCCAGAATCTTCTCCATTGACACTTGCCTCAATGAATTCGACTAGTGATCAGTAAGAGGTTCTCAACCTCCAAGTGGAAGCAAGAACTGACAGAGAGAAGCCACAAGTCAAAACATAAGCTGACTCATCCTCTCTGCTTACATCTATATATGGATCTCTCACCCAGAGGTTCAGAAGGCTGGAATTTTGTACTTTGCAGAGAATTGCTGTTGGTTTGAGGTTGAGATTAGTACATTGGGTGATTTATGCTTTGTTGGAGGAGAGGAAGGGATTCCTTTGCTGGGAGGTAGATGCTGGATCAGGACTCACTTGGTTGTATCTCCTCTTGAACTTTATTATCATATCAATAAAGCTATTTGAGTTTCTCCTATATGCTTGTATATCAATGATGTTTTGTTATATTTGCATATTTAGTTTATATCTGATCCTAAACTAGTTATGAATGTGAATCTATGTCTTTTGTGTAGTTTTCCTCTCTTGTGATCTTGCAGGAACTGGGTGAAGCTGGACCAGTGAAAGAGCAGGCAGTGGGAAGCGAACAAAAGAGAGAGTGATTGGATCGACAAACTAGCGGAAGACACCGGTTAGTTACATCCTTCTTTCTCTATTTACATCTCATAAAGAAGAATACTCAGATAGTTTTCCTTGTTTGTTGCTAAGGCACTATCACACCTTAGAGTGGGATAGGGGCATTCCGAATTGGATACTTTTCCCAACAACAAGTATGGTCCGTTCCTGTTTGTTCCTCCGGAATAATATCCGACAACTCTTATGTTGAGACTCGACAAATTGATCCATTTGGAGGTCAATTTGGGCAATCCAGTCCCCAAGGGCAGACAATCCCCTTGAGTTCCGGATTACCACTGTATGGGGGGCAGTGTGCCCTTTCATTACCCCCTCCGGGAGGATATCCATACGGGAGTTCACAACAGTATTCAGGTTATACTGGAGTTACATCAAGTGGTTGGGTACCTATACTACCCCAACAACCAAGGGTTGTATATTCGATGCAACAATGCGTACCTGTGTCGAATATACCTACTACACCGGCTATTGTGACAGTGTCACAAGTTCAAACGCTGCCTGTTGTATGTCAACCTCAGATTTCTCAGGTTGTAATGCAACAGCCCCTTGACCCTGTGACTCAACCACAATTGCCAATTGGTGGGGCGACACAGGTCCAAACAGGTACAATTACCCCACACCTTGGTCCAACGGTTAGTATAGCGCAACAGAACATGGCTTCACAACCGTGGCTAGTGCAATACCAACAACCACAATTCCAACAAGTATACCAAGGTTCTGAGCAGCAGATCTTTGCGAACAGTGGACAACCGTACATTCAAAACGGTCAAAATCAACCATTTTACAATGGTCATGTCCACCAACCTTATCAATCATACCAGCATCAACTGCATTATGCTGGTATGCAAAGGCCAACTGCTCAAGCAATTCCATCATATCCTGGGTATGCTTCACCTAACCTGAATCAACAGTTACCATTCGTGGCAACTTTAGAGTTACCTGATTTACACCGGTTAACAAACGATCCAATTGCTTATGCCCCTTGGTGGCCAGCGATCCCTCATAAAGTTCCATAAGATATTCCTAAATTTAATGGAAATCCAGGTGAAGATCCATCAAATCACGTGATGACATTTCATCTATGGTGTTCATCAAACACCCTAAATGATGATTCGATAAGGCTTCGCCTTTTTCAGAGGACGTTAACGGGTCCAGCGGCAAAATGGTATATTGAATTGCCTAGAGCTTCGTTCGACAATTTCAGTACCTTAGCCACGACTTTTTTAACCCATTTTCAATTACCGATAAGGTATGAAATGGGAACGGAAATCCTAACCAACTTCAAACAGACAACAACCACTCACATATCTGATCATATACATGAGTGGCGACGTCGTCGTAGGATGGTAAAAACATACGTTCCCGATCAGCTATTAGCTGAATAGTTTATCAAGTCATTACTTCCTGCCATCACGGAAGATGTGGCAAAGGGGGGAGTCGTAACGGAAGAACAAGTTATCGCTCGTGCGCAATATCTGGACTTGGTCTATACTCAGTCTAGCACGCTTTACGACAAAATACCTGACGCCCCTAGACCGGAATTCTCAATTCCTCCTCCTCCTAAATCAAACAATGACTCTCATGCCAGCGATGGTGTGATTGGCACGACAAACGTGAAATCGACAAAGGCCACATCCAAGAAGGCCCGTAAGATTTCAGATCAAAATGCAAAAGACGAAATTCTTGCTTCGGAAGTAAATGCCGTATCGACAGATAAGGGAAAAGAAACCAAACAACCAGGAAGCAAGAAGAAAGGCAAAGGGAAGAAGAAGAAACAGGATGAGTCATCTCCTGAAAAAACTTCTTCAAACCCTCCTAGAAATAGGAAACCCCTTTTCGGGTGTCAGATATGTGACGAGGATCATTGGACGAAAGAATGTCCATACAAAGCTGAGCTTAAGAAATTCTTTAAAAGTTCGAAAACCTCAGCTGTGTTAACTGATCCGTTTCCAAATCCAGGAACAAATCTGGTTGAAAGTGGAAATGCTTCCCCGTCGCAAGTGCTAATGTTGTCGATTTCGAAACAACAAAATGATGCTTTGATTTCGACAAGGAACAAAGATTACGGGAATCCGCAGCTGTCGAACGACAAGGATAAAGATCAACCAAGTAGTTCGACAACAACTTCGACAGAAGTTGTACCACCCATCATTCCTGAATTAACAATAAAACTGCCAAAGGGAGTAGTACACAAGTTGACGTTTAATCCTCGCGCTAGAGCGGCGCAGCATTATAACATAGTGGAAGATTTGGCCCAATCGCCATCCGCTATGTCGACTCTTGAAGTACTACAAAATTGCCCATCCCAAAGGCAGGCTTTGTTATCAGCCATTGGTGGGGTTGATCCTAAGGATTCCAATCTTGTATCCTTCGACCACAAAGGATACGATCCTCAGTTACCAGCCGAACTAGCTTTCATTATTCAAGTGAAAGCCCTCAACAAAACTGTTCATCGAACAATTATTGATGAGGGGGCATCTACATGTATTATGTTGATGAGTTGCTGGAAAACTTTAGGATCTCCAACCTTGTCACGATCTTCGATGACATTAAAAGCATTCGACGGAAGGACATATACCCCATATGGTATCCTAAATAACTTGAAGGTTGAACTAGGGGGGAAAACAGTAGAAATAGATGTTGAAGTCATCGATGGGAATCTTGATTACAACATCCTACTAGGAAGACCGTGGATCTATGCCATGGCAGCTGTTGTGTCGACCTATTTTAGAAAGATTTCATTCCCCTTTCAAGGGGGGATTACGATGGTCGACCAACAAAACTTCCTCCCCAATGGTTCACAAGTTACAGGAAGCATTCCCATGATCCATGGAAGCCCCCATTCGCTTCAGAATATCGGAGTAGGCCTACTAAAAGATCCTATACTAATGGGAACTTTCGCTCTTCCACCTCCAATCAACTTGGCAGAAGTAGCATCGATAGGAACCTGCAATATGATATCTTCCACAAAGATCTCAGAAAACTTTATCAACATGGATCATGCAATGGTTTTGCCCCCAAGCCCAATAGAAATATTGTAGCAATCAATGTTTCTAGCATGGGAGGCAAACCCAAATCAACGCTCATCAAGCATTTGGGTAGATAGGTCTAGAGAATATGGTACCCCTTCAGATCCTTGGTCGCGAGTGCATGGAACCGACGAAGGAATTGTACAATCAATGTTGATTGAAGGGGCACCATGGAATGATTGCCACCATCGTTCCCTTCTTCCGGATTATGAAGAAGATACTCAAGATGACCTTTATCATCCTTCAGTCTTTGAATTCCTGTCAAATACTGTAAATACGGTGGATTCCGAGTGAAACTTATCCAACATTGAAGAGACTATAGCCATAAATATCTCGACTAAAACGGATGTTGTAGAGAATATTTATGTCGGCAAATGTTGTTCTCCTTCAGAACTGGAAATATACAATGCTATTTTTCGCGAGTTTAGAGATGTCTTTGCTTGGTCATATGATGAAATGCCAGGAATTGACTCGAGTATCGTTGAACACGAAATTAAGATGTATCCAGATGTCAAACCGGTACGACAACGGCTCAGGTAGGTGCACCCCAAGAAAGCCGCTACCATTAAGGCAGAAGTTGAAAAACTTCTCCATGCTGGTTTCATCTACCTGGTTCCTCTAACCGATTGGGTATCGAATATTGTCCCTGTTATGAAGAAACAAGGGACAATTAGAGTGTGTGTCGATTATAGGGATGTAAATCAAGCTTGTCCGAAAGACAACTACCCTACACCCTTCATCGACCAGATAATTGATGAATGCGCCAGATGCGAAATCTTTTCATTCATGGATGGATTTTCCGGGTATAATCAAATAAATATCCGCCCACAGGACCAGTCAAAGACTGCATTCATTTGTCCGTGGGGCACATTCGCATATCGAAAATTACCCTTTGGTTTAAAGAACGCAGGGGCGACCTTTCAGAGGGCAATGAATTATGCCTTCCATGACATCAAGAGCATCGGTCAACCATACCTCGACGACCTTCCGACTCATTCGCGAAAGCGGACTGATCATCCGCAGCATTTAAGAACGATATTTCTATGTTGCCGACACTACAAGATACGACTCAATCCGCACAAATGTGTATTTTGCGTCGGTTCTGGTCGTTTACTTGGCTTTGTAGTCTCCAAGGATGGGATTCGTCTCGACCCTTGTAAGGTCCAGGCAATCATAAATTTGCCTCCACCTTAGAATTTTCTTCAGATTCAGAAACTCCAAGGGAAAGAAAACTTTCTGAGGAGGTTCATTCCAAATTACGCCGAACTAGCTAAAGGATATACACGTCTTTTGAAAAAGGAGGTACCCTTCATCTGGGATCAGGTTGCGCAAGCTTCCTTTGATGCTTTAAAAGATTCCTTAATAAAAGCATCATTAATGTACGCCCCCGATTATCAAAGAGATTTTAACCTGTATCTGGCTGCAGCAGATACAACCATCGCAATGGTTTTAGTTCAAGAAGTCGATGGAATTGAACACCCTATATATTATTTAAGTAAAAACTTAAATGATACAGAAATCAAATATTCTTATGTTGAAAAACTAGCGCTTGCAGCTATTCAAGCGATACAAATATTTCGACACTATGTCCTCTTTTGGAAAACTACCATTCTGTCAGATTGCAACCCCATGACTTATATATTGTCGCGACAGTTGCTGGGGGGCAAATATTCAAAATGGATAGCAATCCTTCAAGAGTTTTATCTGGAATTTGTAAAATCCAAATCAAAGAAAGTTCTAGTTTTTGCAGAATTATTATGCGATCTCCCATCGTCGTCCAACGATGAAACATCTGAAGAATCAATCGTGGACGAGAATTTGTTTCTGATATCCACAAGCAATGAGTGGTATGGAGATATAATAATTTATCTCCAAACCCAAAAGTTTAGGCCTAACACCTCTCACTCTGAACAAAAACGTATTCGATACCAAGCAAAAGACTACATGATCGTCGGTGATACACTTTACCGTCGTGGTATCAATACAGTTCTCAGAAGGTGCCTCACCCATGAGGAGGCCGAAAAAGCCCTGAATGAGTGTCATTCAGGCGTGTGTGGAGGGCATCAATCTGGATATGCTACAGCACAAAAAATCTTACGAGCAGGATACTTCTGGCCAACCATGTTCAAAGATTTCATAACCGCAGTCAGAAGTTGCCATGCTTGTCAAATTTTCGATAGCAAAACCAGAAGACCTCCCGCACCTTTACAGCCAATAATTGCTGTTGGGCCTTTCGCCAAATGGGGCATCGATTTCATGACATGTAACCCCACCTCGACGGGGGGGCATGGGTATATTATAGTCGCCGTTGACTATTTTACCAAATGGGCCGAGGCGATGCCTACATTAGATAACACTGGTGAAACATCTGCCCTTTTCTTTTTCAATCATGTAGTCGCCAGATTCGGCGTACCACAAACTATAGTCACGGATCATGGATCGCATTTTCGCAATCACATGATGCTCGAATTAGCTGCCAAACTAGGATTGTCTCACGATAGCTCTACTCCGTATTATCCGCAAGCCAACGGACAAGTTGAAGCGATCAACAAGGTCCTGAAGCGTATGTTGCAAAGGATGATCGGAGTTCACAAAAGAAGGTGGCACCTAATCCTGTACTCAGCCTTGTGGGCTTACCGAACATCGGTAAGGAATGCGATCGGGTTCACACCCTTCCAACTGGTATACAGCCTGGAAGCAGTCTTACCAGTCCAGTGCGAAATCTCGTCTCTTAAACTCGCAATCGATCTCCTCCCCGGAACTTCAGAAGAAGAGGCCCGTTTCTTGGAATTAATCCAATTGGATGAAACCCGTCGTGATGCCGCTTTGGATAACGAAGCCCATAAGAAATGAGTCAAGGCGCAGTTCGACAAAAATGTCAAACCCCGTGTCTTCTTAGAAGGTGACTTGGTCTTGCTTTACGACCAAGAATCCGTTAAATTAGGAGCTGGTAAATTTAATTCTTTATGGATGGGCCCCTATATTGTTAAACGAGTGTTAGCAAAAGGAGCCTATGAGTTAATGGATTATGACGGAATTCCACTGGCGCAACCTCGTAATGGGTTGTACCTCAAGCGTTACTATGCTTAAATAGTGACCAATATGCTTTTGTTGTATTTTGTTTTCGCTAAAGTGTTCGTTTTGGTCGAGTAATCCACCCTTTTACATTTATTGCAGATGTCAAACCTTTTGGAGACATGTGTTGGATATGCCAACGGAGTGAGTCGTAGTTCGCGGAACTTGTCCTCCGCAGCCTGGGCCATTTTTGATCCAAGCGGCGAGTTAGTAAGTTTCAAAGGTGTATGTATTGGTCAATCAACAAATAACATCGCTGAGTATAGCGCTTTGATAGAACTTCTCTCTGATGCCATCACCCATGGTATACGCCGACTAATCGTCAGGCTAGACTCACAACTCGTAATACTACAACTCAATGGTATATATTCCGTCTGAAACCCGGCCATTTATCGCATGTTCCTAAGGGTTAAGATTTTGGAAAGACAATTTGATTTGATTCAATACCAACATATTTCCAGAAACTTAAACACATTAACTGACTCATTAGCAAACTATGTGTTAGATAGACATTTGCGACATTTATAAAAAGAAACACATCATCAATGTTTTACATGTGGATCATATAACTCAACCAGAATAAAACCCCGAAAATCAAAATATATATATATATAGCTGTTTATGGTTTACATATGATGTTCTGTAACCAAGACAAAATCGGTCACATGACCCAAAAACTCAAAATGCTAGGGGGCACCCTAGTCTAATGATGCTCGTGATAGCAAGTCACAGCCTGTGCGATCATGCGTAAGAGACGAGTCCATCGTCTAGGCACACCAGTAGTATGCCGCTGTAACTGTAAAGGTAACTCGTCGATCCTCACATCTGGAATACCGAGAGTAAGGCTCTCAACCTGCTCCTGCACAGCTGTGAGAGTCTCGGCCACATCAAGGTCACGAAGGATAACCCTCCCAGCAGCCTCTCCTGCTGGGGCAGCGGCTGGCACTCTCAGGCGAACTACTGGACGAACAGGACCAACATCTGCATGCACACATGAGTTTGATTAAAATCTTGATAGAATAAAGCACAAGGACATTATAAATAAAACAGTAAACAGTGATATGGTCAAAGATTTTACCAATAGCGCCCCACTGCTCGCCATCCGGCAGTACTAAATCCGGATCACCCCGGAAGTCCATGCCAACATATGGATACTCGGAATAGACCATCTCCTGACGGTCAAACCACCTGAAGAAGGTATCAGAAAAAGAAATCTGAGATTGACCAGCATGCCTAGACATATGGTCAACCCATCTCTGCATGCGTGGTTCAGTAGGAGAAGGTAAGTCAAGTGCAATGTACTGCGACTGCATCAGTGGTATCTTCTCCAAGGCAAAGGCGGTCAAAATAGAACCGAACCCAAAGTTCTTCAACCTCCCGTCCTTTATCTTGGTCAACTGACTTTTCATCACAAGAAGTACTGCATCACACCAGTTGAATATTTTCGGTTGGAGGCATTCCAAGGCATGCTGCATATAGGATCTGTTGGCTACATGAAGAGACGCACTACCGGCCATCATACCAAAAGTAAACAGGATAGACCTAAGGGACCTGTCAGTGACATCACGGATGATGATCTTTCCGTCTTTACTCGGCTGAGATCCTTCCCTGCAATACTGGCGGACATAATCTCTCACAGAGTCACTCCCTCGGGCCGAACTTGATAAAGAGATGGGGGCACCCCGCCTCGACAAGCCAGTCAAGAAGTAAATGTCTACTGCGGTCAAGGGGATAGATTTGCCCCTAATCTGGAAAACTTGATTGATAGGATCCCAAGCATCGAGCAAATACTGCAGTAGGTTGATTTGCTGTCTCATGCTAGAGATGCGGAAGAACTTCAGCAAACCACAGTTCCGCAGCGCGTTCACCGTAACCGGATCATGTAGGGCAATCATGTCCTCTTCTTCATGTTCTCGTTCTCGCCATGTAAGGGTCATTTTTCTCCAAGATCTCTGAAAAACAAACAAGAGGGGAGTTATATCCTGGTTTTGATGAGAAACAGGCAAAAATTTTCATCAAAAAACTGTGCAACAAAATCCTTTTCTGCGCCCAACGCACCTGCACAGTGTTCCACCTGCGTTGAATGTCAAACTTCCTTCACAATGGTCAACATTCAGCGCAGGTTTCGAATGCCCAGGGTGCGTTGATGGCAGAACGAGCCCATCAAACCCCAGGGGCTCAGAAAAGTAGGGAATGAAGCACAGAATGCAGAAAGGAAACCATGAAATGAAAGAGCTCAGGTTTAGCTCCTACCTGGTCCAGACGACGCTGAGAATCATCCACAGAATCTCCCAAAATCAGTTGATGAAAATCAAGGGGGAAGAGACACCTCCAAAGCTCCAACAAACCAAGTTCAAATGGAATGGTAAAATGAGAGGTAAAAACACTTTTTAATTGCTTTTTACGTAGTTCAAAGTAAAATATTAGCGTTTTAATCTCATTTTCAAGCAAATGTTGTTCATTTCTAACTAGTTTGATGAAGCAATTGAAATAACAGTACTATCTTTGAAAAGGCAAAGCTATTTATGGTAAAAAATCAAAACTAGACCATGTTATCGAGCAGTTTTGGCACATAGTTCATGCTCATTAAAAAATAAACATAAGATCGAGCAAGTGTTTCAACCCGCTTTTAAGCTCGTTAAAAAATGAACTATCCTCCGGTAAATAACCACCGTGAATGTAACATTATCAGCCATTAAAGCCTTGGTCGTGTTTGCACCGTCACCTCCACTTTTCCATTGGCCGATCATTCACCTCCATTTGATTGTTTACCCATTTTGAGGAACAGCTGCGAAGAGTGATTTCACTAGCCATCCTTGTGACACTGCCGTGATTGGAAAATTCCAACCCTTACCTGGAATCAGCTGCTACCTGTTTTATCACTCGTTCCTCAAAAGACGAGTCTTCTTTAAGCTCTTTTCATCTGACTCATAAAATATGAAATGATTGCCGAGTTTTGGCCTTCCAGCTCGTTAAAGCGACCGGAAGTGCTATCCCTCCTCTAGATTTTAATCTTTTTGGACCTGAGGGATTATTGCACAAAAAGATCGAGCGCTTGTTTTGTTCGGCTCGTTAAAACTATCGAAAATTCATCCCTTCTGTATTGTTTTATACTTTTTCGGACTTAAGGGATTAGATGACGAAAAAGGACTTCCGGAGTTACCTTTACGTTCCTTTTCAGACTCCCTAAAAAGGAAAAGGACCGAGTTATCTTTGTCGTTAAACTCGTTAAAAACATTAATAGCGACAAACTTGTCTTTAGACAAGAACGAGTTTCACTATCGCTAGGCTCGTTAAAACATAGCGATGGGTTTGCCCGAAGGGCAAATTATAGAACAAGCATATGTTATCCTCCTCAAGCTTGACAAAAATAAAGAGGTACTGGTCAGCGATGTCTGGGGAAAAATTGGGAAGAAACTCAAAGAACCTTTATTGGTAGCAAGTCGCTCTTGAACATGACACTTCCACTCCGTGCCTGAGTCGGGTTGGGTTGTTTCATTCACCGGTCACATCACCATGGTCTCGCCATACCATCCACCTTTGGGGTAAATGCTACCAATCCATCATATAAGTGTCGCCGATATGTTCAAGAGAAGTCATCCAGAGAAGTCACTCGTGTCCCATCCATTACCATACATTATACTTCATTCTTTCATGACCGCCACCCTGAACCATATATCATCAGATCGTTTTCACCTCCATCAAAATCATTTGCTCCGTTCCGTGTCACTGATGTGGGATACATTAAGGCCCTCCTTTGACGGATCGCTTCTTGTCGACATCAGCTCATTATCCAAGAAGTTGATCTAAGAACACCCCCTTCAGTACTTTGAAGCTTGCATGCCTCAATGGCAAGTTTCTCACTTCCGGCGACAGGTATACATCAATGACCTTCAACCGAAAGATTTTGCGTGGTGTTCGACGCCAAGTCCTTTATTCACACCACGTGAATTGTACTGCAGTACCTTGAGGGTCATTATCATTATCGGTGATTCCTCTCGCGCTTGTTAACAGTTTACATCATTGACTGGTAATCAAGCGATGTCTTTCCATGTTCGACTTCAGAACATTTCTCACATGGATCGACTTGTACTTAGAGTGAAGATCGGACGAGATTGAAGACCTCGGATCTAGTTTCATCCATCCGGGCTGCGATATATATTCAGGAAAAATAAAGACATTGACATGTACAACATTGCAGCACAGATAATCATCCTACCACAAGGATGATGACTTCATCAGAATCATCAGTCTACCATCAGACGATTGTCTGTCCTATGTACATAAAAATGAATTTATAAAGCTGAGCATGGGAATGCCCGCCTCAGCTAGATCATGAAAACAGTATGAAAATAATGTATTGTATTGTATCTTATTACAGGTCTCCTCCCAGCATTGGAAGAACTTCGGATCCTCCTAATAAAGCATTTCACCCGATAAACGGCCTCATACTTTAGGGGGCAACTGTTATAGACATTTTTGTGCCTTACAGCTTTGAGCATGAAATGTCCATAATCCAAGGGATCCAAAGTCCCTAAAAGTGTTGTTCCTACCCCTAAAGGAACAAGGTCAACCAATGACAGCTTCTCCCAGAAGTTCTCCACCAAAAACTACTCAGAATCAGTCAAATCAGGATCAATTCAAGTGCTCCACTAGCTGCCTGCGTTGCAAAGCACCCTAGTACACTAGCTAGGTGCGTTGCAACGCACTTAAATGCACTACCAGGGTGCGCTGAACGAGAAATGCCAAATGGCAGTGTCATTCCGCGAGGTGTACAGACAATGGAAGCTTCCAGAATCTTCCTCAATGACACTTGCCTCATTGAGTTCGACCAAGGATGAGTAAGAGGCTCTCAGCCTCCAAGTGGAAGCAAGAACTGACAGAGAGAAGCCACAAGTCAAAACATAAGCTGACTCATCCTCTCTGCTTACATCTATATATGGATACCTCATCCCAGAGATCCAGAGGCTGGAATTTTGTACTTTGCAGAGAATTGTTGTTGGTTTGAGATTGAGATTAGTGCATTGGGTGATTTATGCTTTGTTGGAGGTGAAGAAGGGATTCCTTTGCTGGGAGGTAGATGCTGGATCGGGACTCACTTGGTTGTATCTCCTCTTGGACTTTCTTATTATATCAATAAAACTATTTGAGTTTCTCCTACATGCTGTGTATCAATGATGCTTTGTTATATTTGCATGTTTAGCTTAAATCTGATCCTAAGCTAGTTATGAATGTAAATATATGTCTTTTGTGTAGTTTTCCTCTTCTGTGATCTTGCAGGAACTTGGTGAAGCTGGACCAGTAAGGGAGCAGGCAGCGGGAAGCGAACAAAGAGGAGAGCGATTGGATCAACAAACTAGCGAAAGACACAGGTTAGTTACATCCTTCCTCTTCGTTTACATTTCATAAAGAAGAATACGAAAGTAGTTTTCCTTGTTTGTTGCTAAGGCACTGTCACACCTTAGAGTGGGATAGGGGCATTCTGAATAGATACTTTTCCCAACAACAGGTGGGGTGGGGGAAGTCGGGGCGGGGGGTAGGGAGGGGCGTGGGGGTAGGGGGTAGGGAGGGGGGTAGGGGTGGAAGGGGGGTAGGGGGTAGGGGTGGGGTGAGGTGGTGGGTGGTTGGGGGGGTGGTGGTGGGGGGGGGGTGGTGGGGGGTAGGGGTAGGGGTGGAAGGGGGGTAGTGGTGGGGTGGGGTGGTCGGCCGATTGTGGGGTGGCTTGGGGGGGGGGGGGGGGGGCGGGTGGGAGGGACATGAGGGGGGGAGGGTGGCTGGGGGGTAGTGGGGGGCGGGGGGTAGTGGTTAGCGGTGGGAGAGGGGAGGGGGGGTGCGGTAGGGGGGCGGGCAGGGTGAGGGAGTTTTGGGAGGGGGCCAGTAGGGTGTGCGGAGGGGGCAGGTCACCGGCTGATTGCAGGGTGGGGGTGCCCAACTTTGCTGGGCCCACCATGCTCACGACGGAAGTATTGGTTAATTTGGTTGACAAAAAGTATTAATCTTAAAAAAAAATCTACTTCATTAAAATAATTTAATATGAAAAATTTCAAGGAAAAAATTTAACTGACCTTTCAATTGCGAGAATTCTTCGTTGAATATGTTGTTGATAGCAATGTAGCTACTCCACAAATTCGCTCCAAGTCTTTCAACAAACATCAGAAAACCTTGATGTAATGTGAGTAATAATGATAATGGAATTTAGTATATAGGTGAAATTATGGAGATGTTTTACCGTACGGTGAATGCGGGATTAATTAGTTTTAAATTTTTTTAACATAATTCTTTTATGGCGATAAAGGAAAATATGATAAAGTGAATATTATGGAATTGTTTTACAACGGGGTGAATGTGGGATTAATTTGTTTCAAAATGTATTATATATATATATATATATATATATATATATATATATATATATATATATATATAGATATACAATTGTTTAGTAAATATTATATACTTTGACTATTAAAATAATTTAGGTAGAAGTTGTAGTTTACAATTTTAACTTTAATGATTTATTTCATAAAAAAAATTAGTTTACATTTTTCATTAAATTGTAGAATAAAATAATGAAGAGAAATAAATCTCACAAACTTTTAGGAGGGAAATATTTTCGCGAAACTTTTTTTTTGGGGGGGGGGATTTTTGGAGGGAAATTTTCATTCTCTTAGCTATATAATATCTTTAGGAGACTCTCCATTTGTCTCGTTCAACATCTTCTATTTGAAAGGGATGGATTGTCCTGATAGTGAAGTTTCGATTTATACAGCATCAACATCTTCATCGCGTAACAACTCTATTCATATGGATGAATATAGCGGGAATTCTTCCACTATGAATAGAAAGTCAATTATTCCACTTAGTCCTGATCCTAAGGACTATGCGAGTAGCACTGATGAAAGAGGGGATGGAGAATTTCAAATAAATAAAGAGTCACAGATTCCACTTAGTCCGAATTCGAAGGACTATGAAAGCAACAGTGATGATGAGCTTGATGACAAATTTCAAAAGAATGGAGTGTCACGGTGTCCACTTAGTCCTAATTCTAAGGACTATGAGAGCAATAGTGATGAAGAGCATGATGGTGAAGTTCAAAAGAATGGAGTGTCACGGTGTCCACTTATTCCTAGTCCTAAGGACTATGAGAGCAACAGTGTTGAAGAGCATGATGATGAATTTCAAAAGAATGGAGTGTCACGGTGTCCACTTAGTCCTAATTCTAAGGACTATGAGAGCAGTAGTGATGAAGAGCATGATAACTTATTTCAAAAGAATGGAGTGTCAAAGTGTCCACTTAGTCCTAATTCTAAGGACTATGAGAGCAGCAGTGATGAAGAGCATGATGATGAATTTCAAAAGTATGGAGTGTCACGGTGTCCAGTTAGTCCTAATTCTAAGGACTATGAGAGCAGCTTTGATGAAGAGTGGGATGATGAATTTCAAAAGTATGGAGTGTCACAGTGTCCAGTTAGTCCTAATTCTAAGGACTATGACAACAACAGTGATGAAGAGCAGGATGATGAATTTCAAAAGAATGGAGTGTCACGGTGTCCACTTAGTCCTAATTCTAAGGACTATGAGAGCAACAATGATGAAGAGCGTGATGATGAATTTCAAAAGAATGGAGTGTCCCAATGTCCTGTTAATCCTAATTCTAAGGACTATGAAAGCAGCGGTGATGAAGGATGGGATGATGCACTTAGTCCTAATTCTAATGAGTATAAAGGTAGCAGTGATGAAGGATAGCATGATGCACTTAGTCATAATTCTATGGACTATGAGAGCAGCATTGAAAATGCACATGAGGAAGAATATCCAATAAACATAGAGTCAAATTTTCCATTGAGTCCGAATTCTAAGGACTATGACAGTAGCACTGAAGAAGGGGAAGATGAAGAATATCCTCCAAGTCAGTATATGGAAAGCACAACTGATCATAGTGTGGCTAACATTCCTCTTAATGATGATGAAAATCCTTATACAAATGATGATCCAATGATGGAGATGTTGCCAAGAAATATTGTATCAAGGAGTAGGAGCAGACCTTTTCGTATCAATGCAAGATGTTCTAGTTATACAAGGGGTAGAGCAGAATATCTGATAGGAATAAGTTCTATCAGCGCACTCATTTCAAGTGAATGTTACCAAAAAGATTGCTTGAAACATATGGATTTCAAATTTGCATTAGAGAGCAGGAAGATATATTTGTCAATGAATAAAAGCATGCAAAATTCATATTTAGTTGGGTGCATGCAATCTACATTGTTAGATTATGATTATCATATTAGGACTTTATTTATCTGTAGAAAAGATTTCAAAATGTTTCATTCGATTGGGAATTTTCGTCTCTCGAGAATTCAAGAAAATTTGGAAAAGGATCCCACATTTTATTCTGAAGTACGTCATAAAAGACAGTTTGGGCCATTATCAAATACTGCAATGTCATGGATGAAAGATTTCTTTTCAAAGCATGGAGAGTGCATGCCAAATAGAGAGACAATACATATTCCAGATAATTTTTCAAGATGAGAAATCTACAACTTATAGAAAGAATATGCAGAAGGTGCTGAGGGACATGGCCGGTTTATTACATATCAATATTTTGTGAAGGTATGGAAGAAAGAATTCTGAACAATGTCTGTATGGAAGAAATAATTCAACAATTGAGAAATTTTTAGAAGGTAAAGGTTGGTTTCCTTCTTGTTGGGCACACTCATGACCATATTGATCAGATGTTCAATCATTTTTCAGTCACATTGAGGAGGAAGGAAGTTGGGAGCTTGCCATCATTAATTGAATGTATTAAGAAATCATACATGCCAGAGCCTACTTTTGATGTGTTGGAAGAAACTGTTGACATGCAAAGGTTTATTATGGGATCATATGGTGAGGGGAAATGCATTGAACAACTTAATGACATTAGCTTCCAACATCAATTTCGTATCAAAAAAATTGATGGGAAAACACTAATATGGGGCAAGAAGTATTCAACTACTGCAGAATGCGCACCGTCACCAGGTTTGCAACTTTTCAAGTTAATTCTAGATCATCCAATATTTGCATCAAAATATTGTTATTACAATCAGTTGGTGAAGTTCATAATGCACGCAGACAAAATAGAGATATAAATTATTCTGATTGCATAGAAGAAATTAAAAAATGTATTAGATATACATATGATTACTTTGACATTGCTGATTCAGTTTGGTGGGAGTCATTTTTCAATAATCAAAGTGATATCATTTCAACAACAACAAATGAATATATACCTTTGAAAAATCCATTTATTTGGCCAAAAAATGTGTCGAATGCACATGAGGAAATAAACATTGTTGAACAACAACAATCTCAAGGTATTATTAATTCTTCACAGGCAGAGGAAAGAGAGATGTATATTGGTTCCAGAGATCTCGTGCACAACATGAAGCCATGGAAGACCTTTACAGGGGTTCAGTACAGGATATTAAGGAGGGTTGCATGATCACAGTGCTAGCAGATGGAGATCCCAATGGCTATCCATTCTGGGTTGCTAAAATTATAAAGGTTTTTACAGAAAATGAGGATGTTACAAGTGTTGAAGTACATTGGTATGCCACAAATAGATATGCATTCAATGGTGTGTATAAGCCAGAGATGGTAGTTGACAAAAAAAATGGCGGAAAGAGAAAAAGAAAGGGTACGAATATAAATCGTCGCCGTACAGACATATTAAAATTGGAGGATGTTGACATACTTGTTTATGACTTCAATTTAACAAAGAGAGGAATTCTTCACTTCAAGATGATAGAGATTCTGAAAAGGTTGTTACCAAAAGGAACATTGTTGAGATGGGAGTCTGCTGAAACTAGTCATAGATCTAGAAGAATTTTGAAACCTGAAATGATGGGCATGCATGTGGACTTAGATGGGGCACTAGTTGATGAAAGAGAAGAATATGGAACATCTTCATCAGCATCCAGTCACTCATTTGAAGATGTGAATTCTGATGGTGTGCAATAAAATATGAGTGATTTTGAATAATTATTTAAGACAATTTATCTAACTGATGTATGCATCATATCTTGAAATAAATTTTTTGATTTCCATATGGTGTTAAATGAGAAGTTATGAGTCATTTTTATGTTGTTGGATCATTTTACTAGCATTTTTTTTAAAATTTTGAAGATTGACCCTAAAAAAAATCATCGTTCTAGTATAATCACTTTTTCGTTTTCAAGCTGTATTTTGCACGAAAATTTTGTTTTCACTGCCATTTTTAAAACATGTTCAAAATTGTCCCTAAAAAAAAAAACCATCGTTCCAGTATACACACTTTTCGTTTTTAGCACTGTTTTTGATGTTTTTTTGGCGTTTTTTGGCCAGAGTTCCCGTTTTGAGTTTATAGTTCCCGTTTCAAAGTTTACATTGTTCTAGATATTGTTAAGATTTCAATGGGTTCCAAATTCAACAACTTAACTGAGCTGTTGAAAGATAATATTGAAAAGTGGTTACTTACATTTGTAAATTATAATTAAGACTCGTTACCTACAACTTCATAATTGCAAGAAGATGCTCAAAGTATTGAGGAGGATATATTTGACTTATTTGTCAAGCAATACATAATAGTTCCTCAAATGAAAGAATATATTGAAGAATGACTAAAGAAATCACTGCAAGATACTATTAATCAATAATAATTTTCAAACAATTATATTAATTACATCCTTCAAGACATATAATGGAGCATCATCTTCAACAAAAAATAAATTCCTTCCACATCATTTTTGTGAGTAGCGAAATATTTTGAAGCATTTCCATTCTTTCTTCCCAGTCATTGGCCTTCAATCTTCCTTCATTGTTTCTTCACATCATTTAAGGTGATCCTTGACTGCAAATCTATATTTCTTTCAAGTATTTTAAATATTTACTGGTCCACAAGATCCCAATTCAATCCTCTTATGGGATGAATGAATTTACTTTTACATAATGAATTATCAATATTTTGAAGAGTGCTTTAGGAACTTGACTTTTTCAAGAATTTTAAATTATAAAAAGAATGTTTTACTCTCACAAAGAGCTCATTTTCAAACAGGCTATTAATTTTTTATTCTGAGACTTATTTAAAGTAGTATGAATCTTGTGAACTTTTTCTTGTGCCATTTATGATTTCCATGAATGAAATTATTCTTTATCTCTTTGAATATTTGGACCATTATTCTTTTGTCTCTATCTACTATCTTTCTTCAATGATGCTTAAATCATGAAAAATGAATGGAATGAACATGATTAATTGAAATTGATTTATATTCATAGTTTTTCTATATGTTATGATTACCATGTTTGGTGCACTCACAAGCATATGATTTACATGTACATTATTTGTTGATATATAAATATATTAGAAAATTGAGTGTGCTGAAAATAGGAGCACCACCTCTATGAAAATGAAGAGGGACATATATCTTGGACCTGTGAGGTTAACTTTTCTGTTGATGAAAAAAGAGATCAAAATTTATGGCAACCATATTGGGGATTGAATAATTCAATATTCATTTCCTAGTACATGACTTGTCCAGACCCAATTCAACCAAATATTTTTGTTGTATTGAATGACCAAATAAGTATCTTGCATCAATCATATGATCTTTTTCTACAAAAAATAAGAATAATAGAAGAGTTGGAAAGATCTTGGAATCTTCTCGTTTAGGAGGAATAATTTCCACCACAAAACCTAGATAGGTGACTCTAATAAAGAAAAGATAAAATGAGACCTAATAACAACAAGACGAAGTAAGGAAGTGATTGAGGAGACCCATAATCCTCCATATAAAGGAATAATTTTTTTTTCTCCTCCTAATTAATGATGGAAGTTGCATGATGTTTCCTAACAAAAATTGTCAATTAACAAGTATACCACGAGGACCTAAGAATCTTGTATTTTCTTAAAAGAAGGAAATCAATGTTGTGTTTGAAGACATTGACATAGGTTTAGGAAATTATGCCATACTTAGTAATGTAGATACTAAATACAATGATCATCAAGATTAATTTTCAAGTACTTGGAATATGTTCTTTTATGGTGCTGCAACCAACATTGGGCCGGAAGTAGGAGTAATTCTAGAAGGATTACAAGGTGACCATTTTCTAGGTTCCTTTTATTTACAATTTTCTTGTACAAATAATGAAGAAGAATATCAAAAAATAATTAAAGGTCTTATATTAGCCCATTAAAATGGAATTAGAGATACTTTTGTTGTGGGATACTCTACATTAATCATCGATCAAACTAACAAGAAGTATAACACTAAAAATGATAGATTGACATTTTACATGAAGAGAGGAAGGGAGTTGATAAAAAAATTTCAATCGTTTGAAATATATTTTATCCCAAGGGGCTTAAATCATAAGGAAAATTCCTTAGCCATTGTTGCTTCACTCTTTGATCCTGATTCAACAGTTGATTCCTTTTGAAGTAGGAATGTTATGCCAACCATCAATTCTATATAACTAATAATATTGAAATATTTTCAACAATGAAGAAAACATACTTCAATTTCTTGCTTATGATCGTGATAAAAATATTTATGAAACGATCCAAGATAATAATATGTTAGAATCACTTGAATCACTCTCTAACTAAAACGAGTCCAAGACACCAAAAAGATAAATATTAGGGCTACTGAAAGTCCCATATGGTTGAATCTTGAGATGGATTCTAATTAACAAAGTAAAATGGATCAATTTTTTGTATTATTCAAAAATTTACAAGATATTTTTTCATGGACATAACAAGACTTGAAGGAGTGTAACAACGAGGTTGTTCATAATTTGATTCCATTGAAAGAAAATGACAATCTAGTTAGACAAAAACTAAGGATAATAAATCCAAAGATAAAGCCATTGGTTAATATAGATATTGATAAAAAGAAAAGGGGTAGAATCATCTTCAAAATGAAACAATATCAATGGGTTTTGAACCCAAAATAGTTTGAAAGAAGAATGGAGAGATAAGACTATGTATTAACTTTTGTGACCTCAATAAGGTCTCACATAAAGACAATTACCCACTCCCAAGCATGGAAATGATGCTCTAATCAATAAATGGATAGATGATAATGTCTATGCTAGATGGATTATCTAGATACAATAAAAAATTAGGTACCAACAATGATAAGGATGAAATGACATTCATTACACCATGGGGAACATATGCTTATTCCCACATTCCATTTTCATTAAAAAACGTTGGTGCAGTGTTTCAGAGAGATATGGACCATGCATTCACATATTTAATAAAAAAAATATAGCATGCTATCTAGATGACTTAAAAAATTATTCGAAGTTGAGAGTTCCTCATTGGGCACCTTTACAATAAGCCCTTCAAATATGTAGACAATATCTGATATCACTTAATCCTAAGAAATTCTTGATGTTTGTATCAAAAGAAAAACTCTTAGGCCACATAGTAAGCTAGAAAGGAATATATATTGATCCTGAGGATGAAATCCATAGTTAAATTGAGGGCCCTAACCATTCACAAAGGAGTAAAATCATTCTTTGGAAACATTAAGTTTGATAGAATATTTTTACTAGATTATGTCTCTATTATAAATCTAGTCAACAAATTACTTAAGAAGGATGAGGAATTTGAATTGAAAAATGAGCAGAAAATTGAAATTGATAACATCAAAAGGAAATAGCCTCAACCCCAATACTTTTTAGCCCCAATTATTCAAACAATTATATTCATTATACCTTCACATCTATTGAGAAGATAGCCAAAATTCTAACTCAAGGAAAGGAATTAAAGGAAGAGAACCAAATTTCTTTCATGAGAAAATATTTTTCAAGAACATGAATTGAATTATTTCCTATTGGAGAAACAAGATTTCACTCTTGTCAAATCTATAACATAGTTTAGAGGTTACATATTAACTCCACATACTCTATCTTATGTACCATACCCACTGGTCAAGATGATGTTGACCCAACAACTTAGAGATGGAAAATGGGAAAATTAGTTAGAAAAGTTACAAGAGTTTAATATTGAGATATAAACTTTAAAGTTTGTGAAGGGAAAAGACCTACGTAAATTTATAGGAGGAATTGAAGAATTCAATATTTCATCTCATAGTGGATTTATTTAGAATCAATAGTTGTCTACATCTGAGTGGTATGGAAATATAATCTTCTATTTGAAATGTGGTAAATTTCTAATTGAAATTCGAGCTAGATTTTGTTGGCCAACTCTCTTTATGGATTCTTATGCCTTTGTAAGAAAGTCCATCCCATGCCAAATATTGTTAAGAAGAGAAAACAATCATACATATTCTTGAATACCATTTCAATAAACACTCCCCTTTGTTAATGGGTGGACGTTATTGAACCGATCAATCCCAAATCAAGTGTAGGAAGTGTTTACATCCTCACTAAAACTTAGTATTATACTAAATGACTTGAGGAAATGGCATTGAAGGAAGATAAAATATAAAATTTGATTCAATTTCTAAAGGAAAACATCCTTAAACAATGTGAATTTCTAGATAAATTCATCACAAATAATGGTTCTATTTTTATTGGGGGTAAATTTACAAAATTTGTGGAAAATCTGGAATATTTATAGGACAATGTTAAAACTATTATCCCCAAGTAAATGGTATGGAATAATCAACAAACAAGACCCTTATATGTATTTTTGAAGAAGACAATAAAGGGGAGTCAGAGGAATTGGCACAAAAATCTTTTGGGTTCCTTATGGGCTAGCAGACTCACCCTATAGAAGAGTACATGATATTCCCCATTCTATTTGGTGTATGGAAAGGATTCAATATTACTTTTACATAAGGAAACCAATTATTTGACATCAGTGTTTCAACTAAAAGATGAAATATATTCTTCCCCTATCCAAACTAAGTTATATCATCTAATGCAATTGGAAGAGCAAAGACAAGATGATTTAAAAAATATCTAGGGGAGATACAAGGCAATCATCAAAAATTTCAATAAGGAAACTACCAATAAAAATATTTTCAAATGGAAGCTTCTTTTTCTATGTAATAATGCTAAATAAAAACTATCGATGAATAAAACATTATATGCACTATGGATCGACCCATATATTATAAACAAAATAAATGGTTTTAATTTGCATATCCTTAAAGGGATGGATGATCATCTGTTCAATATTCTAGTCAACATGTAGCACCTTAAAAATTTCTTCACCTAACAAGTTTTCATACTTACTTGTGCCATAGAAATGTATATGATGCATATTCCACAATTCAATAAATTTGCACTAAATTTTTAATCCATAACTCATTAGGGTACGTAATTTGTCATTTCTTGGGTTCTTAGTAATCCACAAGGGGTGACTATCCTAGGTTAAAGCCAAATGTTGACCAAGAGAATTGTCTTGTCCTATGTGGAAAGGAAATTCCATTAAAGAGATTTACTTAAGTCCCTCCTCACTCTTTCCTTTTTACACAACACTTGTTGGATTTCCCACTATGAGGAGAAACTTCATGCTTATGTCTCTCTACAGATTGTTCCTCCACACTCATCTTCAAATTTTTCCCATTGAATTCCCATGTCTACATATCATACCTCTACAAAGACCCAAATTCCACATGAAAAGAGACTCCACACAATCCATTCATCCACACCCCTTGTCATTATTTAACATTAATTACAGATGTCACATGTCGATTGATCTGAACTTAAACAAGAATGCAAAAACTTACAAATATAATCATAAACAAAAAGATGCAGCATAAAAACACTTCATTTCATTTATATAAAAAAACTAAATTATGCTTACAAACAAAATGGAAATAAGAAATCTCAGGCGATGGTATCATATCTCTAAGAAGAGATGTGGCGGCTACATGCCTTTGAACTATGTTACAATGAGGCTCAAGGGCATATTTATTAATGGAAAACATGAGAAAACCATAAACAACCAAAACCCTAACCCCAGGAGATGCAACACCAAGTGTTTGTGGGTCCCATTGGGGTTAGTTGGGTAGCCAACTTATCGGGGTCGTAACTTGGTCATATTATCTCTATTTGGCATGTAAGATACCTTATTGGTAAGGTCTCTCTAAGTACTACAGGTTTTACCACTGGCCCCTGACTATGGCTGTGGGTCTGCTACGGACCCCAAAAAAACATCGTTTAGGGGGTCAAAACTACTCCAGAAGTTTAGGACCCAAGAAACTACTAAAAATAGTAAATTCTCAAATGAACAAGGAAACAGATGAAACTAACTATGGGGTCTAGGTGGAATAGGCGAGTGGCCACCAATATCTACCTGGATCATTCCGCCCCCCTTAGGAAGCAATGGACCCCATTGCGTACAAAGCCCCCATGAGGTGAGTAAATTTTGTTGAACCTTCTCCTTGGTGAAGGATTTGGCCTACTTTTACAATTCGATATAGTTGTATCCTCTATTGGTGAGTGTTCTTGATCAGTGTGTCCATGATCTGATAAGTTGTGGCTTATTCCATGTAGTCCGAGAAGAGCTCTGTTGGTGTGAGTTGTTTTTCAATGTCATATGTGTCCAACAATGGTGGAAATTATGGCCGAAGGTAGTCTAAATTGAACACTAGGTGCTCCTTTGGAGTGGGTGAAACTTGTGGTGGGGTCCGACAAGCCACTCCTTCTGCAAATGTAGCTGAATTTTGTCGCCCACCTGGAACTTGTGCATCACTCGATGCAGATCATGGCGCTTGTTGCACTTAACATTATCTCTGTCCAATATATCATGGACCTATTGACGAATGTGTTGAATGCGCTCAATGAAGTTGTTAGCCCTTTGAGCTTTAGACTGAATTTGAGTCGAATCTACCTGAGTGGATGCAAATGGTATGGCCACATCAATGGAGCATAATAGCTGAAATCCTTGCCCTACCTGAAAGGGATTATTGCATGTTTAGTTGTGGAGAGCTCTGTTGCAGCTGTGTTGGACACAGGGGAGACTTTCATCCCACGTGCGTGGATGCTTTGAGTTGTACATGTGAGGAACATGTACGATCATCCTATTGGTCATAAATTTGGGGTTGGAAAGCAGTGGAATTAGTAAGTTTTGTATCGATCATTGACCAGAGACTTGACCAAAATGAACTCAGGAATTTGTTGTCCCAATCTGAGACAATGGACTGTGGGATCCCAAAGTGTACCCACACTCGCTCAAAGAAGAGCTCAGCAGTGGCCTTTGTTGTGATACTCTTCTTTCAGGCCTCCATGATGGCCATCTTAGAGAATCTATCGATGACCAAGAAAGCGCAATCGTTGTCGTGCTTAGTAGAAGGAAGGACCAACATGTAATCCATGGAGACATATTTCCAAGGCCGACTAGGAGTAGGTAGAGGAGTATACATGAATTATTTCTTGATGGTTTGTGTTAGGTCCCTATACTACTAGTGTAACCCCTTATTGTTATTAGTGCAACACCCTTATTACATTTTTGTGCCCATGTAGTCCCCATATTTTTATTATTGTGCCCCATAGAAGCCCACTATTGTTATTATTGTGCCCTTACATTATTATTGTTATGTCATCTTTGATTATATTATGACCCCTTAGACTCCTATATCTAAAAAGGAGGTCTTTTCATTTGTATCATCCAAGAATTGTTCATTTGTGTAATGTAAATGAGGTTTCCCCCTCGAAGAGGTTGATTTCAAAGTCGTTGATATATCTTTTCTATCTTTTTGTGAGCTGGGTTCATAACATTTGGAATTAGAGATTTGGATTCTAGGGTTTCCCTGCTCCAAAAAGGTCATCGTGGAATTTTTCCTATAACTTTTTGTGTGCGATGTTTCAGAAGCTAAAACAAAAATCCATTTGAGATGAAATCTTGCTAAACCTCAAGTCTGAATTTCAAATCTTGTCTCAATATGTTTTCAAAGATATGATATGAAAATGGTAGGCTTTTTGCAAGCTCCAGAATTCCATCTCAAACAGGTCATCGTGGAATTTTCGCTATAATTATTTTTATACAAATTTTCAGACTCTGAAATTAAAACACATTTGAGCCAAAAACATGGTGAATCTCGAGCCTGAATTTTAGATCTTGTTTCTCTATATTTTCAGAGATACAGTCCAAGACATTTAAGGTTTTTGTAAGGTCCCGAATTACATCCAAAATAGGTGGCATTGGGAAACGCATCATAACTTTCTCTCTAAGCATCATATTGAAATTTCGTTAGAAGTTACAGAAAGAGGACAAACTGTAGTTTTCGATGTATCGATTTCAGGTCCTAAGGTTGAAATAGGGACACGTGGCACTTCGTACAAGTTCGCTCTACTGAACCAGTCTACAATTAGGTCATTGTGGGAGATTTGACATAACTATTCGTTGCAGAATCCCATCTTGATCATACTTGCGGGGTTAGAAAGAGGATTCATAGGAATACTAAAGGACCTAATTTTAGAACTGGGATATCTAAAATTAGAGAGTTACAATCGTTTCAAGATTGAGCTCCAAAAATCAAGAAAAGGCGATATGAGGAAGTTTGATGACAAGGATCCGTTAAATTGGATACTACAGATGGAGCAATATTTTGATCTACATAAGGTACAACTGTTACAAAAGGTACATATTGCATCTTTATATTTAGAACTGAATCAATTTTTATGGTATGAAGAGCTTTCTTCTCGTAAACCACTTGTCACGTGGTCATTTTTCACGGAGGAAATGATAGCACATTATGAGGATACAAAGAGAAACACCTTATTTAGCCAATTGATGAATCTCAAACAAAAGGGTTCAATGGAAAAGCACATTGAGGACTTTAAAAAATTGAATATAAGGGTAAATGATATCCCGTAGAAGCAAAGGATTGATGTCTCCATAGGGACTTTAAAGGATAACATTCAACATGAGGTTCTTCTTTGGGAACCTGATTCATTGGAGAAGGCATTCAGGTTGGCAAGAAAAATTGAAAAAGAAATTATGGAAACAAGGAATCCGACCACTCACGACTATAAATTATGGAAATGTTTTCTCTCCTAGCCTTCCACAACCTACAAGGTTTACACCACAACAATTGGAATAAAAAAGAGAAAAAGGGCTTTGTTACAATTGTGATAGCAAATACACTAAAAGGCATAAGTGTGTTGAGAAGAAATTATTTTACATAGATTATGAAGAGGAGGAAGAAAAGGATCAAGAACATCAAAAGAAGAGGATATACACCAGGAACCAACCCTAGAGAAACAAGAAATGATTCCTACCATATCTTGTAAGGAATTGGCAAGAATTACCACTCCTCAAACTCTCAAGATAGAAGGACATATCAAGAAGAAAAAGGTTTAAGAGGTGAAATATCACATTGAGAAAGAAGAAATGAATCCAATGATATCTTGCAATGCATTGGCCGGAATTACCACTCCTCAAACTATCAAGATAGAAGGACATATCAAGAAGAAAAATGTTCAAGAAGTTAAAGATCACATCGAGCATCAAGAAATGAATCCGACCATATCTTCTAATTCATTGGAAGAAATTACCACTCCTAAAACTCTCAAGATAGAAGGACATATGAAGAAGAAAAAGATTCAAGCAGTGAAAGATCACACCGAGCATCAACAACAAGTTCTCCAAATTTTAAAGGATAACGCCACTTTGGTGCAGAATCGATGAAACAACAAGTAGATCAACATCGCAGTGAAAGGAGTTTCGATGTAGGCGATTAGGTATTTTTACGGATACATCTCAAGAAAGATATTCATGAGAAGAAAATGTTGGCAATACTACATGCACTTAAGAAATGGCGACCTTACCTAATGGGAAGACACTTCAAGGTAAAAATGGATCATGATAGTCTTAAATAGTTTTTATAACAAAGATTATCTTTAGAAGAATAGAAAAAATGGGTCACAAATATGTTGGTTTATAACATTGAAACCATCTACAAAAAAGGGAAGGAAAATGTTGTTGGAGATGCACTCTCAAGAAAGGATGAGGATGTGGAAGCATTGTTTTGTGCTATTTCTATTATCCAACCAAATTGGATAAATGAAGAAAGGGATGAATGGAAGAAGGATGAAGAAGTGTGGCCACTCATTCAAAAGTTTCAGAAGATCCAAATTCAAACAATATTGCTAGAACTTGACAATGAAGGAAAAATCATATTGGAATATGGAGCAATCACATAAAGAAGAACTCGACAGCCACAAAATTGATCAATTTCAGAGTATCTCATTAAGTGGAAGAACTTACCTGCTGAAGATTCCACATGGGAGGACAAGAATTTTATACAAAAGCATCAAGAACTACTCAAGCGTTCTGGACAACACTTTTTGAAGGAGAGGGGCATGTTAGGTCCCTATACTACCCTCTTATTATATTGTTGTGCCCATGTAGTCCACATATTGTTATTATTGTGCCCCATAGAAGGCCACTATTGTTATTATTGTGCCCTTACATTATTATTGGTATGTCAACTCTGATTATATTATGACCCCTTAGACTCCTATATATAGAAAGGAGGTCTTGTCATTTGTATCATCCAATAATTGTTCATTTTTGTAATGTAAAGGAGGTTTCCCCCTCGAAGAGGCTGATTTCTAAGTCGTTGATCTATCTTTTCTATCCTTTTGTGAGCTGGTTTTATAATAGTTGGATTGGAAACGGTGCATCTGGTGGAGGATCTAATGTACTTCCCAACATCCTGATGAAGTTTCAGCTAACAAAAATACTTCTTCAATACCGCCACTGTTTTCTCTACTCTGAAATGTCCAGCGACCTAACCGTTGTGCGCCTCCCAAATTATCTTGGCAAAATCACTTGAAGGAACACAGATGTGTCCCAAGTGGCATAACTGTGCATCCTGAAGGTGAAAATTTGGAACTTGCTTCCCTTTCAGGAGTGTTTGGTATATGTTGCTGAATTTTGTATTGCTCTTATAAAGATGCAACCACCCTGATGTCTTGTGCCAGTAGGACCGATGATCGGCTGAGGCAATCAACGATATTATTCATGTTACCCTTATTATACTTAATATTCAAATCTAACTATTGCATATAGGTGGACCATATTTTATGGCGATCATTCTGCAACTTCCCTTGTGTCTCTATGAACCGTAGATGCCAGAGGTCTGTGTGGATGACCATTTCCTTCCCCTAAATGTAATTCTTCCATTGACGGTAGGCCTGCACAATATAATAAATTTCTTTGTCGTAAGTGGGGTACTTTTGGACTATGTCTGACAGTGTCTCATTGTGGTAAGCCACTGGATGTTCATGCTGAGTAAGAACTACACCAATAGCATAGTCGAAAGCATCTGTATCAATATCAAATGGTTGTTGCAGGTCTAGTAATGTGAGCACTGGTGTAGAACAAAGCCGATTCTTCAACTCAAAGAACGCTTGCTGTTGGGTTTCCAACCAAAAGAAATTTGATTTTCCCCACCCTTGGTGACTTAACTTAAAGGCCAAGTGATATGAGAGAACCCCAACATGAACACACGGTAGAAATTGGCAAGACCCAAAAAGCTGTGGATCTCTGTTAGACTGCTTGGGGCTGGCCAATCCCGAATGACTTGTATCTTGGATGGGTCTAGATGTACACCTTGCTCATAAATGATGTACCCAAAATATTGAACTTGGGTTAGGCCAAAGGTGTATTTCTCCAAGTTAGCACACAACTCGTGTTGTTAAAGGGTTTGAAGGACCTGTCAAATATGGTGGAGGTGCTCTTCAAATCTCTGGCTGAAGATCAAGATGTCATCCAAATACACCATTGCGAATCCATTTGTGAAGGGTCACAAGATGTCATCCCTCAGTCTCATGAAGGTTGCAGGGGTGTTTGTTAATTCGAATGACATGACCAACCATTCAACAAGGCCCTACTGGGATTTGAAGGTAGCCTTCCACACATCCGAGGGTTCGATAGGCACCTGGTGATAACGTAACTTCAAGTCAGTCATGCTGAAATATTTGACCCCATTGAGCTGGTCCAGAAGGTCAATATGTGGGATTGGGTACCTATTCCATACAGTGATCTTGTTCAGCATCCGATAGTCAATACAAAGCCTTGAGGTCCCATTCTTCTTCTGTACCAATACAATCGGGCTCCCATAGGATGTCGTGTTTGGCCTAATGTGCCCTTTCTATAGTAGTTCCTTAATCTGCCCCTTGATATCATCATTCTCCAGAACAGAGCGTCGATATATTGGTCCATTGGGCAGCAACATGCCCGAGGTAATATCGATGGAGTGCTTGACTTGACATTGCATAGGTACCCTTGTGGGTGAGGCAAAAATATCCCTGTACTCCTCCATGACCTTATCCATCTGCTATTGTTGTGTAGAGGAGCCCTTCGTGGAAGCTATGGCTACAAATTTCTTCTTTCCTTAGGGGTGAATCGTATGGAAAACAAATTTCCTTGTTTAGGAAACGATGTTATTGCATTTATTTGCAGTGATCAAAGAGATGACGGTACGCGAGGCTACCTCTAGTATCATGTACAACTTATTAGCCAAAGTAATAATCAAGAGCGAGGTCTAGACTCATATACAACATGTCACTTCCACAAGTATGATTGTCCCAACAATACATCATAAACTTAAAGAGGAGAACATCACACAATACCTCATTCGTGAAGGGCTTGATGCTATAGGGAAGGCAACACTGTTGGTTGACGCGAAGATCTCATCCTTGGTGAATCCACTCGATGGTCTACGGTTGTGGATGTGTTGTAGTCTTTAGGCCCAACCGCTTCACGATCTCTGCTAAAATGAGGTTCTTTTGGCTCTCACTGTCGAAAATGAACTACAACGGAGAACCCTTCACTCACATCTATGAGTGGAAGAGGCATTCCCCCTCCTTTGTATTTTTAGGCTAAATTTTCTAGATCTTTGTGGTGGCCACAGTGGTACTAGGCTCTGCATCAATGATCTGCTTCCCTTTGTCAGTTCCCTTATTGGGCTCTGATTTAGAGTTGAATCCTGCATCTGATTTGGAAGCCTTCAACTCAGCCACAAGTGACTGCTTGGCCTGACACTCACTTGTATTGTGAGTGGAGCTCTTATGGAACTCACACCATTTTTCTGTGTCCTTCATCTTCATGGTGTTCTTATTTGCTTGTGGCTTCGGTGGGCTATCCTGGGTAGCCCCGCCTTGGCTTCGTTGTTTGTTCTATGGTTTGGGGGTGTCTTTTCGTTGCTTTGGATTCACAGATCCAAAGTCTCGCTTCTTCTTCTTAAACTTCTACTCAATCTTGACAACGTATCAATATGTCATGCTGAGCGAGGAAATGTACAAAAACTCCATCTCATCTTGGATGTACATGTGTAGAAAGTCATGCTACTTGAGCACCAAATTTCGCTCAATATCCTTGATACCCAGCTTCATGCGAAGGGTATGGAAATTATTTTTGAACTCTAACACATCTTAGTCCCTTCCCTACCGTAGTGTGGTCCACTTTATGTATTTATCTTCATAGATTCCAATAGGGTAATACTATTCCTTGATGTTGTCTCGGAAATAATTCCAAGTGGGTGCAACTAAAAACAATGAGGGTTCATTCTCATCCTTTTGTTCACAGTAGGTTTCCCACCAATCCTTGATGTGTGGGGCAACTTTAAGAAGTGTAAAAGTAATCTTTTCTCGATTGGAAAAGTCATGAATGAAAAAATATCTTTCCAACATATTTAACCATTTATCTACGACGTCTGCAACTATCATGCCTTCAAATATGGGAATATAAAATTTAACTTTTATCTTAAAAGGAGTGGTGCCTCGAGAGTGGTTGTTGGATGAAGATGCATTGCCTGTAGGTAGTTGTCGAAGGATATGGGTAAAGTTATCCATAATCGTGTCCCTTTGTCGCTTGAGGGCATTCTCGAGCAAAATTTTGAAAGGATCTCCTACCCCCTCGTCTTTGTTTCATTCCACCACGGGAGTTTGTGGGGTTTTGTGAGGCTAATCCTGCAATGGTTCAACCAAATCGAGCCCTAACTCCTTATACCCTGACCTCATTGGGGACATGCAAAGAAAAACAGAGAAAGACAAGACTGCTTTGATACCACTAATCCAAACTTAAACAGGAAGGCAACAACTTACAAATATAATCATAAACACAGAGATGCAGCAAAAAAACACTTCATTTCATTGATAGAAAAATATTGAAATATGCTCACAAACAAAATGGAAATAAGAAAGCTCGAGCGATGGTAGCATATCTCTGAGAAGAGATTTGGTGGCTACATGCCTCTAAGTTGTGTTACAATGAGGCTTAAGGGCTTATTTATTATTGGAAAACATGATAAAACCCTAAACAACCAAAACCCTAACCGCAGGAGATGTAACACCAAGAGTTTGTGGGCCCCCTTGGGGTTAGTTGGGCAACCAACTTCTCGGGGTCATAACTTGGTCATATTATATATGTTTGGCGTGTACGATACCTTGTTGGAAAGGCATATCCGAGTACTATAGGTTTCACCACAGGCCCTTGCATTTGGCTATGGGCGTGCTACGAACCCCAAAAAAATGTCGTTTAGGGGGTCAAAATTGATCTGGATGTTCAGGACCTGAAAAACTACTAAAAATAGTAAATCCTAAAATGATCAAGGAAACAAATGAAACTAATTGTGGGGTCTAGGTGGAATAGGTGGGTGGCCACCAATATCCACCTGGATCATCGATGAATCATTCTACTACCTTTACTCATTCTCCCCTTTTTTCTTGTTTTGAGGTCACTTAAACCATCAATAAAGGGAATTTAACTCCTACTAATGGCGACGTGATGAAAATCACACTTTAGGATTTTCTCCCTATCACTCCTCATATAGCATGATTGTGCTTAGTAACTTATACTTGTTGAATTGAGGCTTTTGTGATCCATATCAAGTTTATGAGAGATTTTTCGGCATAAATCACATGATATTTCATTTGTTGACGCGTTTCGAACCAACCAATGTGGTTCATCGTTAGGACAAGTTGAAGAATCAGATCTAGATTGCTAGTTAAATAGTTAAAGTAGGACATCCAATGGCTATAATATTTGACCTAGTAATGACTATATTTGACTAGGAAACGACTAGCTTGGACTAGACCCAGTGAAAAAAGGGGGGGGCATAACTATATTTAAAAATAAAAATTAAAAATAGATCGAGTCAAGGATTTAAATAATTATTAAATTAAAATTTAAACGGGGGGGGGGGGGGGGGGGATATATGAATATAAAAGGTATTATATTAATTTTAATCTTTATTATAAATATACAAGTAAATTAATTTAAGTAATATATGGTAAGATTAAATCTCTAGTATTTATATCTTTAATTGTTAGATTCTTTAAATAAAAATATTATCATTTATAAATCTCAATATTAAATTAATTAATTTTCTTTTATTAAAGTAATTAATTTTCTTTTATTAAGTTATAATTATTAGAATTTATAATTGTTAATTTGTTTAATCATTTATTATAATTATAAATTAATAACAACATATTATAATAGATTGATTTTCATAGTAAAGTAATTATTTTTCTTTTAATAATTAAGTTATAATTAAATAGCATATAACTAATAGCATAAACAAAATGCTGGCAAAATATCTCATACTATATAAACAACACATCAACGAACAAAGGAAAAAGAGATAAGGATACAACATAACGAGGGGAAACTCACATATAAGAAAACAAGAATCGGCTGCAAAAAAGGGGGGAGGGGAGGAAGCAAAGAAAATGACTAGGAAATGAGGATTGGTACCCAACAACTACTAATCTTCCAGCCATCCTCTCTATTGAGATTGCTCGACCTTTTTTCAATCTCAATGGCCTCCCTAAATTTATAGTGATGGAACTGTGGCACTCTAGCAATAACACTGGCTTCTTCGATACAAACATGATGTTTGGTTTTCTCTGAATGTTCAGTTAAAGTAGAAGACTTGGTTCTCCTATGTTTAAGGTCAGCTGCATGTTCACTAATCCTTATACTTATTATTTTGCTTCAACCAACTACTAAATTTCATGAGAGAAGCTGATTATATTAGTAGTTGCAATGGAAAAAAGGATTTAATAGCTAAGACTCACTTACAAGATTTATTGATCAAGTCATATTTCCCTAAGTACAACAAATGGCTACAAGAAGGAAGAAAAAGCTAGTTTGTAGCAACATGTTCAATTTATTAACTTTTGTAGACAAAAAAGTTCAATTGTTAACTTCATACCAATGGCATTTGAATATGCCACCAAATGAGAAGAGAAATAATATAATTTGGACCATGGGACTAGAAAAATATGCATGTGTGCCTAAAGTCTTCGATTTTAGGGAATTATTTTACTTATGTGCATAGAGTTTTGACACAAAATCCAAAATGGTAAAGCTTGGAGTCAAAAGGATTTGAGTCCCCATAACTCCAAAAGAAATTAGAAATCTCTTGAAGCTGTCAAAACCTATAAAAAAACTTAAGTTATGAGAGGTGATTACTTTCTTAGACTCTCAGGTGGGAAAAATGAACATTACTCATAAGTTCATCATGCACTTTTTACAGGTTCATTTTTCCATTTCTTTCTTAGAGATTATAATAGATTCTAAACCTTTTAGATATTTTTCATGGCTTTTTTTCCAAGTAATGGGGTGAGAAAATATTATATATTTCCCTAAGTCTATTTGTTAAGCACTATACTATTCTTTTAAAAGATATTTTCTCTTTGATTGGGCATATCTCATCTCTACCAAAGTATCCTTCCATCTCACCAATATGCCCAAAACACATAGTTTTTTCATGACAACTTATTTGGTCGTGTCCATAGTCTAATGTCACACCTTCCATGATTTAACACACAAGAAAAAAATGAATGTAGATCTAGAATTAGTTAAATTTTGGTATCTAGTGTTATGGAAGCATAATGCCCCATTTTTCTTTTTTCGAACACAATATTATTTTATTAAAGAAGTTACTCATCTAATAATTGGGTGAGAACTTGTGGGATTTCAAATCAATCACATTCCTTGCAATGGTGAAAAGACTTAAATGAATAAACAGAGGAAAAAACAGAAGTTCGCATCTATAGTTCTAGGGAAAACCCCTGTTGCTTCATAAATTCATATTGGATAGGTATTTTGTTATTGAAGTTTGTAGAAATTATCATCAGGTTCTTATTCTATTTTAGAGAAAAGAAAATAATAATTTTATTTCCTTTCCCTTTATTGTGGGAGAAATAGCTATAAAGTACACAAACCACTTGGTTGAACCTTCATTGTCCTTGAAAGTTTTCAATCTTACAGAAGGAAAAGAAACACAAAGATTTGATCCACAAAGAATATTTTCATAGAACCTGCAGCTATAGTCATATATGGAAATTTATTTACCAATATCACTGAAGAAAGTAGAGAGTTATGTCGACCCGTCAAAATAAAGAAAAACACCTATGCCTATTGAACCAATTGTCAAATAAATATGTTACTTTGTGAGGGAAAATAAATAAAGAGGAGGAAATCCTACAAACTCCCCTTCATCTTTGATTCCTTAGGCTCACCCAATCTCGTCCTCTAGTAACAAAATAAAGGACTCCATTGTGGCTCAAGGAATGGGTAATGATAGGAACTATTATGGAGGAGATGAAGAGAAGCCACCTCCCAATATGGTCTTGGAATGATCACACATTCAATTATACAAGAGAAAAATCACTAAAGAGGCTCAATGTGTATAAGAGCCAACAAATATGGAATATTATAATCCTCCACTACCTAATTGGGTTACAACGTGTATGGTTGAAACGCAAACAATGATTCAAAAGATAACATAAGAGCCTACCATCTTTGATGACCATCTAAAAACCATACATGATGCTCACTATGATCAAGGTAATAAATATCTAAGGATTGATAGTGTAAAAATTCAGAATAAAATGGTCACTAAGTAACAAAAGATAGAAGTGGATTTTTTTGAGATAAGAGCAACTCGACTCTTGGAATGACACTAGACTTCAGTGAAACTCTAGCACACTCTGCTGCAAAATAGGGAGTCGGAAATATAAGACTAAAAAGGAGAACAAATGAGCTTTAAGAGGCTCTTAATCTATAACAACCCTAGTAAAAAATCCATGTAATAAAGTTAATAAATGCAAAATAAGACCTTGGTCATGGGACACACATTCCAAGTTAAATGTTGGGAAAAACAATACTGATGGGGATCACTTGTGATTAATTAATGGCTATGGAAATTGGCAAAGGCAATGGCTAAGGCTTTGGAAAGACAAAGTGGCATTAATTTGCATTTTATTTATGAAAATAATGGAAATTAGGAGAAAAGGAAGGTGAAATGTCACAGGTTTCATGTGAGGACAAAAATGAAAGATAATGGAAATTGAAAAAAATAGAGGCCTCATTAATAAAAAGGCTTATGAGGATAAGTTGACAGACTTTTTTAGTTCAGTTTTAGAGCTCTCTCTTTACTCTCTCTCTCTCTCTCTCTCTCTCTCACTCTTGGAAACTTAGATTTTTCTTGGAGAACACTTGGAGTAGTGTGGCATACTTGGGATTTTGGAGCAAGAAGGCAAAGAAAAAGTAGGAAAGTACAAAAAGTGTTATACAACAAATTGACCTCCTCATCAGCTCAGAGGGGAAAGACATGATGACTGAAGCAAAGACCACAATTACAGGCCTTGATTCCACACTAACGCTGGTTGTACACTAACAACGTGCTTTATAAAGCTTGTTACCAAGCCTAAGGGTGCGTTACTGACCCTACTAACTCAAATTGCTAGTTAGGGGACAACGTTAGTGAAACTTGGTGAAGTTCCAAGGGTCAAAGGAATGAATTGACTCAGAAATATCTAGATATTTGTTCCTAAAATTACTCAAGAAAATCAGGGAAACATCCAAAATCAACCTATTTGGAGAATTTCTAATCTAAAAGGAGGCAAATGGGAAAGAGTTGAAAAGCATGGAAAGTTCATTTATTTTCCCTAGTGAACTCAAGGAGGAACTTGGCAACCGTAACTCAATTGCTACATAAGCAAAGTTAGGGCCATTGTGAAAGGACTCAGAGCATTTGAAAGGATAGCCTACTTGACTGTTGAGCACTGTCTCATATCATAAGAAGTTGCCAAGAAGGTAGATGGAGAGAGAAACTGAAGGTTCAAAGGAAGGCTGATGCAACAGATGGCTGTAATCACTCTTCCATTATTAATACAGAACTGTAGTTGTGTTGTCTACTCTATGGTGTCAGTACTATCATTCATTAAGTTGTTTGTCTAATACCTGTTTGCATGAGTAGCTTTGTTGTATGCACTTATATGTTCTTTATGTATTCATGTATTAGTTATCAGAGTTGTATGTTGTGATTACGCTTGTCTCTTCTTTGTGCAGGACTTGATCTGGAGCTGACTCAGGGGACTTCCACCTAGCTGCATTTGTGCTCTCCAGCAAATCTACACGGAGGCTTGAGGTAATCTCCTTCTCATACTTTGATAGTTAGTAATTTTTTATGAACATGCATGTAACTTTGTGATAGTTGCAGATAATCTTACAGTTTGTCGAAGGTCCTGGGAAGACCTTTGAGGGTATTTTCATTCTCCATACACCGTGCATTTTACCCCATAGCAGAATTGGTGACTCCACTGGGGACTATACATCTAGTTCTCGGTTTACCCAGACTCTTCTCGGTTCTCTCCTCCTTCTAAGAGCTCCCTATACTTTTGCATTCCCTTTCTGACCCACCAAGAATCTTGTTGCATCTTGCTTACATACATTCATCTCTGAATCTGATCTTGAAAGCCCTCTTTTTGACTGATTTCCCACACTAATGTAGGTTAGCAGGCTACACAGAGCTTTATAAAGCACTGTGCCTACTCACAGGGAGCGTTAGTGGACCCATTAACTCTATGTAACCACTGTTACAGAGCGTTAGTGGACCTATTAACTCTCTGTAACCACTGTTACAGAGCGTTAGTCTCCCAAAACTTTGATTTCCAGCTGTGTCTGTGAGCCAAAAGGGATAGGAAGCCTTCTCATGGACTGAAAGAAGATCTGTCACTACATTTTGTCAGCAAAATAGGTGTCCTAGAAATTTATTTTTAGGAAAAAGTTTTGTTTTTCTTTCTTAAAAACATTTTTTCTGAAAGAAAGATTCACATTTTTATTCATCCTTCTGTTTAGCTAGTTAAAAGCTTCTCTATTTTGGTTCCAAGTAGTTGTTAAGAAACATTGGAAATAAGTCCTTTCGTTATGCATGTGTTAAATGACTAGGATGCATGGAAAGAATATGAATATGTGAAAATTATGAATATGTAGAATACAATTTGTTTTCATCGAATTGAAAATTTTTCAAAGCATTATTTTTTACATGATATATTGAGTCAAGAGTCTCATCACATTTCATACGTCAACTACCCTACCGAAGACAATAATCAAGTACACATAAAATTTACCTAAAATCAATAAGTAACTCTTTATTGAGCAAACAAACATTAGTGAAGGCTAGGATCTTGGGATAGGCATGTGAGTGAACTGCCCAAGGTTGAAAACCAAACTAGTGTCATTAAAAGAGAGAAAAATTCCTTCTACACTCATACTACTGGGACCACTCTAGTAAAATCAAAGCGAAATACGAGACAACAATCGGACTGTAAGTGAAGGTAGCTCGCCTTCTCTTAAAACTCCTTTGGGTATTTTGTGTATTGGGGATCCCTTCGGGGATTTCGGAACTGAGTCGAGGACTCAGGTATCTTGCCCACACAGCATGCTGTCTACGACTATGCCCCCCCCAGTGGTGTCTGTGATCTGAGGTATCTTTAGTGGCGAAAATTTTAGGGACTTACACAAGGTGACTGGGACGAGCTATCTTGGTACCTAACACGGATGGATCTAGTTTTTAGGAGGGTGCTCATCTTCACGAGAGTACTTGGCCCCTCAATCTGAGGTTCAAGCGAAGCTCTAGAGTAACTGTAACCGTACATCTGGCCATCCTTCTGTGTTATTCATTGAGATACTGGGTTTCATCCCAGGTGATCAGTGCTTATCAGACAAGGTAATTTCCCTCTGTTTGTTGATTAATCAATTTAGTGTATTTTTTATATTTTGAAGCACCCGAGTGTTATCATTTTGAGACTTTAACAAACATCACGATAAAATTTATTGATAAAAATTAACAGTCACCGTGGCTACATCCAGTCCTCATCGTCAATCTAGATGATTGCTAGGACTTCCTCCACTCTATGGAAGATCCGCCAAGCTCCAGTGAATCAGATTCCCCATCTTCGGGGAATCAGTCTCCTAGATCTCACTCAGGATCTATTTGGACAACTGACGATTCAAGTTTGTCGGAGAATTTCTTTACCTATGGATTCCTTCCTCTCTTAAACCCTTCGCTTATGAATCCATCAGACCCAATCTTGGATCCCGCGAGGCCTGTACATCCTGCTTTGGTAGTTGGGAACGTTTCCATCTATCCTGTCGACGACTAACGGGTCGTGGGATTTAAGGGAAACTTTTGGTCCCCCACCACTTCCCTAGTCGACAGTCACCACAACACCGGTAATGGTGAACCCCGCTATCCCATTTTTCCCAGGTACAGCCACTCACATGACACCCTCTACGAGTAGAACCCAGCCGATGCCAGGTTCCACCCCTATGGTGTCAAAATGCATACCTTCGATAAGTGCCACATACAGCGCTCCCTATAACGCTTAATATGGCACTATGGGTACGGTTCCTATCTACCAACAATATGGCCAGCCGCCATTGTACAGTTCAAATCCCCAGATTCATGTATGTGGGGGGGTTCCCAATATGCACATGTCAGTAGGGAATGTAACAGTTCCCTCTCCATTCTCAAGCATGCATGGTCAGTCGCTAATTGACATGAGCATTCATTTTGTCAATCGAGGACAAATGGCTAGTTTTGTGATGGGCGGGAATCCTCTAGGAGGTCCCAACCAATCCATGAGGGCACCCTACTCATACATTCAAATGACTCAATGGGGCACCGCTTATCTTGGGGGAAATTCTATGCCCTAGTATCAAAATCCTCATGGAAATCCACTCTACAACACCATACCTCAAAGCAATTGCTACACCACATAGCCCATGTATAATATTGGGAGTCAAATGATGGGAGGACCGAAAGGCTCCTCATGTCATATGTCATTGTTAAGAAATTTACCCGAGAACACAAATTAATTACGGAGAATTACTTAAAGGAACAAATATAGAAAATAACCAGCAACAACCATAAACACATAAACACACATGTTTATCTAGGAAAA
The DNA here is from genome assembly GCA_031772625.1 of Pinus tabuliformis. Classification (NCBI taxonomy): domain Eukaryota; kingdom Viridiplantae; phylum Streptophyta; class Pinopsida; order Pinales; family Pinaceae; genus Pinus; species Pinus tabuliformis. The sequence goes on along the minus strand of CM062809.1, from coordinate 443,704,631 downwards.
CCCCAAATCTAGGGAAAAACCCAACCTAATGATATCTCATTTGCATTGGCCAAAACCTTGGCCAATCCGACCAAGTGAGCCTTCACCGCTCACCTCCAGGCCTCGGTTACAATGAAGTCCTTCCAACCTTTTATAAGCTCCATTACATATAATACCACGGGCAAAATACTATGGGTGCACAATACCATGTGCCCCAAAACCATCACTGTTTAACCTGGTCAACTTTGACTCTATCCCGAGTCAAGTTTACCTAACAATTCCCCCCTTAAACTTGACTTGGGGTTCCTCGACTAACTCCAGGAAAACTTGCTAAGTGAGACAACCCCTCTCACTCTAGCCCTTACCCCCCTCAAAGTTTTTACCTGGGGTATTATTAACCTGACATCCCCCTATCACCTAGTTCTAGCCCAAACTTTACTGGTGATTACCCAGGGGTACACATGCCTTACCAGGTCTTACAGTAGTATGCCCATTTACATGCAATAATTTTGACTTCATTATTTTTTTTTTTGTTGTTGTTTATTGTTGCTGCTATTCTGACCCATCCTCTCTCAATTTGATTTTCTCAAAAACTTCTATCAATCCCCTCCAACTGCGAGCCTGACGAGAACCTCGTAGATTCTAGCACCAATGGCCTCACGTAGCAGAAAGCATGGTCGAGCCCTTGATCTAGGAATTGCTCACTGACCACTCCTTAGGCTAGCCCTTCCCATTCCATACCTTGGTATTCTTTCCTCCGTAGAGGCTTGCAACAGGAATGCCAATTTGCGTAATACCGCCTTTGATCACAACGCTGTTAGACTGGATTCCTGGACCAATAATACTGGGTGCAATGCCTGGTATATCCAACACCGGTTGCCACGAGACATGCCCGCAGTATGTACACATAAACCTGCCCCCTGCAGGGTTCTGATCCCTATAAGCTGTCAAGCAATTTCTACACCTGCGCGTCGCTTCTTTCTGCCACTTCGTGGCCTCCAGCGCCTGAATCCTCCTCCTGTCCCACAAAACCGCACTCCTCCTCTCCTTCCACGACATCAATCACACCCTCATGACCTCGTACCATCTCGGTATAACCAAGAGGACAAAAACGCACACGAGGCGAGATGAAGTGACCTCGAACCTAAGACTCGGAGGAAGCACCTGGGAGACCACAAATAAAAGGATCAAAGGTATCAGTACGCACGGCAACATGGTGACAACCCGCCATGACTAGCGCGACGCAACGCACATTATACACATTATTCTTTCATTCACCAGGCCAATAAAACCCTTGGCAACAAAAGTGTCCCTTTGAAACCAATATCTGGCTCTGATACCAATTGTTAAGAAATTTACCTGAGAACACAAATTAATTACAGAGAATTACTGAGAGGAACAAATATAAAAATAACCAGCAACAACCATAAACACGTAAACACACATGTTTATCTGGGAAAACTCCAAATTTGGGGAAAAACCCAACCTAATGATATCTCATTAGCATTGGCCAAAACCTTGGCCAATTCGACCAAGTGAGCCTTCACCGCTCACCTCCAGGCCTCAGTTACAATGAATTCCTTCCAGCCTTTTATAAGCTCCATTACATATAATACCACATGTAGAATACTATGGGTGCATAATACCATGTGCCCCAAAGCCATCACTATTTAACCTGGTCATCTTTTACTCTATCCCGAGTCAAGTTTACCTAACAGTCATCACCTTGCTCCGAGTCGGGGGCACCACACTCTCTGCATTTCTTGGAAACATTGGATATATCTGACTTGTACAAACTAACAAACAACCCCATCTACCACAACTTACAATGGCCGCCAATCTCACATAAGATACCAATGGACATCCCCAAGTTCGATGGCAAGTAAGGGGAGGATCCGAGCACCCATATAACCACCTACCATCTTTGGTGTGTTTCAAAATCTATGGTGGATGATAGTTTCTGGTTACGTCTTTTTCCCCGCACCCTCACTGGAAACGCAGCTAAATGGTACATTAAGTTACCACACGTGTTAGTAAACACCTTTGACGCTTTAGCAATGGAATTCCTAAAGCACTTCCAGCTACCCATCCACTATGAGACTGGGATAGAGCTCCTCACTTCATTTCATCAGGATACCGCCACCCACATCTCCGATCATATACATGAATGGAGACGTAGGCGGAGGTTAGTCAAAGCTCCCCTCCCAAAATTTTTCTTAACAGACTAGTTCTGCAGGTCCTTACTTCCGCAAATCACTAGAGATGTCACTCTAAGTGGTGCGGTCACAGAAGACCAATCCATATGTCATGCCCAGCACTTAGATTTCATATATTCACAGTATGGCGCTCTTTACGACATAATCCTCAATGCCCCTGGTAACCCCAATGATTCCTACTACCAAATCAATTGCTTTTCCTACCACTGAGATAAATTTTGTGCAGTCTACACAAAATCTCAGTGGTAAGAAAAAGAAGAATAAGAAAAATACCTCTCCTTCTGGAGAGCAGTCAATAAAGCAGCCAAACCCAAAACAGAAGGCTGCTGCACCTACTAATGGTGGAAAGGATAAACCCGCCATATTTCCTTGCAAAATCTGTGTTGAAGACCACGTGACCTATTGTTGTCTGCGCCTTCAGGAATGCACAGAATACATTGCTAGAAAGGATACTGGCCGGACCCCCGCTGTCCTCCAAAATCCTTTCCCCCCTCAGCAGCAGTAAAACCTTATTGCAAACCAACTGCAACCCTCATAAGGGGCCAACGATGGTTCACAACATCCTTCAGCTGGTGAAGGATCTTCTACCGTTTACACATTTGAAATGGTAGATCTACAAACAAGAGCCAAACCTTATGGAGCTCCTGTCGCTCATGCCGCGGAACCTTTTTCAAGTCAAAACCCATCGCTGCCCAACGATTTTCATATCGAAAGGCCAGTTGCTGACCTTATAATTCGACCCCCCAAAGGGGCACTTCGCCGCACGCCGCACAACGCACAATACATCTGCATGTGCCACCCAAAACTACAGCATTGTCGAAGACTTGGAAAAAGTGCTTTCAGCTATGTTGGCGCTCAAAGTATTACAAACATGTCCAGCACAAATGAAACCTTTGCTTTTGGCTATTGGTGGTATCGACCCACAGGATTCCATGCTTGCAGTTTTCGACATGGAAAAGTGTAAAGCTCCCCTTTCCCACCAGCTTGCATTTCAAGTGAAATTTTTTTCGAAAGGTAAAGGTATACACAGAACTGTCATTGACGAAGGTGCTTCTACCTGCATCATGTCAGCTTCATGTTGGCTTGCTTTGGGTTCTCCAACCTTATCCCCTCCATCAAATTCCCTTAAAGATTTCGATGGCCACACTTTCATCCCAAAAGGTCACCTAGCTAGCAATCCCGTTACCTTGAGTGGGAAAACGGTAACGGTAGATATTGAAGTCGTGGATCATAAACTCAACTATAATCTACTTTTGGGCCGCACCTAGACTTATGCCATGAAGGCCGTTGTGCCTTTGGTCTTCCGTATCATCCTCTTTCCCTTGGATGGAAATATAGTCACGGTGGACCAACTTTCCTTTTGCACCCCAGATTACTCTTTGTTACCTAGCAGCTTTGTACCCTTAGTGGGTGGTGTACTTGACTCTTACATCAAAATCAGTACCAGTCTACTGAAGGCTTCCTCCCTCATGGGTTGTTTCCCTCTTCAGCCGCCCCAGGTTACACAGATGGTCAATATTCTTTCATCTATTCCTCATGAACAAACCGATCCATGGATCCTACGGCTCCTTTAGACATTGACACATACGGAGAACAAATGCTATTGTCACTAGTTGAATTGGCCTACCAAGCTATTCAATCTGCATCTGAGCCTCCAGTCACTTTGGTTACGGCCAACAGTCCCACTGCCCCTCCCATAACCACTCCTTTCGATCCACTCAATCAAGTCCTACCTATGGACGAAGCTATTAGAGAGATCATGAGTTTAGAAGAGTGACCTTGGGAGGACTCACACCATCGTGTTTCGATATCTGATTTGGACATGATGCCTCTTCAAATCCTATAACCTGACACACACGAAATCGTTTCCTCACCCTATACAACCATCCAAACTTTGGAGGCGAAAGGAAACATGGGAAATATTTCAAAAACATTGCTCATTGATATTTCTGTCAAGACAGGAATCGTGGAAAACATTTAGATTGGAGCCGATTGCAATCCTGAGGAAACTGCAAGCTTCACCTGCCTATTTAAGGAATTCTGTGATGTATTCCCTTGGTCTTATGAGGAAATGCATGGCATAGACTCTTCTATTGTCAAGCATGAGATTAAGGAAGATCGAGCGTTATTTTTATGGTATTTTCTTGCTCGTTAATCCGGAAAACCTCGTGTATCCTTCTTTGGGCTCGTTAAACTACTACAAAGATGATTAGAGCACTTTTTGAGATATTTTATTGCTCGTTAAAAAATAGAAGCATCTTTGATTTTTCATCGTTGAGCTTGTTAAATCTATACGACAATGGTTTGAGTAACTCTTTTTCGATCTTTTTCTAGCTCATTAAATTGAAAACGACCATTAGAGCATTCCTTTTAGGCGTTTTTTTCTCAATCATTAAACTAAAAAAATCCCGAGTTTCATCTTTAGGCTCGTTAAACATTTATAAATATGACCCGAGCATTCTTTTAGGTACTTTTCTCGCTCGTTAAACAGAAAAATCCCGAGTTTTTGGCAACGGGCTCGTTAAAAATCCACAGAAACAACAAGAGCACTTTCTTTTTTGGGACCATTTCTCGCTCTTAAATTGAAAAATCCCCGAGTTTTCCCCTCCTTCGAGCTCGTTAAATATACAAAGAAGGAATGAGCAGTTATTTTACCTCTTTTTCTCACTCACTAAACTGAAAAAGATACCCTGAGTTTTCTTCATTTGACTCGTTAAAATTTGATGAAGGTATTGAGTTTGTCGTCGCGTGACTCATTAAAAATTCATGACGAAAAACAAGTTTAGTCCATCTCCTCGTACTCATAACAAAATGAGGTCAACATATATTGAACATAGGTTTCTCTTTATCCGGATTCAATAGATTAACTCACAGAAAAGTAATTGATCTGGGTATACTATTAACCTTTTGTCGCACCCGGTTAACAACTATGACAAAGGGACCACCATGGAGTTGCTCTTTACGATATTTTCAAACTCTCTAAATATGAAAAGACCACTGAGTTGTCTAGTCTGGACTCTTTAAATTACACAGACAAGATATAGAGTCACTCTTTTTACGATACTTTTCAGACTCTTAAAACATGAAAAAATCGACGAGTTTTCCTGTCTGGACTCATTAAACTAATTAGATAGGGCAGAGAGTCATTATTTTTGTGGTCCTTTTCAGACTCTTTAAAAATGAAAAGATCAATGAGTTTACCCGTCTGGACTCATAAAATTAATCAGACTGGGAAAGTGGACAATACAACTATATTCCGTACTAGAAAGAGTGGTTTGGTAGCAGTCGTTCCCTTGAACATGGCACTCCCTCAGATAAACCTTCCTTGTGATGGCCTCTCAATATGAATCCTACTATTCTATGAGTTTAGCCTATATACCCTGATGTTCTTGCATCTCTGTATCCTAACACTCTTTGCTGTTCATGAGTCTACTGCTGCGTGGCTAAAACCATTGTCGTGCCTTCTATTGTTCAAGGGTTAACCCTTTGTTTCCTCCATCAATCCATCAAGCATATTCTTTCATCATGTCCTCTTTTGTTTAGACCCAAATACTCAAAAGATTCATCAAAATACAAAATCATTCTTGTCCCGTTTCATGTCGACTGATGTAGGACTCATTATTTCCTACCTTTCGATAGGTTTCTTCCTATCGACTTCAACACTCTTTCTAGGAAGACAACCCTGAAACACATTCAGTGCCTTAGTACTTGCAGACATTAGTGGCAGGTTGCCTTGTGTTTTATCAGGGGTTCTCATTATTTGCTCCTGGTTAAGCGATTCTAACATGTGTTCGATGAAAAAGACATCTTTCACACTCGTTAGATTGTATTGTGCATCTTGGAGACCATCACCATTATTAGTGGCCTTCCTGACGTCTGTTAACGGTCTCCATTATTGACTGGTAATCAAATGATTTAGTGCATTTTCGATGTCAACGCATATATTCACATGTACTGATCTATGCTGTTCGGTGAAGCGGAAATCAAGACCTTTGGTAGAGGCTTGCATCATTCAACCTTGTTTCCTCTCCCAAGTTGTAGATATTATTTTTTGGAGACAACTTTTCAGGATGATTCTATTATGACATCGGATCTGCATTGTGCTTATCGGTGGGATACCATCATATCTCTTTTGAGAAAAATCACTCTGACATAGCTACTGAGCATGGAAATGCCCAACTCAAGACACGATTTTAGAAGTTTTATATATATATGTGTTGTATCAGGTTTCCCTTTCCACCCGAAGCTTTGGTCCTCTCTCTCTTTTTGAAGGAAAATTACAGTTAAAGTAAAGTATTTCAGCCATCATCGCAATCTCTGATCTCATAATTTAGGAGGAATTTGTTATACAACAAATTGACCTCCGCATCAACTCAGAGGGGAAAGACATGATGACTGAAGCAAAGACCACAATTACAGGCCTTGATTCCACACTAACGCTCGTTGTACACTAACAACCTACTTTATAAAGCTTGTTACCAAGCCTACTGGTGCATTAGTGACTCTACTGACTCAAGTTGCTAGTCAGGGGACAACGTTAGTGAAACTTGGTGAAGTTCCAAGGGTCAAAGGAACAAATTGACTCATAAATATCTAGATATTTGTTCCTAAAATTACTCAAGAAAAGCATGGAAACATCCAAAATCTACCTATTTGGAGAATTTCTAATTTGAAAGAAGGAGGCAAATGGGAAAGAGTTGAAAAGCATGGCAGGTTCATTGCTTTTGCCCTAATGAACTCAAGGAGGAACTTGACAACCCTAACTCAAGTTGCTAGTCGGGGGACAATGTTAATGAAACTTGGTGAAGTTCCAAGGGTCAAAGCAACAAATTGACACATAAATATCTAGATATTTGTTCCTAAAATTACTCAAGAAAAGTAGGGAAACATCCAAAATCGACCTATTTGGAGAATTTCTAATCCGAAAGAAGGAGGCAAATGGGAAAGAGCTGAAAAGCATGGCAAGTTCATTGCTTTTTCCCTAGTGAACTCAAGGAGGAACTTGGCAACCCTAACTCAATTGCTACATAAGCAAAGTTAGGGCCATTGTGAAAGGGGTTAGAGCATTTGAAAGGATAGCCTACTTGACTGTTGAGAACTGTCTCATATCATAAGAAGTTGGCAAGAAGGGAGAGAGAGAGAGAAGCTGAAGGGGCAAAGGAAGGCTGATGCAACAGATGGTTGTAATCACTCTTCCATTATTAATACAGAACTGCAGTTGTGTTGTCTACTCTATGGTGTCAGTACTATCATTCATTAAGTTGTTTGTCTGATACCTGTTTGCATGAGTAGCTTAGTTGTATGCACATATATGTTCTTTATGTATTCATGTATTAGTTATCTGAGTTTTATGATGTGATTACGCTTGTCTCTTCTTTTTGCAAGACTTGATTTGGAGCCGGCTTAGGGGACTTCCACCTAGCTGCATTTGTGCTCTCCAACAAATCTACACAGAGGCTTGAGGTAATCTCCTTCTCATACTTTGATAGTTAGTAATTGTTTATGAACATGCATGTAACTTTGTGACAATTGTAGATAATATTACAGTTTGTCGAAGGTATCGGGAAGACCTTTGAGGGTATTTTCATTCTCCATATACCATGCATTTTACCCAATAGCAAGAAGACATCAGGATCAACAACTACAACAGGTTTTTCTGGCAGGTACCGAGTTGCATGTATGATTTCCTTGCTAGTTTTGGCATGCATGGCATATGCATATGGTTATTTGGTTATGATTGGCATGGAGGATTTCCTTGATTGAAAATGGTTTTCCCTAGCCTTTCCATTTCCTAGATAAGCATGGTGTTGTGGGTTGTACTTTTGTTTTCTAGTTGGTTATCATATTCCTTTGGCTATGGGTTGAGTTATTAGTCCCTCGAGCCTTGGTTAGAAAAACGCTCTGAAATCCCTCTAACAACTTGGGTTGAGTTATTAGTCTTGGAGCCTTGGTTGGAAAAATGCTCTGATGTCCTCAGTGGGTTGAGTTACTAGTCTTAGTGCCTTCATTAGACAAATACTCTGGATCTCAGAAACAATTGTGGGTTGAGTTACTAATCCTGGAAGCTTTGGTTGGAACAAACGCTCTAGAGCCTTGGAAGAATTGGGTGGAGACCAATCTCATTATGGTTAGCGATTTTCAGCCGTGAGGTGGAACCAATGGCTGAGGATTGAGGTGGTTTGGCCTCTCGAAGCTCTGGTTCGGTTTTGTTGAATTTGTTTCATGAGATCCCACATTCATGCCTGGAATATGGCACAAGGGTGATTGGTTAAGAGAGAGATTTGGTTTAGCCCAATCTATGGATGGGTGATTTGGAAGTCCCATACATAGTCAACCTATGCATTCATTAATAAGAGCTCCTTCTCCTTAGTATTTTATGTGTAAATGTGTTGGTTCATATGTGCTTCTTATGGTTGTCATATACTTGTTATTTATGTTGGTTATGAGTAAGTTTTATGATAGTGATAATGTTTGGATCTCATCATGTTTTAATTAATAAATGAATGTACAATGAATATATGACCTAATAGGTGATAATGCAACTATTGTGATAAGGCATCAATGTTTCTTAGTGATTCTCAGATAAGTATGAGACCCCTATGCTCAAAAATGTTGTTATGACCCGTAGATTGCATATTTGTGACATGTTTGACGAAATACCTGTCATGGATAGTATGGTTTCAGTCAAGACATTAATTAATTTTCTTATCACAATCATTTTATTTATGTCTTTTATCATTTCTCAAAGTTACATGGAGTTCTGGGTAGTGACTGGACCCTATCCCTGGAAAATATCCTTAAATATCGTAGATGTTGGGATAGAACTGGCAAAAAAAGGCTACAATTTCACTCAAGTAGGATAATTGGAGCGACTTGAGGCTCTCAGCTGTTTGGAGGGCTTGGAAAGGGAGAAACTAGGGCTCTAGTTCAAAAGAAGGTAAGTTTCCTCATGGGTTTGTCACTTGGAAGGGTTGGTTAGCTCCTAGAGATTATGTAGCATGTGAGGAAGGTCATACTGGTCTTCTCAAATATGTTCCACCTCCTTAACTATAATTTGGGATTTGAATCAAATCATGGTAACTCTTAATCACATGTTTACCTTGGTGGACCGGTTAGCTTGGGTAAATGTGTGAGGAGGGTGTTACTAAGTGGTATCATAGCGTGGTTGAACCCTTGGACTAGATGGGTAGTGTGTTGGTCATGCATACTTGTTGGTTGCATATGTTTTCCTTATGCTTGTGGTCTATGTACTTATTGTGTATGCATGGTGGTGGTCATAGTTTAAGTGGTGCCGCTGTGTGAAAGTTGATGGTGTTGATGTTGGATGTGTTTATCATGAGTACAGGTCAGTTATGAACTGGTTTTACATGTCAATTTTTATATGTTGTTACACTTACATTGACTAAGGTACGCTAGTGTGTTTATGGTTTGGTTTAGCTGACATAATATACCTTGCATAATGAAGAGAAAAAATATGACTAGAAAGATGGTAGAATACAATTCACGAGACTCTCCCTATGGATTAGATGAGTAGCATTATGTTAGCACTCTTTTGACATAATAGACACATTGATAAGCCTGAAGGAAGAAATAAGGAGTTGCAAAGAAGATAATGACATAATCATGTGGGCACAGGAGAAACACACAGAAGTCAATGTAGTAATTCTTCAGAGTTTGTTAGAATTGCAGAGATAGGGACCACTTCAGGCCAGCCATGGACAGGAGGATACAATGAATGGGGTATATGGTAGTAGATCTCATAGTGTGTACAGGTTAGATAGATATGACACGATTAGAGATGAAAGGTTTTTGGACATTCTAGATAGGAGAGGTGATGGACACATGTTCTATTCTAGTTTTGGTTATGACAAGTATCATGCATTAGAGGAAATTTCAGATTAAACGAGGCCTCCTAAGGAAAAAGAATAAAATAATAGTTAAAATAATAAAATAATAGTTATAAAGTTTGGAGGAAAAAGAAAAAAACTACTTTTCCTAATTGTATTTTTTACTTATCTCCTTATATGTTTACTCAAATTTCAAGTGTAGACACTCATTGAATCAAAAATTAAATTCCACATCCAACGAGTACCCATTATGCATACATTTGAGAAGACCCACATTGATAAAAATTGAAGAAACATTAAAAAAGCATGTTGAACACCCTTTAACATGTATCTTCAATTTTTATCAACGTGGATCTTCTCAAAAGTATGCATAATGGGTACTTGTTGGATGTGGAATTTAATTCTGCATCGAATGATTTTCTACACTTGAAATTTGAGTACACGTATAAGGATATAAGTGAAAAATACAATTAAAAAAAGTAGTATTTCTTCTTTTCCCTCCAAAATATTTACATGTACTTCTTTTTAAATTTAAATGATTTTGATCGGCTTACATATTATGTCATTGAAATTACATGAAAAATTCATGGGAACTTTTAGGCTCAAATTTCCTCTAATGAGCATCGTCATTATCATCCTCATAGGAGGAGTGATAGGGGATATTTTCCAGATGAGTTCAATAAATAAAATACACCTAAATTTGATGGGGAAATGAATAAGTCGTATGATGTCGAAGCATGGTTTCTTGGATTAATAAGTTCTTCAGTTTGCATGATTACTCAGTGAGCATGAAGGCCAAAATAGTTATTTTTGGTCTTAAAGGTAAAGCAGACATTTGCTGGGAAGATGTAAAGAATGTCATAGGCATTCACGAAGAGGAGCCTGGAATGAGTTCAAGAGACTATTCAGGAAGAGGTAGCTATCAGATGTTGAGAAATCAATGCTAGTAGAATTAAGGTTTGATTTCTCTTTCTTGATAATTATTTATGAATTATGTTGGCTTATTTTATATATTTATTATATTCTTTCATCAAGAAATTACCAAATTATGTGTGTGTGAAGATCACAAGAACAAGAGACACATGATGTTGGCACTCTACCAGGGAAAAACTCCTTTCTAGGGGAAAACCTAGTCAAACTTCTTCCTTCAGTACTTAAGACAAGATAATCCAATACTCTTCAACCTAGACATAGACCTCCTCTAACCACAAAGTTAGCCCTTCCTTCCAAGAACTTCGATCTAGATCTTTGACCTTGTAGCAACATTACTTCGACCCAGCAAATCGAAAATTTTGACCTTCCAGCATCAAAATATTCAACTCACCAATTTTAGAATCTAAACCCTTCTAGTAAAAAAATTCGATCCAAGAAATATCCCAGTAACTTCACATAAAAGAGAGAGAGGCATAGCCCATAAAATTCGACTTGAACTTATTCCTTCTTCCCCTAAAACTTTAGATTTTTTATGCACTTCCTTGATGTGTATCAAACTTGTTGAGTTTCTGTCCAAATAGATCAAACTTCTCTTATATATAGTCTCTTCTTTGGGTCAAATTGTCCTTTATTAGGCTAACTTCATTAGTTCAGGGCCAACTTGGTGTGGAGGTGAAAATATACAGTTTTGACTCAATAATAATTCTTTTTACATGAAACGCATCGGCCTAATTCTACCAATGTGATTTCTTCCAAAAATGTCTTCAAATAATGATACAAAATCCCAACAAGGATCATATTAAATGGATAATGACTAAGTATAGAACCTAGAAGTCCACAATGGGGAATTTGACCTATAAAATGATGACCCAAGCATGAAACCCATGATTTAATAAGTCATTGTAATAATAATAAAAATTTCTTTTTCATTCTTTGACTCAAATATAAATATGAAGTCTGAACCTAGTCACATTCTCTAACACTCCCTCTTAACTAGGGAGGTATTTATAATTTACACATGTATATAAAAGTACAAGGAAGATCTCAAAACACAAGAACTGTGAAGAACTTTGGCACACACAGTGCCATAAACTAGAATCCTAATTAGGGAAATATATCTATGTAGGACTGCTGGGACGGGGTCCCCTAGGTCTAATTTTTATAGGGTATTATAAAGTATCCACATTTTTAGGAGCGGAGTGCAAGTAGCATAGGTCACTAAGAGTCAAGGGGTTTTAGGAAGGTCAAATCCCCTTAGTTTTTGTATTTTTTTCAGCTCCGCCCATGGTTTGCAGATCATGGTATTGTAGTATTGAAAAGTATATAAAAGGGTGTCTTAGCAAGTCTAATAAAATAAGTCAGTCAGATTTGATATGTTTTGAGTCTATAAGCATAAGATCTTTCTATGATTAGGTGAAGGGGAAGGCTCCTGCAGCTATGTGCGCAGAGACCTTGGTAAGTCTGCAGATGAGTGTGCAGGCCCCTGTAGTTGTGTTCATAGGTTCTGAACATATATGTATTGAAGATATGGAATAATAAAAGATCATCTGAAGCAAATATGTGTCTGAACTGGATATTTATGTGTTTTATGTATTTACGCTCAGTTGAATGCCATTTATCTACATTATTATCTTAGTTACTCTGTGAAGATTTCGATATACTATTATCTATTATTTTATGCATGATTAGACTCTTAGGTGAAGCTCATAACTCTGTTTAATTGGGAATTTCTTTAATTTTCGGGATTTCAGGGATAAGGGTCTGCAAAGGTCAGATTAGGTCTGAAACTAGTGAAATTCCTTAACCCCACATCACATAGCTTTCTGGATGTAGAAATGTGGTTCTAACATCCCCTAATAGTGCCTCGGGTGAGACTTTAGCCTGCACTAAGTGGGTTGTTGTCGAAAGTGTCGATATTGGAGGGTTGTGTTGGTTAGCACAGCTAACTCTGAACCTGGGTCTAAGCCCCCTCAAGCCATCAAATGGTTCCATTTCCAAGACCAAGATCTATCTGAGGGGTGTGCGATGTGGTGTAAGTGGATAGCAACTAAGAAATAAATCGAAAAGTGGATAGATCAGAAGTTGCACGAGTTTGTAGCTTAGGAGAATCGAAATCTATGCTTGTCAAAAGAAAGGTGGTTACAAAGGTATCTATACACAAAAGTACACGAAGTTTTATTTTCAATGTTCCCTTGTGAATTAATCGAGTGGCTATCCAAATTAGCAGATAACGAACCTAATTGGAAGCACGACGATCCTATTGCGTGGACTCCAGAATTAGTCAAACATCTTGAAGGATCTGATTATAATGTTGGAAGGGCTATCTATTACTGGATTGATATTATCTTCAGTGGCTTCATTACTGCATTTGAAATTGATACATCGGTGTCTTACAACGAAGCTGAACACTGATTCTTCAAAGTTCTGTGAGGTATATACCTGAAATCGCTAAAAACCTAGATTAAAATGATTTTGTGCAAAAAACGGTTACGCCTTTACCTTAATATTTAAGAGAGGTCAGACCAAATATACGTGAAGTTGGAAGCAATTCAGAGTAGATCTAGACAAATTCATCGAGATTAAATGTAATCCCTTATTGAGAGAGATTGAAAGTAAGGAAGAAAGAAGTAACCCTAGTATGCCCAAAGGTGCAGTGCAGTTAGTAGATCAGGGTACTTATGGAATTCCACATCCATCCACTCCACCTTTGCCTCATACACCTACACCTACACCTACACCTCCACCTCCACCTCCAACTCCGTTGTTCAGTATGGGCAATACAATGAAAATTCCTGTATTCATGGGTCAAGGATCAGAGGATCCAATTATTTTTTGTTCGTCACAGAAGATGTGTGGAAAGCACAACAGATAAATGATGATGACATGAATGAAGTGCAAGAGGTTACAATGCTACATTACAAAGCACTTACCTGGTACATCTGATGCAAAACGACTCATCCAGCTGCTTCGTTAGCTAACATGAAGGATGCGCTAAATGCATAATTCAGGAAGCCCAAGTCGCAAGCTCAGTGTGTGACCAAAATCAAGGAGATTAAGCAGAGGGTTGATGAGTCTGCATGAGATATAGATCATTTACTGAAGTACTTACTAAGCTAGGCTAATCTTCAGATTTCAAATGAACAACAAAGGTTCTAGTACATAGCTTCGCTATTACCTCACTTGAGATTGTTGTTATCTCAATAGAAGACTGGGTTTCAAGCCAAAGCATTGGAAATCGCAATGAAGCTCGAAGCTTCACCGATCCAAGACACGAATATAGGACTTCAACAAATCCAGTTGCAGTTAGCAAGCTTGCATATGGAGTTGTAGGATCTGAAGAAGGGAAAGGAGGTTAAATCTGAAACACATTCGGAAGTTTGGTGCAAGAAGTACAAGGCTGAAGGTCATCATAAAGATCAATGCCCTATATTTTTGGATTATATAGTTGCAGGAGGTCCAAAACCACTTAAGTCAGAATCTTCCACTGGATCAAGCACTGGTTCAAGTTCCTGGTGTAGCATCTTCCAAGTGTCAGGACAACATTCGATAGATAATTGTTCTCTATTACAAAAGTTTTAACAATCTCCAAAGAAACTCTTTTGTAACTTTTGTAAATCTGTTGGTCATGATGAAAGAAATTGTCGAATCTATGAATTAATGGTGGACAAGATTCCGCTGTATAGAATGCAGGCTGAAAACTGCACATAGAATGACCAAGGCTCACTTGAAGCTCACAAAGGATACCAAGGACAGGGAAGCGGACAAGGACAAGGAGCTGGAAGAGGTCGAGGCTATATTATTTGTTACAACTATAGAGAACTAGGAAACTTTGCGCGCGACTTTAGAAAACCAATCCACCCTTCTTGTTAGTATTGTTGTCCATTTGATCATGTTATAGAATATTTTACGATATTAATAGCGAAGGCATAGGAGAAGAATAACCAATAACCAACACAGAATATTTATATGATGAGATTTGAGCTGTGCGACGACGATTCCCGTATCAACATAGTCACGTGAAGCAGTATAGCCACTAGTGAAGACAAGGTCGAAGGAAAAGAACTAGTATCAGATCTGTGGTTTTGGAAAATTGGTGAGAAGAATGTTGGATTTGATCTACATAGAGGAAAAGAGACATTCATGGAGGAAAGAAAAGGGTTTATGGATCTAGGTGCTTCTACATCTCAAAATCAGACACTACTAGTCCCACAAAAGGAGAAACTTGAAGAAGTTACTGCAACGTAGGTCTAGATCCCACCTGTTAAAATAATTTTTGAAAACCTATATGAAGTTACTACAAGATTAGAAGGTAGTTGAAGGACTTCAAGAACTGATAGATAATTGTGCTAGCGAGGATAAGTCGTTACCAGAACAACGCAAAGTCAATTAGGTGAACTGAAGTAAGAAGAGAACTGGTAGGGAGATGTGATTGACAACGCAGTTTGGAGATTCATAATGGACTAGGTAATCCTAGATTTGGGCTCTGATGCTAACATACTAGTGAAGGAAACAGTGGTTTCCAATTCAGCTACGCATGGCGAATCAACAAAATATAATTCCAATGGGTCACCTACATGGAGTAATTGTAGATATTGAAGGTACAAGAGCAGTGGAGGCTTTCGAAGTTATTGAGATAGTAGATTGTTATGAGACCAACTCACAGAAAGATAGAAAATATAGATGAATGCCTTAGAAATAAGCCTCTTCGAGGGGGAAACCTCCTTTACATTACATAAATGAACAATTCTTTGATGATACAAATGACAAGACCTCCATTCTATATATAGGAGTCTAAGGGGTCATAATATAATCAGAGCCAACATAAAAATAATAATGTAAGGGCACAATAATAACAATAGTGGGCTTCTATGGGGCACAATAATAACAATATGGGGACTACATGGGCACAAAAATATAATAAGGGCGTTGTACAAATAACAATAAGGGGTTGCACTAGTAGTAAAGGGACCAAACATGCCCTTCTCCTTCAAAAAGTGTTGTCCTCAACACTTGAGTAGTTCTTGATGCTTCTGTATACAATTATCATCCTTCCATGTGGAATATTTAGCGGGTAAGTTATTCCACTTGATTAGATACTCTGAAATTGATCGATTCCATAGTTGTCGACTTCTCGGTTCTGTGAATGCTTCAGGTTCCAATATGATTTTTCCTTCCTTGTCCAGTTCTGGCACTATTGTTGGAACGGGGATCTTCGACAACTTTTGAATGAGTTCCCACCCCGCTTTGCCATTCTTCCATTCATCCCTTGCTTTGTTTATCAAATTTGGTTGGACAATTATACCAACCTCTACCATTTCCGCAACCATATGTTCAATTTCACTCATTTGGGCATATGGACATCTATAAGGCTTGATGTTTGGAGGAACATTTCCTGGAATCAACTGAATAACATGATCATGATCATGAATACATGGGAGACCTTTGGGAGTCTCAAATACCTTGGAATGATTGTCCAAGGCTTTTTGGAGATCAAGAGAAATAGATGACTTCAATGGGGGAACCATTAACGAACATAATATTTCAATTATGCCTCGTTGTTCTTTCTTTAGAAGCTTTGTCATTCCTTTAGAGCTAATTATCTTTCCTAGTTTCCCTGTGATATCCCTTAATTCAACTTCCTTTCCTTCCGAAGAAAATTTCATGAAAAGTTCTTTAAAATTAAAAGCTATTGTACCCAAGGATTGTAGCCATTAGACTCCTAGTACAACATCAGTACCACCTGTTGGAATGGAAAGCATTGGGCTATTCAATACATATTCTCCCATGGATAGCTTGATATTATGTCACTTTCCAGCGAAATTTATGGTTCCTCCACTTACAACCGTCACTTGACACTTTGGTGCTGGATATAGGCAACGATTCAATTCCTTGGCTATCTCACAATGAATAAAATTATGGGTACTACTCGAATCAATCAACACTATTACCTTTTTCTTCTTGATATGTCCTTCTAAATTTATAGTTTGAGGAGTGGTAATTCCGAATAATGCATTACAAGATATGATCGGATTCATTTCTTCTTTCTCTGGGGTTGGTTCTTGGTAGGTATCCTTTTCTTTTGATGTTTCTTGATACTTTTCTTCTTGATATTTCACTGCTTGAACCTTCTTCTTCTTGATATGTCCTTCTATCTTGAGAGTTTGAGGAGTGGTAATTCCGACCAATGCATTACAAGATATGGTCAGATTCATTTCTTCTTTCTCTGGGGTTGGTTCCTGGTGAGTATCCTTTTCTTTTGATGTTTCTTGATACTTTTCTTCTTGATATTTCACTGCTTGAACCTTCTTCTTCTTGATATGTCCTTCTATCTTGAGAGTTTGAGGAGTGGTAATTCCTACCATTGCAATACAAGATATGGTCGGATCCATTTGTTCTTTCTCTAGGGTTGGTTCTCGGTGTATATCCTCTTCTTTTGATGTTTCTTGATCCTTTTCATCATTAGGAGGCCTTTCTTGTAGTAGCTTGGTCCCACCTTCTTTCAAACCTTCCATGTATTTATTCAAATCTTCCATGCCTTTCTTCCAATATGCTTTCATACCCTTGATATCAGCTTCCATGGCATAGATAAAACTATTTATCTTTTGCTTCTCTAGAATATCATTTACCCTTATATTCAATTTTTGAAATTACTCAATGTGCTCTGCCATTGAACCCTTTTGTTTGAGATTTATCAATTGGCTAAATAAGGTGTTTCTCTTTGTATTCTCATAATGTGCTATCATTTCCTCTGTGAAAATTGACCACGTAACAGGTGGTTTACGAGAACAAAGCCCTTTATACCATAAAAATTGATCTGATTCTAAATATAAAGATGCAATACGTACCTTTTGTAACAGTTGCACCTCATGTAGATCAAAATATTGCTCCATCTATCATATCCAATTTACCGGATCCTTGCCATCAAACTTCCTCATATCGCATTTTCTTGATTTTAGGAGCTCAATCTTGAAACGACTATAAATCTTGAATTTCGGCTCTTCCAGTTCTGAACTTGCGACCTGAAGTAGCCCTTTGTGTCTTCTTTCTAATGCCACTAGTCTGATCAAAATTGGATTCTCCAAGAAAGAGTTATCCATAATCTCCTAAGATGACCTAATTATATACCTTTTCAGAAGAGCAAACTTGTATGAAGTGCCACGTGTCACTGTTTTGACCTTTGGATCTGAAAAATACAAAAGAAATTACAGTCCGTCCTCTTTCTGTAACTTCTTACGAACTTTCAATTTGATGCTTAGAGAGACAGTTATGACGATTTTCCAAAGGTGACCTATTTGGAATGTAATTTAGGGGTCTGTAAAAACCCTAAACTCCTCAAACTATATCTCCGAAACTATAGCTAGACAAGATCTGAAATTTGGAGCCAAGGTTCAAACCAATTTCTTCTCAAATGGGTTTTTGTTTTAGCTTCTGTAACTTCGTAGCGAAAGAGTTATAGTGACAATCCCACGATGACCTATTTTAGTTGAAATTATGGAGCTTTCAAAAACCCTAACTTGCTCAGATCATATCCCTGAAAATATAGTGAGACAAGCTCTGAAATTTGGACTAGAGGTTTAGTGCGAGTTCGTATCAAATGGGTTTTTTTTTCCCGCCTCTGAAACATTGCATAAAGAAAGTTATAGCGAAAATTCCATGATGACCTATTTGGAGCAGTGAGACCCTAGAATCCAAAGCTCTGATACCAAATGTTATGATGCCAACTCACAAAAGATAGAAAAGATAGATGAACGCCTTCGAAATAAGCCTCTTCGAGGGGGAAACCTCCTTTACATTACATAAATGAAAAATTATTTGATGATACAATTGAAAAGACCTCCTTTCTATACATAGGAGTCTAAGGGGTCATAATATAATCAGAGCCGACATAACAATAACAATGTAAGGGCACAATAATAACAATAATGGGATTCTATGGGGCACAATAATAATAATATAGGGACTACGTGGGCACAACAATATAATAAGGAGGTTATACTAATAATAATAAGGGGTTGCACTAGTAGTAAAGGGACCTAACATAAATGATAGTAACCCATACCCAACATTTCTCAGGATTGATTGGTCCTTTGACTTGACTGAAATCATTAATTCAAAGAAGCGAAGAATGGTATTTGAAAATAATGATTTTCAAGTGATTGTTCCATTGGATCCAGCAGATGGTGTGTGATAGACAGAACTGAATTGTGATTATTATGAAGATGAAGACATTGAGCACATATATAAGCTAACCACGCCAAATGAAGATTGGATCAATCCCATCGCATATGGAAGGATAGTTCCTACCAATCAGATTCAGATGAAGAGTTAAAAATTTGGCAGAATTGATTGCGTGAGTTCTCTAAGCTACGATGTAATCGACTTACAAAGTTGCTACACTGTATATATACTAAGGTACATAAGTTGCCTTATGATGATGGCTTGGATGGTGTCAATATGTTTCTTGACCATTTTGAAAGGGACATACCAGAGGAGCATCGGTTCTAGGCCATAGATGTGGGGTTGAGAGCTACGCTTGCAGGATGGTGGGGTATGCACCTGGATAATTTTTCCAGCTGGAAGGAATATCGTAGAATGATGCGATTAATATTTGGCTACGAAAACACCCGACTCACTGAAAACTGCATAGGAAAGGATGATCTGCACAAACATCTGGCTCGATGGACTAAGGCGTGGGGTGAGGTACCTCAACCAGAGTGGGTGCACATCTTTATTCATACTGTGGATGTTATCCTAAGGAACTAGTATTTATAAACAAAGCTCCGACAGGGGACTACTGATTAGGATGAAATGAAAGGAAGCTTCTTGTTGACATTCAGTTTTGAATATGGGTTCGAATGCATTGATGAAGTGATTTAGGAGATTAAAGCAACAATATTTCGAACACTCGAAGAACCTATCACTTGGATATAGCATGACTCAAGTATGTAGCTACACATTCTTTGGAATGTTACAATGTTACTGTGGAAGAAGACGACGAGGATTCGCGGAAAATTAGTATCCCTGAGTCAGAGGGACAACGTGGAGTTGCTGGACCTAATGCCGAAATTCCTAATATCTCACAAACATTGCGCACAAAATAGGTAAATATTGGCTCAGAAGTAGAAACAAAATTCACAAACATTGGTGACTATTGGGATGAAGACATAGTGGATAAGGTCATCGAATTATTACATGAATATCATGATTTATTTACAACTAAGTTCTCATACTTGAAGGGGATAGTAGAAGATTTGGGTGTGAAGATCAATCTAAAACCAAATGTGAAGTCGGTTAAGAAGCGCCCATATCGATTGAATCCCAAATAAAAGGAAAAGGTAAGAGAAGAACTTGATAAGATGCTCGCGGCAAGAATAATTGAGCCTATAGAAGAATCAGAATGGGTCAGTATTATGGTGGTCTAGGAGAAGAAAATGAAGGGTGATATTACGATCTGTGTGGATATGCGGAAGTTAAATGGTGCATGTGTACATGATCCATTCCCTATGTCGTTTTCAGATGAAGTTCTAGAAAATGTTGGTGGACAGGAATCTTATTCATTCACAGATGGATTCTCGGGATAACACCAAATTAAGATTGCATCGAAGGGTAGAAGAAAGACTACTTTTGCTATAGAATGGGGATCATTCCAGTATAAATTAATCATGCCTTTCCGAATAAAAAAATGCTCCTGCGATCTTCTCAACAGTGGTAGTCGTAGCGTTCAAGGAATTCATTCATAAAATTTTGGAAGTTTACTTTCATGATTGGATAGTGTTTGGGCTATTGAAGAAGCATGTCTCTAGTCTATGCCTAATGTTGGATACATGTAGAAAGTATCAAATCTCCTTGAACTTGAAGAAAAGAATTTTTTATGTACCTTATGGAATACTTTTGGGACATGTTGTATATAAGCAGGGATTGATAGTAGATCCTAGTAATATTTCTATAATTATCCCTTTGGAGCCCCCTAGGAACGTAAAACAGTTACGCATGACTTTGATTCATACTGGGTACTACAAGAAGTTTATTAATGCATATGTGCAGATCACTGCACCCATGGAGAAGTTGTTAAAGAAGGATGCTACGTTTTTCTCGGATGATGACTGTTAGATGAGCTTGGATACTCTGAAAAAAACACGTTTACGACACCAATCCTAGTATTCACGGTGGAAAAAGGAATTTCATGTGCATGTTGATGCGTCTTGTATAGAGTTGAGAGCCATATTAACAAAACTAAGGGTAGGAGATATTGATCACCCGATTGCCTTCGCTAATCCAAAACTATCTAAGGAAGATAATAACTATTCAACCAAAGAGTGAGAAGGATTGGCCATGGTTTATGCACCATAAAAATTCAAGCATTATCTACTTGGTGTGCACTTTAAGATGTACATGGACCATTATTTTTTGAAGTACTTGGTAAATAAGGCTGTGTTGAGGGGGGCAATCTATAGATGGTTGCTCCTTTTCCAGGAGTATGATTTTGAAGTGATAATTAAGTCTAGGATATTGAATGCTAGACTAGATCGCCTCTCTTGGATCAAGAATGATGAAGAGCCCACAGAAAATAAGGAAGGATTGTCCTGTCAGGGTTGTGGATGAGAATTTTACAGACATTATTCATTTTCTATATATTGGCGTATCTCCTCAAGGATATACGACACAAAAAAAGAAGGAATTAGTTGTCTGGGCTACAAATGTTTCCGTGATTGAAGGAAAATTATATTGTAGATTTTAACCCGTACATAAATTACCTGCATACGAATTATAAAACAAAAAAAATAAACGATACGAGAGCCTAAAACATAAAACACATATACACAGAGATTTTCCCCTGGATCCCAAAACTATGACTACCAGCTTGATTTTTCATTATGTTCCTCTCAATGTTACAATACATATTTATACATGCCAAAGCATCTAATACCATGGACTAAAAACCATCGCATCTAAAACCATGGACCGAAAACCATCGCGTCCAAAACCATGTGCGAAAAACATGCACAAAACCATAGGTAGGTCTACCCAACCTAATAAAGGGTCTAAAACCAAAATTTTCTGGGGCGTTGCCTGGACCCCATAGAGTGGGGTTACTTGCCACCCTAAAACCCCTTGTGAATCCCCCCGCTATGCAATCGACGCAACGAAGGGGGGGCTCCACCCCCCTTCTAACCCCTTGGTTAACTACGTGGGCTAGTCGTGGAAAGAATATATAACACAACCCAATATTCTCCCACTTGTTGTTTTCTTTCCACAGGGGGCCACAAGAGACCTTAGTCATTTATCCAGCCCTACAACACCCATTATTTCTCTACACCAAGAGAACTTCTCAGAGCTCATAGATTTTGTCAATGCATTTGTAGTATTCTTCAAAGTGTCCACCTATACCAGCAACACCTTTTTGTCTTCTATCATATCCCTCAGAGAGTGATACTGAACATCAATGTGCTTTGTCTTTGAATGATATGCAGGGTTCTTTGCCAAGAAAATTTCACTTTGGCTGTCACAGTCTATCCTTATAGCTCCATGTACTAACCCCATACTGGAACACAATCTCTACAATCAAACTGCTTCCTTGCTTGCATGAGTGGCTGCCATGTATTCTGCCTCTGTAGTTGATAGTGCCACTACAGATTGTTTCTTACTCATCCAACTGACTACACCTCCAAATAGGTTAAACACATAAGCACTTGTAGATCTTCTCTGATCCAGATCTCCAGCCTAGTCTACATCAACAAAGCCATGAATATCTAACACTCTGCCCAATCCTGGTCTTCCTTGGTAACACACACCATAATGATTAGTGCCACAAAAATACTTGAAAACTCGCTTCACTGCTGTCTAGTGCTCCTTCCATGGTTTTGACATAAACCTGCTCAATACTCCCACTGCATGTGCAATGTCTAGTTCTGTATAGACCATCGCATACATCAGGCTATCGACTACACTTGCATATTGAACACGGGATATGTCCTCTTCCTTTTCTTGTGACTTGGGACACTATTCAGCAGATAACTTTACACTTACAAGAATAGGAACCTTCACCGGTTTACTATCCTGCATATTAACCTCTGTAATATTGTCTTGACATACTTCCTCTGGTTTAACCAGAGCTTCCTCTTTGTTCGATCTCTTTTAATTTCCATGCCAAAAATATAGTTTGTAGCACCAAGATGTTTCATGTCGAATTTTGAGGACAAATGGTTCTTCAAATCCTAGATAATTTCTTTGTCATTTCCAACTAGCAACATATCATCGACATACAAGACCAGATATAGCACGGTCACCAATTAATTTAAAATACACACAGTGATCTACTTTTCTTCTGGTGAAGCGAAGTCCCTGTATAAATGTATCAAATTTCTGATACCACATCCTCGGTGACTGTTTTTAACCCATACAAAGACTTCTTTAACTTGCATACTAGTTCTTTCTTACCCTTCACTGCAAAACCCTCTGGTTGCTTCATGTAGATCTCCTCTTCCAAATCCCTGTGAAGAAATGTTGTCTTCACATCCATCTGTTCTACCTCAAAATCAAAAGCAGAAGCAACAGATAAAAGTAATCTAATAGAAGTTACCTTGGCAACATGAGAAAAAATATCATAAAATCAATTCCCGACCCCTGGGAATAATCTTTTGCTACCAACCGAGCTTTGTATTTCTCCACCTTTCCTTCTGCATTTGTCTTCTTCTTGAACACCCATTTGCTTCCAATGGGTTTCCTTCCAGCCAAAAAATCCACTAGATCCCAAGCCTCATTTTTTGTGCAAAGATGTCATTTCATCAATCATGGCCTCTTTCCAGAGTTTTCCATCCTCTGATTCTACTGCTTCCTTCACAGTTCTGGGATCATCATCAGTGATAGATAAAGAAAAATTTGAACAGAAATCAGATGGAATATACATTTCCGGTTGCCTTCTTTCTCGAACTGATATTCTCACACCCGGAGTTTGTGGCTCTTCATCTTCTGATTCCTCCTTTGCTATAGAGTCAGATTCTTCCTCCTTAAGCTCAAACTCTATCTTCTCAAGTAACTTTGGTTGGACTTCATGTTTAATAACATCTTTGTGAAAGAGAGGGTTTCTTACTAGTCCATACCTCTTGTGGAGTCTTATCCTCCAACGCTGCTGAAGGTGATCTATTGATCAGGTAACATGTTGTCTCCACCACCTCTGCCCAGAACTCCTATCCTAACTCGACAACGCTGAGCATGCTTCTTGCCCTTTCCATCAACATCTTATTCATTCTTTCTGCAACTCCACTTTGTTGAGGTGTATATGAAGTAGTCTTCTACCGTGTTATACCACACTTCTTATAGAATTATTCAAATTCCTTACTGCAAAACTCTCCACCATTATCTGTCCTCAACACCTTTATCTTCTTCTATGTCTGGTTTTCCACTAGAGCCTTAAATTCTTTAAACCTGTCAAAGACTTCATATTTCTTCTTAAGGAAATATATCCATGTATTCCTTGAGAAGTCGTATAAATGATACATATTACACAAACTTACCCAGTGATGGAAGCTTCACAGGTCCAAACACATCACCATGAACAAGCTCTAGTATTTGTTTCGCCCTCTTACCACCAGAGAGGAAACTCACCCGATTCTACTTCCCATATACACAATTTTCACAGAAATCAAAATCCAGAGAGCTATTACTCATAGCTCCTACCATACCTCTACCATGAAGTATTTGAAGGCCCTTCTCTCCAATATGTCCAAGCCTTTGATGCCACAACATGGTCTTCTATCCAGAAACCACTAGATTTTCTGCTCCACTTTCAGGAACCACAGAACTGTTGCACCCATCAACAACAGTGATACCTTGCATCTTGTATAGAGTTCCAATTCGGGCTCCCCACATCAATACCAGTGCACCTCGAACTATCTTACAAGTATCCTTCTCAAACACCGTTTTTACACCTGCATCATCCAGCTTGCTTACAGAAATCAAATTTATGGCTAATGTAGGAATATGCAGAACATCCAAAAGTGTTCTAACCCTTCCACCTTGAAACTTCAACTTTACTTTTCTGCGACCAGTGATTCTAGCCTTCCTGTCATCCACCAAGAAGACATCACCACCATCATATTTCTCATACTCGTAGAACCACTCTTTATGGGGAGTGAAGTGAAAGGATGCACCTGAGTCAATCAACCATGCCTCATGATCTACATGTGTACTTGAAGAAGCCAAGTACACATCCCCACCTTCATCTGAGGTGGATTTTTCCTCTGCAGAAGGAGAATCATCGGATCCCTTCCCTTTGGCAGGAACCTTAGATTTACAATTCCTTTTGTAGTGCCCTTCCTTTCCGCATTTCTAGCACACCACCTTTACAGGTTTTCCTGGAGATTTAGATCTCCCACTCGACAACTTATTTTTGTTTCTATTCTGGGACCATCCTCGTACAGATAAGGCATCACCATTTTGGCTCTCCATATTTTTCCATCTCATCTCCTCTGTAAGCAAGGATGAGACTATTTCATAAAACTACAAGGTAGTTGCATTTCTACCTATTGCAATAACCAGACTATCCCACGAATTTGGTAGAGAACACAACAAAATGATGCACTTATATTCATCTAAAATTTTAATATCAATAGATAATAACTGACTTACCATAGTATTAAATGCATTCAGATGTTCTATCACCGAGTCTCCATCTTTCATCCTCAGGTTATACAACTTTTTCCGTAGGAACAGTTTATTCACTAGAGACTTAGATTGGTACAAAGTCCCTAAATTGTCCCACAAAGCCTTCGTCGTAGCTTCCCCTTATACATTCAGCAATACTAAATCTAAGGCACACAATTGTATTATGCTCTTAGCCTTTTGATACAACTGCTTCCATTCTTCATCGGACACTCCCGTTGGTTAGTAACTAGATCTACCATGACCTACTGATTTTTATAGACCAATAGATCCTCCATCTTTAGTTTCCATAACTCAAAACTCTGCCCATTAAATTTCTCGATCTCTATATTTCCACTGCTCTCCATCCTCTTTCACCACCAGAATCAATCCTGTAGATCTCCCACTGAATAGGGTCTACCACAGGCTCGAGCGAAACCCTTAAGCCACAAAGGCGTCCCCTTGAAGCCAAAATAGATCTGATACAAAATGTAGGTTTTAACCCCGTACATAAATTACCTGCATACGAATTCTAATACGCAGAAAATAAACAATGCGAGAGCATAACACATAAAACACATATACACTAAGATTTTCCCCTGGATCCCAAAACTGGGACTACCAGCTTGATTTTTCATTATTTTCCTTTCAATGTTACAATACATATTTATACATGCGGAAGCATTCAATACCATGGACCGAAAACCATCGTGTCCAAAACCATGTGCAAAAAACATGCACAAAACCATAGGTAGGTCCGCCCAACGTAATATAGGGTCCAAAACCAAAATTTTCTGGGGTTCTACCTTAGACCCCATAGAGTGGGGTTACCTGCACCCCTCAAATCCCCTATGACTCCTCCCACTATGCAATCGACGCAAACAAGGGGGGGCTCCGCCCCCCTTCTAACCCCCCGGTTAACTACGTGGGCTAATCATGGAAAGAATATAACACAACCGAACATTCTCCCACTTCTTGTTTTCTTTCCACAAGGGGCCACAAGAGAGCTTAGTCATTTATCTAGCCTGGCAATGCCCATTGTTTCTCTACATCAAGAGAACTTCTCAGAGCTCATGGATTTTGTCAATGCATCTGCAGTATTCCTCAAAGTGTCCACCTTTACTAGCAACACCTTTTTGTCTTCTATCATATCCCTCACAAAGTGATACTGAATGTCAATGTGCGTTGTCTTTGAATGATATGCAGGGTTCCTTGCCAATAAAATTGCACTTTGGCTGTCACAGTCTATCCTTATAGCTCCCTATACTAACCCCATACTTGAACACAATCTCTGCAACCAAACTGCTTCCTTGCTTGCATGAGTGGTTGCCACATAATTTTTCCTGTGTAATTGATAGTGCCACTACAGATTGTTTCTTACTCATCCAACTGACTACACCTCCAAATAGGTTAAACACATACCCACTTATAGATCTTCTCTGATCCAGATCTCCAGCCCAGTCTGCATCAGCAAAGCCATGAATATCCAACACTCTATCCAATCCCAGTCTTCCTTGGTAGCACAAACCATAATCACTAGTGCCACACAAATACTTGAAAACTCGCTTCACTAATGTCCATTGCTCCTTTCCTGGTTTTGACATAAACCTGCTCAATACTCCCACTACATGTGTAATGTTTGGTCTAGTACAGACCATCGCATACATCAGGCTACCAACTGCACTTGCATATGGAACACAAGACATGTCCTCTTCCTCTTCTTGTGTCTTGGGACACTGTTCAGCAAATAACTTTACACCTACAGGAATAGGAACCTTCACTGGTTTACTATCCTGCATATTAAACCTCTGCAATATTGTCTCGACATAGTTCCTTTGGTTTAACCAAAGCTTCCTCTTTGTATGATCTCTTTTAATTTCCATGCCCAAAATATAGTTTGCAGCACCAAGATCTTTCATGTCAAATTTGGAGGACAAATGGGTCTTCAAATCCTGGATAATTTCTTTGTCATTTCCAACCAGCAACATGTCATCGACATACAAGACCAGATAAATAACATGGTCACCAATTAATTTAAAATACACACAGTGATCTTCTTTTCTTCTGGTGAAGCGAAGTCCCCATAAAAAATGTATCAAATTTCTGATAACAAATCCTTGGTGATTGTTTTAACCCATACAGAGACTTCTTTAACTTGCATACCAGTTATTTCTTACCCTTCACCGCAAAACCTTCAGGATACTTCATGTAGATCTCATCTTCTAGATCCCCGTGAAGAAATGTTGTCTTCACATCCATTTGTTATACCTCAAAATCAAAAGAAGCAACAACAGATAAAAGTAATCTAATAGAAGTTACCTTGGCAACAAGAGAAAAAATATAACCAAAATCAATTCCCGGCACTTGGGAATAGCATTTTTCTACCAACCGAGCTTTGTGTTTCTCCACATTTCCTTCTGCATTTGTCTTCTTCTTGAAAACCCATTTGCTGCCAATGGGTTTCCTTCCATCCGACAACTCCACCAGATCCCAAGCCTCATTTTTTGTGCAAAGATGACATTTCATCAACCATGGCCTCTTTCCAGAGTTTTCCATCCTCTAAATCTACTGCTTCCTTCACAGTTCTGGGATCATCATCAGTAATGGATAAAGCAAAATTTGATCAGAAAGTAGATGGATTATACCTTTCCGGTTGCCTTCTTTCTCGAACTGATATTCTCACACCTGAGTTTGTAGCTCTTCATCTTCTGATTCCTCCTCTACTGTAGAGTCTGATTCTTCCTCCTTAAGCTCAAAGTCTATCTTCTCAGGTTCCTTTAGTTGGACTTCATGTTTAATAACATCTTTCACCTCTTTGAACACCACATCTCGGCTGTACACAACCTTCCATGTTACTGGGTTCCGAAGTTTATAACCCTTTAAACCATCCTTATACCCAATAAAGATGCACTTTTCAGATTTACTATCCAACTTGGTTCATTTCTCCTTTGGAACATGTAGATATGCATCACATCCAAATACCCTCAAATGTGAAAGAGAGGGTTTCTTGCCAGTCCATACCTCTTGTGGAGTCTTATCCTCCAATGATGATGAAGGTGATCTATTGACCAAGTAACATGCTATCTCCATCGCATCTGCCCAGAATTCCTGTCCTAACACGCCACAACTAAGCATGCTTCTTGCCCTTTCCATCAATGTCTTGTTTATTCTTTCTGCAACTCCATTTTGCTGAGGTGTACATGGAGTAGTCTTCTACCATGTTATACCACACTTCTTATATAATTATTCAAATTTCTCACTACAAAACTCTCCAGCATTATCTGTCCTCAACACCTTTATCTTCTTCTCTGTCTGGTTTTCCACTAGAGCTTTAAATTCTTTAAACCTGTCAAAGAATTCAAATTTCTTCTTAAGGAAATATATCCATGTATTCCTTGAGAAGTCATCTATAAATGATACATATTACACAGACTTACCCAGTGATGGAAGCTTCATAGGTCCAAACACATCACTGTGCACAAGCTCTAGTATCTGTTTCGCCCTCTTACCACCAGAGGGGAAACTCACCCGATTCTATTTCCCATATACATAATTTTCACAAAAATCAAAATCCAGAGAGCTATTACTCATAGCTTATACCATACCTTTACCATGAAGTATTTGAAGGCCCTTCTCTCCAATATGTCCAAGCCTTTGATGCCACAACATGGTCTTGTCTTTAGAGACCACTATATTTTCTGCTCCACTTTGAGGAACCACGGAACTGTTGCACCCATCAACAACAGTGCTACCTTGCAGCTTGTACAAAGTTCTAATTCGAACTCCCCACATCAATACCATGTTGGCATTATGAGACAAGTGTTGTCCTTGATGGCAAATCACACTGATGACAAATCATAGTGCAGAAGGATAGCAGCAAGGAATTGATGATCAGTCTACAAGTATGAAGAAAAATATATACACGCTGGTTCACTATATACCAAGTCGCGTATACAAGCAGGTTCACTATATACCAAGTCGCGTATACGCAGGTTCTCTATATACCAAGTAGCGTGTACAAGCAGGTTCGCTTCAGTAAAAGCGCGTGTATGTGGAAAACTTATCTTTGGTCCACGGCGGTTATTCCTTGGAAGTTGTGCCTATGGTTTTGGACCTTGGTGTCTCGACGGACGTGTTGATCCCTAGTTTTGAAGTTGATGGTATTGGATTTCTATGGTTGTGGCCCTTGGTATTGAACAAGGCCTAAGGCTATATAAGGAGAAGGAAATCATTAGGCAAAGGCATCTGAAATGTCTTGAATATCTGATGAAGCATTAGATCCAGTATGCAGGGTTATGGGTTGATGATGCATTGCTTGATCTGAGCTAAGGAGAGATCTCACCGGTTGATGGAGAACAAGATCTAAGGAGAGATCGGGATCAAATGGTTTGAAATGAACTATCTTTATGATGCTTATTCTAGATCTACATACTGACGCATGTATTGTTCTATAAGTGTTATGAGCATGACTGATGTCTGGTACAACTGCAAGTTATGAGAAATTATTTTTAGACCTGTACGTGGGTTGTCTTTGGAAAAAGCGCGTATACACGCGGGTTTGATTCATCTAAGTAGCGTATACATTGTAAAGCTTGGTATTTGAAGTTGCAGATGGGTCTGATGGTTATTACAGAGTTCTGTGTCTGCTCTGTGTTCTGGTGACTGTTGTTAACAGGGTTTCAGTGATTCAGGGTTTGATGATTGTTTTGAGCTTCAATGATAGTTATGGGTCCAGTATGAAAATTGGATGAAAAGTGGCCTTTCAGATTATGTGGTGTGCTTCAGTGTATCCAGTCTGAAAATTGATGAAACGTGGTACCTGGAAGTGAGAAGATTGTAGGCAAGCACCTACGTACTAGTATCTAAGCTAGTACAAAAGCTAAGGGAGATCTTTGGAGCATTGTAGCAGGTAGCAGCCTGCGTACTAGTAAATGGATCGGCTAGTACAAAAGCAAAGGGGGTTGTAGCTCCCGTACTGGTATAAGACTGCACCAGTACAAATATTGTAAAAGGATTTTCTTATTAAGAAGAAGATTGAGATGACTTGCAGCAGGTGGTTTTCACCCACATTGGGTTTCCACCTTATATCTTTGTGTTCATGTGTGTGGCTTTTGTGTGATGATCTGTTTTGTTATAGTACACCTGTTTACTGTTAATATGGTTAATAATGTTCTGATGCATTTACTGAAGATAAGCTAACTGAATCATAAGATTTCTGGATATACACTAGTTGATTTAGACACAGTAGCGTGTACACGCGGGTTCACTTAACTGAAGTAGCGTATATGTTTTTGAGCATTGAAAAAGTTTTTAATGATCTGATAATACTGATTCACCCCCCCCCCCTGTCAGTATTATTTCCAGCAATTGGTATCAGAGCAGGTCCTTTGGTAGAAGCTTAATCGCTTGAAGGAGATCCGTGGAACAATGGGAAAGAAGCTTAAGAAGAAAGCTCATAAGAAGAAGAAGACATCTCAGAAGGACTATGACAGTGGGAGAATCGACTGGGGATTAGGTATAAGAAGCTCTTCAGATTCAGAATCAGATTCAGAATCATTATCAGGTATGAATGTGTTATCCTCTGATGTTCCAGCTATATTTCCTTGTGAAAGAGACGGAAGTGATAGTGAAACTACTGAACTTGCTCTTATGGGTGAACAAGAAAGAAATGAGATAGAAGCAGAATTTAGAAGACTAAGAAGCAAAATTAGAACTCAAGAAGATATTCTGAACATAAAGGATAGAACTGCTAAGACTCAACGAGAGTTATTCAAGGAGAAATATCAAAAGTTGCAGGTTGAAGCAACATCTCTAAGAAATGAAGTCAATGACAAGAACACAACCATCAAGAAACTCAAAGATAGATCCAGCTACTATGAAAATCTTGAAGCTACAATCCTCTCACTAAAAGGAGATCTTGAAGAATCAAAGAAGCAGAATACAGATCTACTCCAAGCTATTGCAAAACAAGAAAACGAAGTCACCAGCTTAAAATCTCAACTAGAATGTGCCTTCCGAGTTCGTCAAATACAGCAGGATCTGAATGAAGAACAAGAAAAGGATATTCTCAAACTAAGGCATCAGTTGGAAGAAGGAAGGAAAGATGGAGAAGACATGAAGAAGTAATGTCTAGAAAAGGAGGAACAACTTCAAGTTGAGGTAAATATCTTGAAAGGTAAAATAGAAGAAAAGGATAAGCTTTTACGATTTCAAGATAGTTCTAAAGTCTTGGATGATATTCTTAGTAGTCAAAGGTCTCCTGCTATCAAGACTGGACTTGGTTTTCATGAATCTGTTGAAGGTGAATCTAGTTCACAAGGTGAGGCAAGGAACTCTAAAGAGAAATCTAAAATGATCAACAAGGAGATGAAAGGTCAACCCCATCAACATTCAAGGAAAAAGACTCCTCAAAGAAAATCTTTTACTCCTCCTATGAATAATGTTGAATGTTATGTATGTCATAATCTTGGACATGTTGCAGCTAGATGTGGAAGAAGAAGGGTTCAAGACCATCATGTTAAAAGATCATCACATTCAAGGTACTTTAATGGATATTGTTTCTCTTGCAATATGTTTGGTCACAAAGCTGCTGATTGCTACAGGAGGAACATGAAACATGTTAGATGTTATGCATGTAACAAGCTTGGACATATAGCAAAGGAATGCAGGAACAAAGGATGGACATCACACCAAAAGGAGAAAACCACATCACACTTGAAGATATGGAGGAAGAAGGAAGTACAGTCAGCACAATGTACTGAGACACAGCACAGCACAGACATATCAGACTCAGGGGGAGCTGAAAGTGTAAACCTTCAGTGTCCTGAATATCATACACAAGTTCCTTAAAGGGAAGTCGCGTATATACGCGAGTTAGACACTGAAAAGTCGCGTATATGTCAGTCTAAGGAAAAGCAGTGGGGACAGGCTCAGAAAAGGGATCTGATATGATTCAGTCCATTATTTGCTCTATTGGTTAATAGTTACAGTCGGCTGAGGATGTGTGAAAATGTTTTGATACTTGTAAGATGTCTAGAAGTGTTTTGATCCTAACTTGATGATGATGATGATGTCTTGATGCTTACTGCTGATATATGCATGATCAGATCTAACAGATGGCACAGGTTGAGGGGGAGCATATGCCTTTACTATTTCATTGTTGGCATTATGGTTAATAGCCTTGGTGATGATGCTTATGATATATCTTGCAATGATGTGGTTATGAGTTGTCAATGATAAAATCTCATATGACTCTTGGGGTTACATAGTTAATGATCAGATCAGATTTATGGTTGATTCTTTGATGATGCATATATGGTGCTTACATGGTGATCTTCATAAGGACAAGGAGAAGTACAAAGCTTGAATACACATCTTCCTCACTTGATGATGAGTCACTTATATACTGCTGCTGTCATATGCATAAAGATCATACAGTTATGATGCAAGTACTCATGTGGATAAGGATTGTTGCTGATGATGATATCAAGAAGCTTTGTCAAAAGAGCTTGAGCTCAAGATACATAGTGCTGATACATGGATGACTCCTCAAAGTCACTTTGTTGGAGACATGATGATGAGGTCGTATCTATATGATGATGGGTTTATACTTACATATGTTGGTTGATGTAGATGTTCCCAAGTAATGATACTTGGATCATGTAGATCTTGACGTTGATGAAATGGCTATGGTGGTTTCACATGTAATGTGAATGATTTCATGATGATGTTTAAAAGGAGGAGTTGACATCTATGTTTAGACATACCTTGCTGCAGGACATTTACAGGTTGCTGATATGAAAATGTTTGTACGCGAGTTTCATAAGGCCTATCCGCGTATATACGCCTGTTTATGTGGATGAAGACGCGTATATGGAGTTTTGAAGGAAATCAGCAGGGACAGATGTTGGTTGCAGAAAGTCTGATATGGGTCCGACAGAGATCATCTGGCACAGATTCAGGGGGAGCAGACAATCTTCCAATGATGCATTGTTGGCATTATCTTAAAGCTTTTGGTTCTAGTTCACATTTGTTGTTGGTTTCAAGTGGAACAAAGGCGAAAGGAGAACAGAAGGATCTCTTGGTTACTGATCTGAATGGTGATTATCAGATGCTGCTAGTAACTTTCATAAGTCTTGGTCTAGTTCTTTCGTCTCTATGTCATATATCTCTTTTGTGGTATCTCTTTCATGGTGTCAAGGTCATGTAACGGCCTATTTTGGTTTCCCCACTATGCCTGGGATGATTGATGCAATATGATTGGTTGTCATATGTAAACTTTTGATGTATCCCCACTTGGTTGGGTGGATGAGTCAATTTTTGTATATCCTCACTTAGTTGAGAGATGGATGTATGTATGAGTCTTTGGTGATAGGAAGGTCTTTTATGATGTATAGAGTCATGTTATTCTTGAAGAACATCTTTTGCAGATCTTGCCTACAGTCAGGAAGAGCATGAACAACACACTTCAGCGGTACAGAGATTCAACATGTACTCAGAGGGAGCATGGACAGATTGGTACACCTTGGCATATACAAAGGGGGAGACTATTCAGAGATTTCAGCAGGTACTCAGGGGGAGTATGGACAGTGGAATGATTCAGCAAAGGAAGAGAATATCTTGGTCCACCCTTTGCCCTTGATGTCAAAGGGGGAGAGTGATTTGGTGTTGTTGCCATCAAGTCCAAAGGGGGAGATTGTTGGCATTATGATACATATGTTGTACTTGATGGCAACCCACTCATAGAAGAACATCTCACTTACATACAACTAGATCAATCTACAGATGTGACTAAATGCATGGGATGTAGGACAGCTCAAAGGAACAAGAAGACCAAGTTCTAAGTGTGACAAGTTAGCTTTGCCATCAAGTCCAAAGGGGGAGATTGTTGGCATTATGAGACAAGTGTTGTCCTTGATGGCAAATCACACTGATGACAAATCATAGTGCAGAAGGATAGCAGCAAGGAATTGATGATCAGTCTACAAGTATGAAGAAAAATATATACACGCTGGTTCACTATATACCAAGTCGTGTATACAAGCAGGTTCACTATATACCAGGTCGCGTATACGCAGGTTCTCTATATACCAAGTAGCGTGTACAAGCAGGTTCGCTTCAGTAAAAGCGCGTGTATGTGGAAAACTTATCTTTGGTCCACGGCGGTTATTCCTTGGAAGTTGTGCCTATGGTTTTGGACCTTGGTGTCTCGACGGACGTGTTGATCCCTAGTTTTGAAGTTGATGGTATTGGATTTCTATGGTTGTGGCCCTTGGTATTGAACAAGGCCTAAGGCTATATAAGGAGAAGGAAATCATTAGGCAAAGGCATCTGAAATGTCTTGAATATCTGATGAAGCATTAGATCCAGTATGCAGGGTTATGGGTTGATGATGCATTGCTTGATCTGAGCTAAGGAGAGATCTCACCGGTTGATGGAGAACAAGATCTAAGGAGAGATCGGGATCAAATGGTTTGAAATGAACTATCTTTATGATGCTTATTCTAGATCTACATACTGACGCATGTATTGTTCTATAAGTGTTATGAGTATGACTGATGTCTGGTACAGCTGCAAGTTATGAGAAATTATTTTTAGATCTGTACGCGGGTTGTCTTTGGAAAAAGCGCGTATACACGCGGGTTTGATTCATCTAAGTAGCGTATACATTGTAAAGCTTGGTATTTGAAGTTGCAGATGGGTCTGATGGTTATTACAGAGTTCTGTGTCTGCTCTGTGTTCTGGTGACTGTTGTTAACAGGGTTTCAGTGATTCAGGGTTTGATGATTGTTTTGAGCTTCAATGATAGTTATGGGTCCAGTATGAAAATTGGATGAAAAGTGGCCTTTCAGATTATGTGGTGTGCTTCAGTGTATCCAGTCTGAAAATTGATGAAACGTGGTACCTGGAAGTGAGAAGATTGTAGGCAAGCACCTACGTACTAGTATCTAAGCTAGTACAAAAGCTAAGGGAGATCTTTGGAGCATTGTAGCAGGTAGCAGCCTGCGTACTAGTAAATGGATCGGCTAGTACAAAAGCAAAGGGGGTTGTAGCTCCCGTACTGGTATAAGACTGCACCAGTACAAATATTGTAAAAGGATTTTCTTATTAAGAAGAAGATTGAGATGACTTGCAGCAGGTGGTTTTCACCCACATTGGGTTTCCACCTTATATCTTTGTGTTGATGTGTGTGGCTTTTGTGTGATGATCTGTTCTGTTATACTGCACCTGTTTACTGTTAATATGGTTAATAATGTTCTGATGCATTTACTGAAGATAAGCTAACTGAATCATAAGATTTCTGGATATACGCTAGTTGATTTAGACACAGTAGCGTGTACACGCGGGTTCACTTAACTGAAGTAGCGTATATGTTTTTGAGCATTGAAAAAGTTTTTAATGATCTGATAATACTGATTCACCCCCCCCTCTCAGTATTATTTCCAACATACCAGTGCACCTCGAACTATCTTGCAGGTATCCTTCTCAAACACTGTTTTTACACCTGCATCATCCAACTTGCTTACAGAAGTCAGATTTCTGGCTAATGCATATGTAGAACATCTGGAAGTGTTCTAACCATTCCACCTTGCAACTTTAACTTTACTTTTTCGCGACCAACAATTCTAGCCTTCTCGTCATCCATCAAGAAGACATCACCACCATCATATCTCTTATACTTGGAGAACCACTCTCTATGAGGAGTGAAGTGAAAGGATGCACTTGAGTCAATAAACCAAGCCTCATGATGTAGATGTGTACTTGAGGAAGCCAAGAACACATCCCCACCTTCAGCTGAGTTGGTTTTTGCCTGTGCAGAAGGATCATCATCAGATCCCTTTCCTTTGTCAGGAGCCTTAGATTTACAATCCCTTTTGTAGTGCCCTCCCTTTCCGCATTTCCAGCACACCACCTTTACAAGTTTTCCTAGAGATTTAGATCTACCTCTAGATTTAGATGTCCCACTCAATGAATTATTTTTGTTTCTATTATGGGACTATCCTCATACAGACAAGGCATCACCATTCTGGCTCTCTATATTTTTTCGTCTCATCTCTTCCATCACCAAGGATGAGACTATTTCATCAAACTGCAAGGTAGTTGCATTGCTACCGATTGAAATAACCAGACTATCCCACGAATCTGGTAGAGAACACAACAAATTGATGCACTTATCTTCATATGAAATTTTAATATCAACAGATAATAACTGACTTACCACAGTATTAAATGCCTTCAGATGTTCTGTCATCGAGTCTCCATCTTTCATCCTCAGGTTATATAGCTTTTTTCGTAGGAACAGTTTATTCACCAGAGACTTAGATTAGTACAAAGTCCCTAAGTTTTCCCATAAAGCCTTCGTCATAGCTTCCCCTGATACATTCAACAATACTAAATCTGAGACACACAATCATATTGTGCTCTTACCCTTTCGATCCAACTTCTTCCATTCTTCATTGGACACTCCCGTTGGTTTAGTATCTGGATCTACCACGACCCACTAATCTTTATACACCAACAGATCCTCCATCTTGAGTTTCCATAACTCAAAACTCTGACCATTAAATTTATCGATCTCTATCATTCCACTGCTCGCCATCCTCTTTCACCACCAGAATTGATTCCATAGATCTCCCACTGAATAGGGTTTACCACAGGCCCGAGCGAAACCCCTCAGCAACAAAGGCGTCCCATTGAAGCCAAAATAGCTCTGATACCAAATGTAGGTTTTAACCCCATACATAGATTTACCTGTATACGAATTCTAAAACACAGAAAATAAACAATGCGAGAGCATAACACATAAACCACATATACAGAGAGATTTTCCCGTGGATCCCAAAACCCAGACTACCAGCTTGATTTTTCATTATGTTCCTTTCAATGTTACAATACATATTTATACATGCCGAAGCATCCAATACCATGGACTGAAAACCATCATGTCCAAAACCATGGACCAAAAACCATCGCATCTAAAACCATGTGCGAAAAACATGCACAAAACCATAGGTAGGTCCGCCCAACGTAATATAGGGTCCAAAACCAAAATTTTCTGGGGTGCTTCCCCAGACCCTATAGAGTGGGGTTACCTGCATCCCTCAAACCCCCTATGACTCCCCCCGCTACGCAATCAGCGCAACAAAGGGGGGGCTCTGCCCCCCTTCTAACCCCCCGGTTAACTACGTGGGCTAGTCGTGGAAAGAATATAACACAACCCAACAAATATAAGATGGGGTCGGCTGAAGTTCTACGTTGATATGTGCCTGAATATGACAAACACAGTATTCTAGCTAAAGTGCATGGTGGTTTCATTGAAGGACACTATGCAGGCAAGGAAACTACGCAGGATATTCTATGAGGAGGATTATGGTGGCCTACAACACATAAAGATTCTAAGGAGTATTGTAGTGCATTAGATGTGTGTCAAAGAATCAAAAGGCCATTGCAAAGCGATCAATTGTTGTTAAATCCATGAGCCATGCTGCAAAAATTCTATAATGGGAAATTAACTTCGTTCAACCAATTCAGCCACCAAGGAAGAAGATGGGAGCACATTATATTATCATTGAGACAAAATACTTAACTAGAAGGGTCGAGGCACAACCTGTGAAGGATTGCAGCACAGACACTATTGTGTAGTTTATATTCGAGTTTATTATGTCAAGGTTTGGATTCGCAAAGATTATGATGAGTGACATAGGTTCACACTTCCTAAATGAAACAATTGTGGCCTTAACATAAGATTTCCAGATGTACCATAAGAAGAGTGCACTAGATCACCCCCAGCCAAGTGGCACTTTTCAAGCTTTCAACAAGATCTTGGAGAATTCTCTAAAAAAGGTCTACAATGTTAATAGGAATGAATGGGATGTACGCATACCAAAGGTTCTACGAGAATATAAGACGACCTGTAAGAATTTGACTAGGAAAACACCATTTCGACAAGTTTATGGACAAGAAGAAGTGATTACAATGGAATACATAGTGCCTATCCTTAGGATTTCCATAGTACCTGAGATGGTAGATCGTGACGTAATGGAGGAACACCTAGCTCACCTACTTGAATTGGAGGAAGACTGCTTTTTGGCTGGATTTCATCAACAGATGCAGAAAGCTATAGAAAAGGTGTGGAATGATCATCACATTAAGAAACACACTTTCAAGAATGGTGATTTGGTCCTGATGTATGACATAAAGTTTACAAAATTTCCAGGGAAGTTTAAAATGCATCGTCTAGGACCATATTTTATTAAGGATATTTTAGGTCGTGTCGTAGTTGAGCTCATGAAGCTGAATGGGGAAGTATTTCCTCGCAACATCAATGGCAAAAGATTGAAGGTTTCCAGGGATGATTTCACCCCTGCGCAATGAATACAGGACAACAAGAAAGTCTTCGTGCTTCTGGCCGTTGAAAGTGAGTGCAGGACTATAAACTACCTTGCCGAGTAAAATATTTATCAAAGAAGGAATATGACGCGATGTTTTGGAAGATCGTTTTGGTGGAAGCTACGATGTGGTAGCTGAGCCATAAGGAAGGGTCCCATGTAGCCTGCCCTGAAAGTGACTGTTGGAATAGCTAGAGCTGATTTAACAAGGAATTTTCCATTAAAACAAACATGGGAAATGTATTTAAGGTACAAATCGGGGAAAATATACAACCAAATTCTCATTTATGAGGAAGATCTAACGGGGAAAAGACTGTTTAAATTTGAATTGGGTTAAAAATATCACATCTCGTTCCACATTTGGAAACTTTTCTTCTTCAGAATTTGTTATGTGTTTTTGCGCTTAAAGAGTGAGTGTGTTGCTGCATGTCCAGTTACTTGAGTTGGGAGGAAGTTAAGAAAGAGTTTTCGAAGAGAGGATTAGGGAAAATCATGACTGAAACACTACCAATCCATGTTACAACACCTAGGTGACTTAGGCTAAAGCATGCGGCCTTCGCTGCAGAAGAGAAAAAGGTAGAAAATGCTGCAATAGATCCGAATTTGGCAATTTCCATGGAAAATTCCAACCACATAGAGACAAAAGGGAAAAATGGATAGAAACAAGTAGCCAATGGAGCCAGAGGACTTGGATGAAGAAGAGTTGAAAGAGGAGTTTAAGAATATTAGTGCGGAAGGATTGGAGTCAATTTATCGGTTACCGTCGTATACGCCACCGTGGAAGCCAACCTCAAAAGTGACTAAGGATCCATACTCTATTAAATTTAAGGTATTTACACCAATGCTGCTGGAGGAAGTACCTCTTGAAGGTGAATTGTTGGCCAGGGTACCCCAGCTTTGCATGGAAGATTGGGATTTGAGAGACCATGAGAAATTTCCATATCTAGAACCCAACAAGTATCTGAAGGCATTGTACTATGAGGAGGCGGGCCTCACAAGACTTGAACTAATGAAATGTGAGGTTGGTATTGAGCATGAAGGATTGCTAAATATGTTTTATGTCTCGCACTTTAGCTGAAGCATAATTAACACTATTTGTGTGTGCCAATTGTTGGCATTGGTCGATGATGGGTGCCTCTGGATGGGAGGGCCCATCCCAATTGACGACATGTTGATACATAGAATCACATTATTTTCCTATCAAGGCGCGAACCCCGTAGATGTTTTCATGGGGAAGTCGCAAGAGAAAAATCTCCAAAATCAAATGAAGAGTGACTTTGGATTAATTAAGAAGTTCTGGGGCTACACCGTTAGCTCTATCAATAATGAGGTTGTGCACTTTTCCGCCTCTATCTTGGTAGGAAAGATCACGAGGAAGTTTCATGCAGATGAAGTGTTGACCCAAGTGGTATCCTTGGCTCCACAATGCAGCAAGGGGGTTCAATTCAATTAGGAAAAATACCTATGTCAAGAATTCCTAGATGATTGTCATGAAGCATAGGAGGAGGGAAAAGCATTCCACTATGCATGGCTCTTATTGTTGACTACGAGGAGAGCTTGGAGGACACTAGATGATTCAGAGTTCCCCACTACGGATCCAGAGTAGTACGAGGCTGCCATATTTTCCTCGCTATGGGCAATAAAGGACCATGCCCGTGTGATAGAAAATAATATGTTCTAGTTATTATTTGAAATGGATCTGTGAATGGTGATCAACCAGACTACAAGGTTGTCACGGAGGCTATTCATGGAATATTAGCACATCAATAACTTCAAGGCCACTTTCCACCATGTGTATATCCTTGCAAGGCATGATTTGACAAAGACTTGGATGACGTTGTCATTTTTGGTCACTAAGGAAGATATCGCCCAGCTAGTCCTTTAGTGGCCGACCGACCGGCTCCTTCCGACAAACATTGTAGAGGGTGTTGTAGGGAACAGTAAAGATCCACAGAAGGAAAAGAAGAAGGTGACCATCGAACTAGAAAATAATACTGCACAGGAACCAAAGCATGAGCAAGAAGAAGAACAACATATAGAAGAACCTGATCACGGTGGTGAAGACCCTTATGGAGACCCAGAGGATGTTGGTTCTCCATTTGTTCTCAAATGATGGTAGAAGACCAGTGTGGGAGGTGCATGTAAGAAGCACAAATCCGATAAGTCCACCGGTCCAGAGGCCATGGTACTCATTGAGGGGGACCTTAATGAAATTGGGGATATTGTCATGTTTGTGACGAAATATATATGGGGCCACATCGAAGAGTAGTACGAGTCCGTATTGACGAAGGTCCAAGAGGGCCTCAAAGAATTGTAGGCTTAGGTGAGTTAGGTTCAAGCGAGCATGGTTCATGTGAGCCGGTCTCAAGAGAGCATGGAACTAATGACATCGGGTAGTGTGTAGTCAGTACTTACTTTAGAGCTACATGTTGTACCCTTGCCTAATGGATATTTACACTCAAGTAATTCTAAAGACAGGGAGAGAGCACAATCACTTAAGAATGTGAGTATTAACCTTGTGTCACTCCATCTGTACACATTTCATGAGCTTAAGGTGTGAGAGAAATGGGCTATCATGGTGATGAAACATGTGAAGATCACTAGTCAGTAGATGTGCGATGAAAATCACAAAGCTCTCTAAGATCGCGGTGAGGTAGCTGCACGAAGGGCATAGCTGGAGAAATTCATTTCCAGAGTATGTAGTGAGCTTGGAGAGCTCCAAATTCAGTGCGAGGTTGCTTTCAAAGACAGTTTAGTAGCTGGAAGATTCATTCAAAGAGTCAAAGGTGCAGGTGGATAAGGTTCGTTTTGATCTCCATATAAAAATTACTAAGCTTCAAATGAATTTACATCCCACCAAGCCACTAGAGATCCAAGAGTAGCACGAGGTTGCCATAAGAATGAACAGGGGAAAGCTTGACACTAGATTGTAGCCAATTGTTGAAAGAAACACTCGAACTGTGGGCCTTACTATAGGAGGAACCTCAGGTGAAAAAGATTGAAGTAGAAATCCAGGGTAAGAAACTGCAGTACAATGAGATTAAGGGAACAACGCACACATTAGCACCTGTGTAACGGTTATCCTAGTTGAAATAAGGGACCTCCCAATAAGAAAATATTGAGGAGTTGCATAAGAAAATGCATATTGTCACTACACAAATGCATTCATGGGAAGAAGAGGCACGGAAGCTCTCACAGACTATGGAAGGCACGCTCCAAAGTACGTAGAAAACAGAACAAACAATCAGCTTAGTAGCAGAAGGATTGACTACGGAAAAGTTGGTCAAAGAAGTTCGATAGGTAGCAACACAATGAATGGAGGTGCTTCACCCATTGAAGTCTTCATTCAAAAGCTTGAAATAAAATATACAGAGCGTTCCAGTGTAGTGACTTAAGGACGAGTCACATCTTTGTGTTGGAGGCCTATTGGGACGGGGTCCCCTAGGTCCAATTTTGATAAGATATTGTAAAGTATCCACATTTTGAGGAGAGGAGTGTGAGTAGCATAGGTGCACCAGCTGTCAAGGGGTTTTAGGAAGGTCAAATCCCCTTAGTTTTTGTATTTTTTTAAGCTCCTCCCATGGTATTGTAATAGGGAAAAGTATATAAAGGGGTGTCTTAGCAAGTCTAAGAAAATCGGTCAGTCAGATTTGATATGTTTTGAGTATGTAAGCGTAATATCTTTATGTAATTGGGAAAAGAGGAATTATCCTGTAGATGTGTGCGAAAATACCTTGGTAAGTTCATAGATGGCTGCGCAGTCCCCTGCAGCTGTGTGCGCAAGATTTGAACGTATATGCATTGAATATCTGGAATATTAAAACAATACCTGAAGAAAACCTGTGTCTGAACTGAATATTTATATCTTTTCTATATTTATGCTCAGTTGAATGTCATTTATCTGTATTATTGTCTTAGTTACTCTGCAAATATTTGGGTATACAATTATCTATTATTTTATGCATGATTAAACCCTTAGGTGAAGCTCATACCTCTATTTAACTAGACATTTCTTTAAGTTTGGGGATTTCAAGGATAAGGGTTGATGATGGTCAGATCAGGCCTGAAACTAAAGAAATGGCTTAACCCCAAATCACATAGCCTTCTAGATGCAGACACATGGTTCTAGCATCCCCCAATACTACCTCAGGTGATACTACATCTTGTGCTAAGTGGGTTGTTGCCTAAAGGGCCGGTAGTGTAGGGTTTTGTTGGTTAGCGCAGTTAAGTTTGAACTTGGGTCTAAGCCCCCTCAAGCCAACAAGGGCTAATATGCACTAAATCTTTCAACCTATCTATGTACCATTAGGCTAACTTGCTAACCATCAACCCAGGGAACTAGGTGCGTAATGCAAGGTCAAAGCTCTATGACCAACACCACCCTCCCTAATTTGGGAACTAGACATCAACACATGTGCCAGCTTGATATCCTCCCAGAAATTTCGTATCAACAAGATGCATCCTCAAGTCTCTTCCCATCATATTTCATTAACGAATTAGTAATATCAACCAAAGCAATCATGCTTCTCGAATATTCAAACTTCTTATTAGGAAGAGACTTTGTTAACACATCAACTACCTATTCATTGGTCGGAACATATTCTAGCTTCATGATCCCATCTTGTACCAAAATTCTAATATAGTGGTACTTATTGTTGATATGCTTCATCCTTGCATCAAACATGAGATCTTGATGCATCTTAATGTTGCTTTGATTATCACAATTTATCACAGTAGGATTTAGAGGTTTCTCAAACAAATCTGGTAGAAGCTTCCTTAACCATGAAACCTCCTTTCCTACTTCACATGTAGCCACATACTTAACTTCAACACTACTTAAAGCAACATGATCTTGTTTTCTACTCATCCATGAAATTATCATAGATCCCAAACTAAAACA
Organism: Pinus tabuliformis; assembly: GCA_031772625.1. NCBI lineage: Eukaryota > Viridiplantae > Streptophyta > Pinopsida > Pinales > Pinaceae > Pinus > Pinus tabuliformis. The sequence goes on along the minus strand of CM062809.1, from coordinate 443,660,728 downwards.
TCCAACAATAGTGCTTCTTCCATTGGTCTCATTGCCACCCTAATCATAATCTGTAAAACCTATCAGCTTGACTTCGTTGGTATCATACTTTAGGCAGTGATGAATAGTACCTCATATATCTATATATATATATATATATATATATATATATATATATATATATATATATATATATATATATATATATATATATATATATATATATATATATATACATATATATATCAATATATGCTTGGTAGCTATGCAATGATCATGACGAGGCTCCAACTGAAATCGACTATGCATGTTCACAACAAAACATATATCTAGCCTAGTGTTTACTAGATACATCAAAGAACCCACCAACTTTGATAGGAGGTAGGATCTATGATACTTGAGTTAGATATTCTCAGCTTATTGAGATTAGTGATCATGGGAGTATTCATGTGCTTCAAATCCATCATACTAAATTTTTTCAACAACTTAATTATATACTTTCCTTGCCCCAAATAAATCTCCCTAGATTTCTTCTTTACTTCCAAACCTAGGCAATAATACATTAGACCCATATCCTTCATCTTAAATTCGATCGTGAACATATTCTTACATTCTTGTATTCTTTATTATACACCTACAATAAATAGATCATCCACATATAGTATAATAATTCCTGGCTCATTATCCACAACCTTGATATAGATTTTTGGATTAACATAAGTTTTGATGAACCCGATTCTTAGAAGGTATGCATCCATTCTTGCATACCATTCCCTAGCAGATTGCTTCAAACCATACAAGGTATTCTTGAGTCTACAAACATGAGTGTCTTTTCCATTCATTTCAAAGCCTTCATGTTGTTCAATGTATACTTATTTATCTATGGTGCCATTTAGAAATGTTGTTTTTACATACATTTTATGGATATTCCATCCCATTGTTGCAACCAAGGAAACCAAAGATCTTATAGTAGTATATCTTGCAGTAGGTGTAAAGGTTTCTTCATAGTCTATGCCTTACTTTTTAGAGAAACCCCTTGCAACAAATCTAGCTCTGTACTTGTCTACTTCCATCAACAGGGTGCTTGATCTTCTAGATCCATTTAGAGGTCACAATTGAATTGTCACCTGGTATGGGAATGATAAATTCCCAAGCCCCATTATTCATGATGGTTTGATATTCTTCTTGCATAGCCTTGTTCCATACTTCTTGATGAGGAACTTCATAAAATGGAGTTAGTTCAACTTCTATTAGTTTTTTCGTCTATGAAGCATATCCAAAATATATTTTTTGTCTTTTTCTTTCTCTAAAAGTTCATTTCGTAACTCTCTGTCCATCATCTTCAAGAGTAACTTTTAACCAATTTGGCCTCTTCCTTGTGTTGGGTATGACCATAGGTTGAATAGGCTCACTTGTTCCTTCTTCTTCTTCTTCTTCTTGGTTTGTATGTAGTAGGATTTTCATCATGCTCTTGATGTAAAGGTTTCTTCATAGTCCATGCCTTACTTTTTAGAGAAACCCCTTGCAACAAATCTAGCTCTGTACTTGTCTACTTCCATTAACAGGGTGCTTGATCTTCTAGATCCATTTAGAGGTCACAATTGAATTGTCACTTGGTATGGGAATGATAAATTCCCAAGCCCCATTATTCATGATGGTTTGATATTCTTCTTGCATAGCCTTGTTCCATACTTCTTGATGAGGAACTTTATAAAATGTAGTTAGTTCAACTTCTATTAGTTTTTTCGTCTATGAAGCATATCCAAAATATATTTTTTGTCTTTTTCTTTCTCTAAAAGTTCATTTCGTAACTCTCTGTCCTTCATCATCTTCAAGAGTAACTTCTAACCAATTTGGCCTCTTCCTTGTGTTGGGTATGACCATAGGTTGAATAGGCTCACTTGTTCCTTCTTCTTCTTCTTCTTCTTCTTCTTCTTGGTTTGTACGTAGTAGGATTTTCATCATGCTCTTCTTCTTCGAATAGTGGTATGTCTTCGTCATCAAAATCCATATGAATAACTTTGGATCTCTTGTAGGTATGATTTTCATCAAATATAACGTCCCTTATTATTTCAATATGCCTTTCTTCCTTGATGTAGATTATATATGCCTTTGAAGAAATACTGTAGCCAACAAAAATCCCTTTAATGCTTGTAGAATCAAGCTTCTTTCATTTTTCGTTTGGAACATGGATATAGGCGGGACATTCAAAGATTCAAAGATGGTCAACACATGGATTTATTCCTGTGAATGCTTATTCAGGTGTCATATTATCAAGGATTCTATGAGGACTTATATTTTGTTTATAAACAATAGTAATTGCAGATTCTCCCCATACAAATTTAGGAATATATTGATAAAAAATCATTGTTCGTATACATTCTTCAAGTGTTCTATTCTTCCTTTTCGCAACTCCATTTTGTTCGGGATTGTAGGGAATACTGATCCTCCTCTTAATTCTTGCTTCTTTGCGATCTCAAAGCCTTTATTATTCTTTCGGTTAAGTTCTCTACTTTAGACCTAAATTCCTTGAATCTTCTAAACACTTCATCCTTTGTTTTGAGTAGATAGAGCCATGTCTTTCTAGTGTGATCATAAATGAACATTAGATAATAGAGATGAACTCTAAGTGAGTTGTCATACATAGGCACACACACATCTAAATGGATAAGTTCCAATATTTCTTTAGACCTTGTTTCACTGCTTGCAAATGGTTTCCATGTATTCTTTCCCAAGGCACATCCCTCGGATATTCCTTCATTATCTTATTTAATATTTGGAATTCCATTACCAATTTGTTGGGAGAGGGAAAAATAATTTTAATGTAAATGTCCATATCTTCTATGACATAGTTCAATGGGATTGATTTCCATGTGAACTAGGGCTTGAGTAGATGGTGTGAATACTATATATAAACTTCCTTCATGGATTCTAATAACTCTAGCTTTATCAATGCTTGAATCTTTATCCCAAGCCAAAACCTTTCCATCTACAAACGAAACTCTATCACCTTTATCTTCTAAGCAAGAAATTGAAAGTAAATTATTTTTCAAACCTGGAACATAGAGTATATTGTTGAGATGTAGCTTTTCTCCATTGTCCATCTTCAAAGAGGTTGATCCCAAGCCTTCCAAAACATTTCTTGTGTTTTCTCTCAATTCCACTGCATGAGAATATTATTCCTTTGATATAGTGTGAAGTTATTTTATATCTCATATCATGTGTCTTGATTCTCCACTATCAATAATCCATGCACTTTCATCGTTGAGTGAACTTGTGAGTGCATCCAAAAACCCTTTTCTTTTGACCTTATTAAATAAGTTGTAGATGGTTCTTTTCATCCATATTCGTACAATATTGAATCCCATTTTCAAGTATCTTATAATAGAGGGAGTATCCCTTTCTTTCAAGAAAACATAGTGATCTCAAATCTTTCTTGACCTTAACTCTGATATGATGTTGAGAAATCAATGCTAGTATAATTAGGGTTAGATTTATCTTTCTTGATAATTACTTGTGAATTATGTTGGCTTCTTTTATATCTTTATTATATTATATTTCATCAAGAAATTACCAAATTATGTGTGTATGAAGATCACAATAACAAGAGACACAAGATGTAGGCATTATGTTAGGGAAAAACCCCTCTCTAGGGGAAAACCCCGTAAAAGTTCTTCCTTTAGTAGTTAAGACAAGATAATCCAAGACTCTTAAACCTAGACATAGTCCTCCTCCAACCACCAAGTAAAACCTTCCTTCCAACAACTTTGATCTAGATCTTCGACCTTGCAACAATAACACTTCGACCCAACAAATTCGGAATTTCAACCTTCTAGTAGTAGAATATTCAACCCAACACTTTCAAAATTTTGACCCTCCCAGCAACAAAACTTCGATCCAGCAAATATCCCAATAAATTCACATAAAAGAGAGAGAGAGAGAGAGAGAGAGAGAGAGAGAGAGAGAGAGAGAGAGAGTAGAAATTTCGACTTGTACTTCTTCCTTCTTCCCCTAGAAATTCACATTTTTTATGCACTTCCTTGATGTGTATCGAACTTGTTGAGTTGATTTCCAAATATATCAAACTTATCTTGTATATATAGTCTCTTATGTAGGTCGAATTGTCCTCATGTAGTCCAACCACATGAGATTAGGGATGACATGGTGTGGAGGTGATAAAATACATTTTTGACTGAATAATAATTCTTTTTACATGATACAAAAGCCCAAGGAGGGTCACATTAAATGGACAGTGACTCAAATGACTCAGTATAAAACCTAGAAGTCAACAATGGGTACTTTTACCTATAAAATTATGACCCAAGCATGAAACACATGCTTGAATAAGTCATTGTAGTAATAATAAAAAAATATTTTTGATTCTTTGACTCAAATATAAATATGAAAACCAAACCTAGTTACATTCTTCAACATTAGAGAGATACTATTATGACAAAGAAAATGAATTCTATGATATGAAAATGGGATCTATTACTGATGAGGAGTACACTAGCATATTTTTGGACTTATTGAGATATGTGCCTTACCTCAAGGAGGAGAAGGCCAAGATTCAAATATTCATCAATGGGTTTCCTGTAGCATTCAAGGGCACCATTGAATTTGATGAGCCTAGATCATTGGAGGAGCACATCCGAAAGCTAAAGAATTATTATAAGAAATCAAATCATAGATCTGAGACTAAGCAGGACTGGAAAGGTAATGATAAGAATAAACAAAAATGTGACAAGAAGAGAAAAATACCTCAAGATACAAGCAACAAGAGAATGAAACACTACATAAGAAGTTCAATGCATGTAACAAAGGACATGGATTTTGGTCTGAGCAGAACAAGGGTGATGATAATAAGCGCTTGCAGTGTTGGAATTTTGGAGGAGAGGAATGCAGGAGGGATTATCCATAGCATAAGATTAGTAGACCGCAGATCTATAGTGCACTGGAGGCACAAACAATGGAGGATGTACAATGGAGTATTCCTTGGATCTATGCAGCATTGGATAACAGGTAGGAAGATCACCAAGCATCTATTATTGAGGTGCATGGTAAGCTTTTTGATCAAGTTGTTTCTAGTTTGATTGACCCTGGATCTAATTATAGTTATGTTAATATTGACTTGGTGGATAAGTGTGGTTTGAATAAAGAAGTGCATGCAGAATCTTGGTTAGTGTAGTTGGCTACAGGTACAAAGAAGAAAGTTCATCATCAGGTAAGAGCTTATGCATTTGAGTTGAATGGTATTCCTGCATCAAAAAATTTGAATGTATTTTCATTGGGGTTGTATAGTATGCTTTTGGGTATGAATGAGATGTATTTTCATTGGACTAAGGTGGATTGCTATATTGAGTGCTTGGATGACCATGGAGAATACATCATTTTTCCGGGTAAGAAGAAGGAAACATTAGTTAGAATGGTGAAACATATGCAGCCGAAGCACAATCATAGGAAGGGTGTGTGTTATTTGTAGTGCATATTTCCAGTGATAAAGGTAAGGAAGTTGAGGATGTATAGGTATTGAGAAGATACCCGATCTGACAATAGTTTGAATAATTTTTTCTCACAAATATTTTAGAGTTGCCACCTCATAGGAAAGTGGATTTTTCTATTGATTTGGTATTAGGGGAAGCACCAGCATCTAAGGCACCATACACGATGAGCACATAGGATTAGGTGGAGTTTAAGTTGCAATTGAAGGAAATGCTTGAGAAGGGATACATTAGGCCAAATGTATCACCTTGGTGTGCACCTGTATTGTTTATACAGAAGAAGGATGGTACTCCCATGTTATGCATTGATTACAAGAAGCTAAACAAGGTGACTATGAAGAACAAGTATCCGTTGTTGGGGATTGATGAATTTTTCAATTAGTTTAAGGGAGCAATAGTGTTCTCGAATATTGACCTGAGATCAGGATATCATCAGGTACACATTAAGGAAGAGGACATTCACATGATTTCTTTCCATACTAGGTATGGGCATTCTGAGCTTGTTGTAGTTCCATTTAGTTTGACTAATTCTCTAGCTACTTTTATGTGCTTGATGAATAGTGTGTTGCGTCCTTATCTGGACAAGTTTGTTATTGTGTTGATTCATGATATATTGATATATTCTAAGATTGAGGAAGAACATGCCAAACACTTGGCAACAATATTAAGATTTCTAAAATAGCATCAGTTGTATTCCAAGCTTAGAAAATGTAGTTTCTTTCAGACAAAGGTACATTACTTGGGGTATGTGGTTTCCAAGGAAGGCATAACAGTGGATCCAGAGAAGATAAGGGGTATCAAGGAATGGGAATCTCCTTGAAATGTGGATGAGGTAAAATTGTTCATGGGGTTAACAGGTTGTTATAGGAGGTTCAACAAGAAATTATCTCACATTTCTTATCTCATTACATCGTTGTAAAGGAAAGGTAAAAATATTGAATGGACAAAGGAATGTGCAAAAAGTTTTGAGATGTTGAAGAAATTATTTAAAAATTCTCTAGTGTTAAAGATCGCAAATCTAGACAAAGAATTTGTGGTATGTACAGATGCTTGCAATAGAGGACTTGGTGGAGTTCTTATGCAGGAAGGCTAGGTGGTATGCTATGAATCAAGGAAAATTAATGAGCATGAGAACAATTATCCAACACGTGATCTTAGGTTGGCAGTGGTCATACATGAATTGAAGATGTGGAAGCACTATCTTCAGTGCAGGAGGGTTGTATTGATGAGCGATCATAGTGGATTGTGGTATCTATTTGACCAACCAAATTTGAATGCTAGGAAAGCTAGATGGTTGGACACGACCAATAAGTTCGACTTTGAGATCAGGTAAATTAAAGGTAAAGAGAACCTAGTTGCAGATTGTAACAACCCTAGTGAAAATTCCATGTAATAAAAGTTAATAAAGGAAAACTAATAACCATGGCTAATGGGACACGTATTCCAAGTTGAATGTTGGGGAAAACATCCTAGTGTGGGTGTTCATTTGGTTTATTATGGACAAGAAAATTGGCAAAGGAAATCGAAAAGGAAATTGGAAAGGCAAAATGGCCTTTCTGTCACATTTATTTATGGTAATAATGGAAATTAGGAGAAAATTAAGGTGAAACATCACAGGTTGCATGTGTGGAGGAAAATGAAGAAAATAGAGGCCTCATTGATAAAAAGAATTTTTAGGATAAGTTGGTACCTTTTGTTAGTTCAATTTTGGAGCTCTCTCATTATTCTCTCTCGCTCTCTCTCACTCTTGGACACTTAGAGTTTTCTTGGAGCACTTTGGAATTGCATCAAGAAAGGAAAAGAAGGCAAGAGAAAGGAAGGATCAAGCAAGGAAAATCAGGATCAAATAGCTACAATGGGATTCTCTTTAGGTATCAATTTTCATGTGTGTTTTCTTTGCTAGCTTTGGCATGCATGGTATTGCATGTGGTTCGTTGCTGTTATGGCATGGGTTTTTCCAAGTGTGATAGTGTTCTTAACTTACCCTTGCCATTTCTAGATAGCCTTGGTGTGATGGGGTTCTCATGTTTTGGTTGAGTTGGATTTTTGGATGGATTCAAAGTTGAGTGAGGTGGATCTTTGAATAAAAGAACACAGGGTCTAGTAATCCACGAACCAGACAGTGGGTTGTGGTAAAGCCATATTTTGTGTTGCTTCAGTGGGCCTAGGAATCTTCGACCAGTGAATGGTGAGATATACGGTAAATCCTAGAGGTGGGTTCTCTCCATCAGGCCTAGTAATCCCAAGATGGGATATGCGATAAAGCCCGAAGAGTGGGTCTTGGTTTAGGGCCTAGTGATTTGGTGTGGATTGTGGTAAATCCTGAGAGACTAGGAGATAGGAAAATTCCTCATGGTGTATGTCGAGAAATCCTGTGCATCTAGTCTTGTTTTGGCCTAGTGATCTGGTGGATATCATGGTAAATTTTGTTATTAGATGTCTATTATTTTGGTTTAGTGATCCGGTGTGGATTACTATAAATCCTAGTTTCTATTGATGAGGGTGAAGTTGTTTAGCCTCTAGATGCCATGGTTGGTTCTTTAGTTTGAGTCCCACATTCGTGCGTGGGATATGGCATGGGGGTTTTTGACTGAAGAGAGATTTTGATCATCCAATCTATGGTTGGGTGGAACACGGTAGTCCCATCCCAGGTGGGCCTTTGCATTCATCAGTAAGATGCTCTTTCCTTGGTATCTTATGTGTAAATGTACTGGTTTATATGTGGATTCTATGGCTGATGTATCCTTGATATTTCTGCTATTATTATGTTGGTTATAAGCATGTATTATGATAGTGATGATGTATGTATCTCCTCATGTTTTGATTTGTAACTGAATGAATAATGTATATATGACCTAATAAATGATAATACAACTAATGATATAAGGGAACAATGCTTCTTAGCAATTCTCAGATAAGTATGAGACCCCTATCTTCGGATCTGTTGTTTAAACCTATAGATTACATATTTGTGACATGTTTTAAGAAATTCATGTGATGGCTAGTAGGGTCTAGTCATGTCCTTGTTCAAGTAATTTCAGTTGTATCATTATTCTATTGTTATCTTTTAGTTCTGAAAGTGTCATTGATTTCTAGGCAGTGTCCTTGGCTCTGGGCCCGAAAAAGGGCACAAATTTTAGAGTCGTAGGCATAGGTATGAGCAGAAAAGTCCCCAAAAACATGCATACCCATGTTGTGGGGGCATCTAGAGCCTTTTGGATGCATGCATGTCCATATCAAGGGAGCTTCTGGGGGGTTAATGGTCTAAAAACGTAGTGGGACCCAAGAGCTGGTTTCCTGAGAGGTTGGTATGGCTCGTAAGAGTTTTTTTTTCTAATGTGGAAGGTTTGTATGGTTTGTTTCCGTCGATTCCACTTCCTTAAGATGACTTACGAGGTTTAATCCCATTATAGTGGCCTCTTGTCGCATATTTACCCTGGTTGGCTACTTACTTGGGTAGATGTGGGATGAGGGTGTTAGAGAGTAGTATTAGAGCATGGTTCACCCCTTGGATTGGATGGGTGCGGTGTGTTGGCCATGCATTCATGTCAGTTGCACATGTGTTAATAATCCTTGTGGTATATATGTTTTTTGCATATGAATGGTGTTGGTCATGGTTGTAGTGATATCACGATGTGAAAGAGGATGTTGGTTTTATGAAGTGTTTCCTAATGAGTGTATGATTGGTTGTGCATTTATATGTTTGTTAATGCTTACATGTTGTCAAATGTGCATTCGTATGGTATTGTTGTCATGCATGAGTGTTGGAATTATGACACAGGCTTGGCACTATGGCACAGGTATTATCCTTGATGGCAACTCACTTGGAAAATCACTCAGATGATAGTTCAGGTTCACAGGCTCTCAGAATTAAGGAAAAGGAGGTATACGCAGGTTCCCGGTTACCAAGCCACGTAAACACGTGGTTTCACAGACCAAAAGGTGTGTATGTGTATACACACACTTTCATGCACAAAAAAGTGCGTACAGGTTGGAAAACTTGGTCTTTGGTCCTTGGTATTTGGACCTATGGTTTTGGACCATGGTATCTCGTCCGAAGTGTTGAACCCAAGTAATGGTTCTAAGTGGTTTGGACCATGGTATTGAGTAAGACCTAAGACTATAAAAGGGGAAGGAGATAATTAGGCATAAGCACTCAAGGATTGAATATCTTATGAAGAGAAAGATATAGAATACTGGTCATGGGTTATGGTGCATAGCTGGATCTGAATCAAGGAGGAACCTGAGCGCTAGGAGATGGAAAAGTTCTATTGATGGGTCAAGATCTTAAGGCTTGAAGAGAAGTATCTTTGTGTGATTTTGATTTGTTATATTTGGCGCAGGACTTGATCTATAAATCTGATAATATGGATATAACTGATGTCTGAATAATTAAAAAGGGTAAATTATCTTTTATAGATCTGTACGCAGGTTCAGCATAGCAAAGGCGCATATACACATTGGTTCGGTAATTCAAAATGGCGTATATGTAGGTTTGCCTTATGATAACAATGTATGCATGCAGGTTCTACATATTGAAGTAGCGTACATCTCATAAAATATGTTTTAGGTACTTCTGTTTATTGCTGCAGTGTTCTGGGTTGAGGATTGGTTACTATTACTGTATTCTGGCTACAACATTCAGAGAAGTGATTTTTTGATTCAGTTTTGATTGGTGCAAAGGAGATTGGTTGATGCAGATATATTTGATGTTTGATTGATGTTATTGATGGATCCAGTCTGAAAATTTATGAAACGTGGTCCTTGGAAGAAAAGAGAAGGTTGTAGCCTTCTGTAGGTCAGCACCTATGTACTAGTACATCAGCTAGTACAAGAGCTAAGTGGGTTGTAGCTCCCTTCTAGGAAAAAGATGGATAATGAGAGAAGGTTGTAGCCTTCTGCAGGTAGAAGCCTACGTACTGGTATAAGACTACACCAATAAAGAAATATTGTAAAAAGAAGTTTCTTATTAAAAGAAGATAGAGACAAATTGCAGCAGGTTTAATTAACAGAAGTAACATATATCAATTTGGTTATGGAAATGAAAAATTGTTAAATTGCTAATACTGATCCACCCCCCCCCCACCCCCCCTCTCAGTATTATTTCCAGCAATTGGTATCAGAGCCGGTCCTTCAGAAGAAGCTTGATCGCTTGAAGGAAGATCTATCATCATAAGCAACTACGAAAAAGAGGCATCCATCAGGCCACCAATCTTTAATGGGAGCAACTTCATCTATTGGAAGGTAAGAACCACAACCTATCTTCAATCTCTTGGTACAGAAGTTTGGGATATCGTAGAAGGAGGATACACATTTCCATCAGTGACTCCTACAGATACGGCTAGTAAAAAGCAGTATGAAGCAAATGCAAAGGCTGTCGATACTCTATTGGGGAGTCTATCTCAATTAGAATTCATCAAGGTTATGCAACTTGTTAACACCCAGGTTGTTCCCTTTGACTCCCAAGGGAATACGGCCGGGGTAAACACTAACAAATCTTTGGATTACAGCTTCTAGCCAAACTGTAATCAGAGAGGGCTCTCTCTTTAAGGTTTGTCTCTGTTTTGTGAAAATTTTAGGCTAGTTATGAGTTCAGGGTTTGGTTTATGTTTTGGTTGAGGGATATCTTTCTGTACCTAAGGTGAAAGTCTTCAGATAGTGTTAATCTATTGGGCAATGGAGTCTGTGGCTATAGGTTGTTTGAAATATCGAGTTGGGTTGCTGAAAACTACAGGGCCATTTAAATAATTCATGAAACAAACTTGATATTGTGATGGTGGAGTGTGTTTAACCAGTGAAAAGCAATTAAGGATTTTCCACTAAGCTGGGGTGTGAGAGAGAGATATATTGCACAGGAGCAAACTTGAATTCCTGAAACAATAATCACTGTGAAAGATATAGTGTGGAGGTGCAGCAATTAAGAATTACACCTTTATTACTATAACTGAAGAAAAAACATTTATAATAGCATAGATTGAGTTCAGGGTAATCTGTGATTAAATCCTAGAACTATTCTTTTTCCTTGCCATTAACTGTGAAACACAGAACATGAATGAGCTATGAAAAGATGACAAAACACATAATGAAAAGTTTGAAGAGAACTTATTGTGCCATGAGATACACAGGAATCCTGTAACATTCAGCAAAACACCACAATGCCTCAAATAACGCAGAGCTTTGGAAATTCCATCCGCCTTTGTATTAACTCTGAAAATTTACAGCATAAGAACTCTAGAAGAGAAATCAACAACAACCCCTGCAAGCTTATGCGAGGGGGGAATATATACAACTGGTCATACAAAATATCTGGAACGTTGAGTCATCTGAGAAATGAATGCGTTCACCAACTTTTCAAAACAGTAGATAAGAAAGTTATTACATCATTGAATACAAAATAAGTGCTCTTTATATCTATCAGGAGATATTTGACCTTTGGAGGTCATTGAGTCGGTTTGAACGTTCTTCTTTAATACTGGATGATGTGTCTTTATGGCTGTCTTGCTGTAGCTTTTCGGCCCTGTCACTTGTGACTGTCAGTGCTGCTTTGTTGGCCGAGTAGATTTGCTGAGTTGGCTCAGCCTTCTCCTTTCCATGCATACTGATTTTATCATAATTTTCCTGTGCATGACAACTTAAAAAAATAAAAAACTTGGTGAATGGCTTCTTGTCTATAATATCAACTGTATGGTCTTAGCCCACCATTCCTGTGTGGGCAATTGATGTCTTAGAATTGCCTCTAAAGTATCATCTACCTCTGTGTATTTATAGAAATTTGGAGGCACTTCAAACAGATGCTTGATCTCATCCATAATAAAAAATAAGTTCTCTACCCTGTTGTAGAGACTTTGTCCTGTTGCTGGTCCTGTTTCTTCTGAGGTACTGGGCCTTTCAGTGATCTGATTAGTAGCAAATGTATTGACCCTCTTGGCATAATGCTCATGTGAGAGTAGTTTCCCTGCGCTGTTCAGTAAGCCAGGAAGACCTCTGTTTTGTAATGCCACAAATTTTTCCATGAACTTATTAACCTCTGTCTGCATATCCTGGGTTCTTCTTTCTAGTGTTTGTACCAGGCTTCTTAGTGTTAGGACTCTTTTTATTAGCAAAATGGTCTCAGTCCTGTTGGAGATTCCCATTGTTGCCAGCTGAGCACTTGTTCTGTTATTAAGCACATTAATCATTCTGTTGGCAACCTCAGGCATATTGCCTAGAGATGCTCTTGCTCTTTGGATTTCCCTATGTGCTTTCCCTATGAGCTCAATCTGCTCATGAATAGTCTCAATGTATTTCCATTGGTCAGTGATGGATTGGCCAATGTTGGCCCATAGGACTGTCTTGAGCTCAGCTGTCACTTTGTCAAGTGTGAGCTCCTTCTCCAGCTCCTTTATCCTCTCTTTGAGAGCCTTTATTTCTCTTCCTTTCTCAGCTACAGTCTGCTTGGATTTATCATATTTTTCATTCAACTTGGCTAAATTCTCCCTGGCCTCATTTAGTTCTGTCATTTGGGCTTCCAGGGCTTGGATTTCACTCCTTAGCTTCTGCATATCCAGGCTTGGAGCCTGCTCTGTTGTTGGTGCTGGTGCTGATGTAGATGGTGCTGCCTGTTCAGTCTTTTCAGGGGGAGGAGCAGTAGTTTGAGGAGGTTCCTCCAAATTGATTATTTCTGGAGGAGGCTGAGATGTTTGTCCTCCTTCTTTTTGTTGTAATGCTGCCTGCAGTGCAGCCTCAGATTCTCCCAATTTCTCCTGTGTCAGGATCAGCTGTTTGTATAATGAGACCAGCATGGCTGCTGCATCTTGGTCATGTCTCAGCTGGGCAACTTCTTCAGTTTGTGGGTGAATGGTGGCTGGGACCTTTACCATTTTCCTTAGTGCTGCCATGTCTGCATCCCTTAATTTCAACAGTGCTTGGATGGCTTTGGTGTCCTTGGGATCATGCCCAAGTTCTATGATTATCTCCTCTAGGGCCTTGATTCTGTTATCTTTTGCTTGAGAGGATGCTCTTTCCAACTCAAGCTGGGCAGTTGTATTATTTAGGCTATTTTCTAGCCTATAGTTTACCAATGTCTTATCTGCTAAGGAGGCATATACCATCTCACCTGTTTGCTTATGTAATTCAATTTGATCCATTGGGTGGATCTCCTTGGCAAGGACCTCAATATTGGTCCTTAAGTAGTCTGCAGGGGACTATGGTTGCAACGCAGTTGGCATGAAGTGGCTCATGATCATTTTGCCCTCCTGGACATCATATGCAGACATTAGTCTTTGCTGGTTAGTGGGAGCCATTTTCAACAAATGATTATATAGCTGTATTTTTATGGGCTCATTCCTCTTCTTTATGTCAATGAACTGCTATTTGATGCCCAGTTCACCCTCTCTCTGCTGGCCTGAGGAGCTGACTTCTCCTCCGATTGTCCTCTCTTGTTCCTGCTAGAAGGAGCTTGCGGATGCTTCCATGCTTGGTGGGTCCATGCCCAAAGATTGCCCAATAGGCATTTCTTCCTCAGAGAGGGGATTCATTCTATGCCTTTTCTCCCCATGACTTATAGATGTGGTGAGGGGAGTCTCTCTGTCCCTCTTTCTACTTATGTCTTCCTTTTGTGGGGTTTGAAGGACTGAGGCTTCAACTGTTGTTTCTTGCCTTGGAGGCACAATTTGTGGTGGCTGCTGTTTAGTGAAAATTGGGGCCTCAGCTGCCTTTTCTTGCTATACCTGCTGCTCTTTCTCTTGCTGCTGTTGTACCTGTTGTTGTTGCTGCACTTCCTGCTGTTGTACCTCTTCATGAGGTGGCTGTTCTGGTTCCATCTCCTTTTCTTTGCCTTTGCTAGAGGTTTGACCAGTGGCTTTGGCTGCTTGCTGATTTGCTGTAGAGGAAGAGGCAGCTGCTCCCACTTGAGTGCTTGGAAGAGCAAACACCTGTGAACAAAGCTCTAGGTCAGCCATCTTTCTCAGATTTGTTACTGCTCTTTGATTTAATTCTTCTTGTGTGACAGCCTCCTCTAAGGTTCCTCTCCTCCACTTTACTTGATTAACATATTTTTCTATGTGAGGCAACCTTACATGATCATAGCCAGACAGCCTATACTTGACCCTTCTTAAAGTTATGAAGTGATTGGGGTCATAAGGTTTCCAAAGAAAACTGGTCTGAAGGCCAAGGGATTCAAGCATTCTGTCTGCTTCTTGCCAACCTTCCTCCCTTTTGTTATAAATTAAGTGGCCTAATTGGTTCCTGACCTTGAGTTGTGCTTTCTTACCTTTGCCTGAAAAATGTAGCACATCAGCATTGCCAAATTGCCTGAAGTATTCAAGGGAAAACAATCTCATGGGCACATATTTGGGTAATCTGTAGGGGGGCAACTCACACCCATATATCCTGATGACTGTGTGGTTTTGGTAATAGTACCAATCCCCAATGCTGTATGCTTTGGATAACTGAAGAATTCTCTGCATGTCATCCGTTAGTCTTGGAGGAGGAGAGCTCATAAGCATAGACATGGCTGGGTGGATGAAGAGGTCTATGAACTCACAATAAGTGTATGGAGAATTAGATAGGCAGTGGAAAGCAGAAGACCAATAAACCACTGACCTTGGATTGCCTTGTGCATCCACTCTTTTCATAGCAAAATGAAATTTCTCATGTTGATAATACAAAATTAAGTGGTAGATGTAGGAGGTGTATCTGAACACCCTTTCTCTTGCCAAATTCATCAGTTGCTCATGTATTTTATCAGAAATGTAGGTGGCATAGTCATAACAGATTGGAGATTTGCCAGGGGAAAACATGAGCATCATCACCAGCACAGTTTCATCAACATACTCAATTGAATTATAGCCCAAAATGGGACTGATCATATCTACAAGGTCCCTGCCCAATTGGTTGAGGTATACATTAGGAATAGGAGGGTATATCACAGTGTCAGAGTCAATATATAATTGATTTAGCTTGGTGACCTGAGCATCTGTTAATTTAGCTCCTTGCTTTATCAGATCAATCAGTGATAAAGGAACTAATTTCTTCTCAGTTTTGAATTGCAGCATCTCCCGGATGGCCTCAGGGGTGACGAAGAAAACAACTGAGCCTGAAGGGTCAATCACAGCCCTCTGAGTGGCATAATAACAGTCAGCACATAGGTGGATTAGGTCAGGAAACTGGTTGACCTGAGGGAGCTTGAAGATAGGGAGAAAAGAATCCCAAATACCCAATACATCTGTTCCAGCTTCATGTTTAATCTTCAATTCATTTAATAAGTGGATGTGGTACTTGCTGCGCATAAACATTTCTTCTGATATTTGATAATCCAGGTCTGCTAATGGTTTCCATTCCAGTTCTCTTTGAGGGGCATTTAAAGGGGCAACATTCAAGGCTACAGGTGCTACTGGTGCATCCATAGTTAGTTTAGGATTCTGCTTGTATGAACTGGTGTTACTGTGCAGAGCAAGAGAAAAGAGTATTTTTTGAAAAGAGAGGTGATTTTACTGAGGAACAGAGGATAAAATGGCAAAGGCAGCAATTGAAATACTGCACAAAGCACTGAAAGGGCAATGCTTGGCCTAAAAAACTCTTTTTCACAGCAAATTGATGCAGTTTGGGTTCCCCGTTCACGATTGCGCGAACAGAATGCAGGTTTTGTGAAAACTCGGCTAAACAAGGCTTAGCAAGTAAATTTCGACCTTACAGTTGCCAATGGAGACTAGGCACAGAGGATTTGCCGGTGAATTATGTGTTTTTTCAGTGTTTTAAGCTATTTTAGGCGATTCACAGACAAAACCAGGCGCAGGAGGGATTTACAGGGATAAATACCTGGTACACTGTCAGCACTGGTCACAAATGCAGGTGGGTTTGGCGCGCCAACGGTCTCCAGGTCGAATTCAGCAGGTTGGCGTGAGCTTGGATGTAAAATGCATGCAGAATAAACAACAGTCGTTTATGCAAAAAGTGCAAAAAACGCGAATTTTTGGCCAAAATATGGATTTTTTGGAACATTGGCGCTTTTTTTGGATGACGTCAGCATGACGTCATCGGGTGGGGTCAAGGTCGGATGACGTCAGCATGACATCATCAGGTGACGTGGTGGCTTAAGAGTAGTCCACGGGGATGGTGAGGTGGCGGACAGGTGGAGCAATGGCGGACGGGGGCGCTGACGCGGTGATGACGTAGCAGTAATGCTAGTAGTGACGTTGGCAAGGCGGGTTCACCGAAACCGGAAATGGTTAGCGGTTTAATATCGCACCGCCTTCCATACGGAAGCGGAAATGTCAGAGGGGGCTCCGATACGATCTGGGGGTGACGCATGGCAGAGGCCTGACGTCACCCTCTGACAAAATTCGGAAGGTAATTCATGGACGTCGGGGCCGGTCCGAAATGCACGAGGGCCGTCAGATGAAAAGGGCCCGATCCGACGGTCGACGGATCGTTGAGCTGCCAGGTGGATACGGGTACGGGCAGGGATTAAAATAATATTTTCTTTGGTAAATGCGCCCGGCGGGGACCTTAGAACTTTGGCGCATTTGCATGGTTTCTTCAATGTTTTTTATAAAATCGCGCATAGCGCCAAGACTTTGGATAAATCGGAAAAAGTGGGTTTTCATGTGTATTTTGCAAATGAAGCGGGTTAGGGGTGAAAATGGGGTTTTTTACAAGGTTTCTTTAGCAAATGAGGGGTTAAATGGTTTAAGTGACTTCTGAAGGGGAAAAAGGGGTGAGGCTTAGGGTTCTTAAACTGACCAGATGTCAATTTAATCCCTGGCAGTGAACATATGGCTATAATGCCAAGGGGAAGGGATATTTATAGAATGCTTGGGGTTTATACACCGTAGTGTTTATAATAGTAGGAAAAGGGGGAACATAGGGGATTTAGATAATAAGAAGTTAGGGGTTAATATGAATGGAAGAAGTGAATGAGGAGTGATATCACTAAGTTTATATGAAAACAACTTAGCTGAGGGAGTAGATCAAAATGAAAAGAATTTTAGACAAGAAATGTGGCTTTTAAAGGAACAAGAACCAACATAATACCTTTAATTCTTTCATGAATCTTGACTGATGAAGGGATGTTAGTAATGAGTGTGAAAGGGGAAAATAGGAAGTTAGACATGCTCCTTTGCTTTGCTGCAACATGGTGGAGAAGAGGGCCTTCTCAATCCCCTGATATTTCCTGTGAGTTAGACCAGCAAAAACTCATTTGAAAGTAATAACATTTCTGCAACCCCAACTACCTACCCATCTACTTGCCTAGCATTTTTTGTTTCTTCATGGAGGGTGCACTTAGACTTGCAGACCCTTATGTGCCTTTTCTTTTCTTTTGGCTTTTTCTTCTGATTTTCTATCTAGGGCTACCCTTATTGCTTCCAAGGTCCCAGATTAAACAGTTGGGAACCTTACTTCTCTACCTAGCTACTGGTCTGCCAAGATTAAACAGTTTGGACAGACTTCTTTCTCTATTCTATGACAAAAATTGAAACATGGCATGATCCAGATTAGGCTGTTGGATCACCCATCAAAATTTGAGTCAACATCAAGCTATATACACACATTGTCTTCTCTTGGAAATATGGGATCTTTGCATCACCAAAGCAGAGCATATTTGGAACTTTCTTTGCCAATCATGAAATATGAAACCTATTGGTATAGGTAGCTAACACAACTCAAAACCGCCAAAGAAATATGGGACAAGATCATTCTAAGCTATGAAGGAGACGATCAGGTAAAACGTGCAAAACTACAATCTCTTAGAATTCAATATGAAACTCTCAGAATGCAAAATGATGAAAATGTGGCTAACTATTTCTTACATATAGATGAGATTGTTAATCACATGAAAAACTTGGGTGAAGAGATAAAAGAAGTTACTTTAGCTGAAAAGGATCTAAGATCTTTGTCTTCTAAGTCTGAATCAAAAGTTTCTGCCATAGAAGAAAAGCAGAATCTTCAGCGTACTATCATGTCACAGCTGCACAAAATCCTAACTACTTTCAAAATGAGAAAAGGGGGTCCATCAGACATGAGAGAAGCTGCATTCAAAGCTTCAGGAAAAGGAGAATACAATGAGTCAGGACATACGTCAGAAGGAGAGGAAGAATCAAACTTTGTCAAGAACCTTCAATGGGGTTCTGGAAGATTAAGAGGTAAGCTACCTTTGTTAGGTCCCTATAATACTAGTGATTACCCCATTAGTATTGTAGTTGTATCCATTGTTAATATTGTTGTGCCCCTATTGTCCCCATATTGTTATTACTGTGCTCCATAGAATCCCTCTATTGTTATTTTTGTGGCTTTATATTGTTATTGTTAGGTTGGCTGGGTTATATTGTGACTCCTTAGACTCCTATATATAGAAAGAAGGTTTTTTCATTTGAATAATCCAAGAATTGTTCATTGTGTAATGTAAAGGAGGTTTCCCCCTCGAAGAGGCTAAATTCTAAGGCGTTCAACTATATTTTCTTTCTTTTTGTGAGCTGGTTACATAACATTTGGTATCAGAGCTTTGGATTCTAGGGTTTCGCTGCTCCAAATAGGTCATCATGGAATTTTAGCTATAATTTTTTTTTCTATGACATTTCAGAAGCTTAAGAAAAACCCATTTGAGATAAAACCGCGCCGAACCTCGGGTCCAAATTTCACAGCTTTTCACACTATATTTGCAGAGATATGATCTGAGGAAGTTGGTCTTTTTGTAGACTCCTAAATTACATTACAAACAGGTGACCTGGGGAAAATCGTCATAACTTTCTCTCTGAGCATCGGATTGAAATTTCATAAGAAGGTATAGAAAGAGGACGGACTATAGTTTCTTGTGTATATTTTTCAGAGCCAAAGGTTGAAACAGTGACTCGTGGCATGTCGTACAAATTTGCTCTACTGAACTAGTCTATAATCAGCTCACTGTGGGAGATTTGGCATAACTATTCCCCGGAGAATCCAATTTGGATCAAACTGGTGGAATTGGAAAGAGGACACAGAGGGCTACCGCAGGTCACAAATTCAAAACTGGATGATTCGAAATTACAGAGATACATCATATTCAATATCAAGCTTCTACAAAGTGAAAAAAGGTGTGTAATTTTTTTCAAATTTTTTTAATAAGCTTGGTTTGAAAAATTAGTTTGAAGGAATTCAAAGGGCATAGTAAAGCATTATTATCGGTAATTGATGCCTCAAGGAAAGAAAATGCAAATGACTAGTAAGCAACCTGAAAGCTCTAGCATGACTCATGAAGAAGAGGAAGAAATGCAACATGATATATCAAAATTACGAGACCAAGTGCAACAAGTGTTACTTGCACAAAAAGCAACAGAATCTAAGATGGATCATTTAAAGAAAGATGTAGAAGCTAAGATGGATGGTTTAAAGAAAGGTGTAGAAGCTAAGATGGATTGTTTAAAGAAAGGCGTAGAAACTAAAATGAATGATGTGGAAGCTAAGATGGACGATTTGAAGACAGGCATGGAAGATTTGAAGACAGATTTGACACAGTTTCTACAAGAAATGCTTAGTAATGGTTAAAGGGTAGTAAAGGAAACTCATGATGAGAACAAAAGAAATGTTAATCATGATTTCATAGACTCTAATGTTGGATCGAATAACCGCCATATTCCAAAAATAAATATGAGGAAGTTTGATGGCAAGGATCCCGCAGCAAGGATATTACAGATGGAGCAATTTTTCGATCTCAATAATGTGCAAAATGCACAAAAGGTACGTATTGCAACTTTATATTTGGAACCAAATCAGTTTGTATGGTATCAATGGCTTTGCTCTCATAAACAAATTATCACTTGGGCAATTTTTACGGAAGAATTGCCAGCACATTATGAGGATACAAAAAGCAACACTTTTTTTAGCCAATTGATATGTCTCAAACAAAAGGGTTCAATAATGGAGCACATTGAAGAGTTCCAAAAATTGAACATAAGGGTAAAAAATATTCCAGAGGAGCATAGGATTGATGTGTTCATAGGGACTTTAAAGGATAATATCCAGCATGATGTTCGCCTTTGGGAACCTGATTCATTAGAGAAGGCATTCAGGTTAGCAAGAAAAATGGAAAGCAAAATTATGGCAACAAGGAAGCATACCACTCACAACTATAAAGATGGAAGTGTTATTGCCCCTAGTCTTCCACAACCTATAAGGTTGACACCACAACAATTGGAAGAAAAAAGAGCAAAAGGGCTTTGTTACAGTTGTGATAGAAAATACACTAAAGGTCATAAGTGTGCTGAGAAGAAATTATTCTACATAGATTGTGAAGTGTTGGGTGTGGAGCATGATTGTTCAGAGGTCTTTGTTTCAGCTGGATGTATACCCCCAAGAATTTTGTAAACCCCTCCACGCGGGGGGGTGCGGGGGGGGACTTGTCCCCCCTGTGGGGGTTCGGGGGAGCCGATCCCCCCCGGCTGGGGGGTCGGGGGCCAGCGGTCCCCCGGTGGGGGTTTCGGGGGCAACGCCCCCAAAGCTAAAAATAGATGTAAAATTGCCCTGTAAAAGTATAGTAATTTCTAGTCAATCTGGGCCATTCATTAAGCGGATGATCTGACGGTAGAACTTATGCTTAGTTTAGGGTTTTTTTCCCTAGAAGGCAACCCCCCTCTTTGTATGAGGGCATTGTATTTGAGGCTGTGTAATAGATGTGTATTCTGTGTGCGAGAAGCAGAGAGGTGAGACTGTGAGAGAAAACAGAGGATATTACAACGGATCAGCTGTAGGTTGTGTCTATTCATTTTACTGGGTAATAGAAAGGAAGGACTGGATGTTCGGGGTGGACGTAGCCCAAACTGGGTGAACCACGTATATCTGTGTCTCTCTTGTTTTATGCATTTTCTGTGTTTATATTTCTGCAATATTTTATGTGTTTCATTGCTCCATAATATATAATTTTCCAACAATTGGTATTAGAGCCGAAGGTCTATTTGGCTGATAAACTCGTAGGAAATAAGGGTTCCTCATTGGAGTGGGAGCAATGGCAGAAGATGGTAAGTTTATGGTCGAGAAATTTAACGGACAAAACTTCTCGCTACGGAAGACGCAGATGGAAGATTATCTGTATCAGAAAGATCTATACCTACCATTGGGCGGAAAAACAAATATGCTGACTGGTATGACAGATGAAGAATGGAACCTTCTCGATAGAAAGGCACTCGAAACAGTACGGTTGTGCCTCACAGCATCGGTTGCCTTCAACATTTCGAAGGAAACAACGACAGAGGGTTTGATTAAGGCGTTGGAGAAACTATATGAAAAACCCTCGGCCTCAAACAAGGTATTTCTTAAGAAACGGTTATTTAATATGAATATGTCGGAAGGTGGATCTGTTGCAGACCATTTAAATGATTTTAATATTGTTACAAGTCAGTTATGTTCTGTAGGGGTAAACTTTGATGATGAAGTTAGAGCTCTGTTATTCTTGTGCTCATTACCAGAAAGTTGGAATGGTTTAGTAATGGCCATTAGTAACTCTGTTTCTGGATCTAGTACTTTAAAGTTTGATGATGTTTTCGGTGCTATCCTTAGCGAGGAAATGCGACGGAAAAGCTCTGGTGAGACATCGGGTAATGCTTTGAGTGCAGAGTCTAGGGGAAGAAAAATGGAAAGAGGAAAGAGCTCAGGATATCGCAGTAAATCAAGGAAAGGCAGATCCAAGTCTAGATCGGGGATAGTGTGCTAGAAGTACGGAAAGAAATGACACCTAAAGAAGGACTTTAGATCTTGGAAGCGAAAAAGAAGGAGATGCACAACAAGAAAACAATCATGAAGCAAATGTGACAGGTGACGTGTTACAAGATGCTTTGATTCTTTCTTTCTAAAATATTACTGATTCCTGGGTGGTAGATTCAGGGGCCTCATTCCATGCCACACCTGATAAGAAATAATTTCATCACTATTTTCAAGGAGATTTTGGACAAGTTCGTTTGGGTGATGATAAACCCTGTAAAATTGTTGGAATCGGTAAGGTTCTTGTAAAACAATAGAATGGAAACCAATGGCTACTAAAGGAGGTAAGGCATGTCCCAGATCTAAAGAAAAATCTGATTTCAACAGGGCAGTTAGGTGGTGAAGGTTGTGTGACAACTTTCACAGATAAAGCTTGGAAGGTCACCAAAGGAGCCCTGGTAATAGCAAAAGGTGAAAAGGTTTGTACATTGTATTTATGCAATGGTATTTCTAACTCTGCTAATGCGTTAACTTCCAAAGGAGAAAATGCAACATTATGGCATCATAGGCTCAAACACGAGTGAAAAGGGGATGAAGATTCTTCACTCAAGGAATTTGTTTCCGAGTTTGAAGAATGTTGATTTGGACTTCTATGAGAATTGCATTTATGGAAAACAAAAGAGAGTCAAATTTCTCAGAGTTGGGAAATAAAAGAAGAGCGAAAAATTAGAGCTTGTGCATACAGATGTATGGGGGCCTACTCAGGTATCATCTCTCGGTTTCTCATTATTATGTTACTTTTATTGATGATGCAACTAGAAAAACTTGGATTTATTGTATTAAGAATAAATCTGATGTATTTGATACTTTCAAGAAATGGAAAGCTTTGGTTGAGATCGAGACAAGAAAGAAATTGAAGTGTCTTAGATTAGACAATGGAGGTGAATACTGCAGTAAAGAGTTTGATAGGTGCTGTTCAAAGCATGGAATTCGCAGAGAGAAGACAGTTCCAAGAACACCACAAGAAAATGGTGTGTCAGAAAGGATGAACAGAACAATCATGGAGCGTGCAAGGTGCATGAGATTGCATGCATGATTGCCTTTACAGTTTTGGGCAAATGTTGTAGATACTGCTATTTATCTAATAAACAGAGGGCCTTCAAGTTCCTTGGATGGTGGTGTTTCAGAGGAAGCATGGACAGGTAAAAAGGTAAACTACTATTTTTTAAAGCCTTTTGGTTGTGAGGCCTTTGTCCATATTGATAAAGAAAATAGAACAAAGCTTGAGGCAAAGTCAAATAAATGTACCTTTATTGGATATGGTGTTAATGATCTTGGTTATCGCTTATATGATTACGAAAATCACAAAATCATTAGGAGCAGATATGTAATATTCAATGAAAAGGTCTTATATAAGAATCAGTTGCAGGAAAAGAAACAGGAAAAAGAAAACAAGGAATACGCAGTTCTTGATGAAATCACTGAAAAAGTAAAGGTCCATGAAAATAATAATAATCAACAACCACAACAACAACAACCACCACAACAGCAACAGGCACCCCAAACACCTGAAAGTGGTGTTAGAATATCTACCAGGATAAGTAGACCCCCTAAACGATACTCTCCTTCATTATATTATTTATTGTTGACTGATTCTGGTGAACCTGAATGTTATGAAGAAGCAAAGCAGGTTGAAAGCAGGAAGAAGTGGGAGGTAGGCATGGAAGAAGAGATGGACTCCTTAATGCATAACTAGACTTGGGACTTAGTCAGGTTGCCTGCAGGAAAAACTACATTGAAGAATAAATGGGTTTACAGGCTGAAGGAAGAAGATGGAGGAAAACAGAGGTACAAAGCTAGACTTGTGGTGAAGGGGTTTGCACAGAAGAAAGGTATTGATTTTGATGAAATATTTTCTCCTGTTGTTAAAATGACTTCAATCAGAACTATTTGAAGTCTAGTAGCAGTTGAATATTTGCATCTTGAGCAGTTAGATGTAAAGATAGCCTTTCTCCATGGGGATTTGGAGGAAGAGATACATATGCAGCAACCACAAGGATATGAACTAAAAGGGAAGGAGAAACTAGTGTGCAGGTTGAAGAAGAGCTTGTATGGCTTAAAACAGGCTCCAAGGTAGTGGTATCTAAAATTTGACAAGTTTATGTCTGAACAAGGTTATACTAGATGTCACTCTGATCATTGTGTTTATTTGAAAAAGCAAAATGATGGCAGCTATATTATATTGTTATTGTATGTAGATGACATTCTTGTTGTAGGGTATAACATGAAGGAAATAAATGTGCTCAAAAGAAAATTGGCAAATTCATTTGCAATGAAGGATTTGGGAGCTGCAAAAACAAATCCTTGGTATGAGAATAACTAGAGACAGGAAAAATCGTAAATTAACATTGTCTCAGAATGAGTACATACAAAAGGTGTTGAAAAGGTTTAATATGCACAATGCAAAACCAATTAGTACACCTTTTGCTAGCCATTTCAAACTTAGTAAGGAATTGTGCCCAAAGACCCAAGAACACATGGATTTTATGTCTAAATTTCCATATGCATCAACAGTTGGAAGCTTAATGTATGCAATGGTCTGCACAAGGCCTGATATTGCACATGTAGTGGGAGTTGTAAGTAGGTACATAAAAAATCCAGGAAAGGAACATTGGATGGCAGTGAAATGGATTCTCAGATATTTGAAAGGTACCACAAATCAAGCATTATGCTTTGGTGGTTCAAACATTTCTCTACAGGGATATGTTGATGCAGATATGGCAGGTGGCAGAGATAACAGGAGGAGCACTACAGGATATGTATTTACTGTTGGTGGAACAGCTGCCAGTTTGGTTTCAAAAATCCAAAGTGTTGTTGCACTTTCAACAACAGAAGCATAGTATGTTGCTGCTACAGAGGCTAGTAAAGAAATGATTTGGTTACAAAGGTTTATGGGTGAATTGGGTAAGGAGCATGATATGGGCACGTTATACAGTGATAGCCAAAGTGCCATTCATCTTGCAAAGAACTCAGCATTTCATTCCAGGACTAAACACATACAACTCAAGTACCATTTCATACGATCAGTGTTGGAAGATGGAGAGTTGAAGCTGGAAAAGATACACACTAGCCAAAATCCTGCAGATATGCTAACAAAAGTTGT
This sequence comes from Pinus tabuliformis, assembly GCA_031772625.1. Lineage (NCBI taxonomy): Eukaryota > Viridiplantae > Streptophyta > Pinopsida > Pinales > Pinaceae > Pinus > Pinus tabuliformis. Next base: position 443,635,438 of record CM062809.1, on the reverse strand, counting down.
AACCAAGGAGAAAATGAGAATATTCTTAGTTTCAATTGGTCTTCAAGGATGACGACGAAGATGAGAAACAATGAGGTCCAAAGAGGAGTCATTGTCTAGCAAATGAAGTAACGATGGAGTTGCTACAATCATTCTCCAAGTGGGAGATTGTTGGGTGTGGAGCATGATTGTTAAGAGGTTTTTGTTTCAGCCGGATGTATATCCCTAGGAAGTTTGTACACCCCTCCGAGGGGGACGATCCCCCCGACTGGGAGGTCTGGGGGCCAGTGGTTCCCTAGCGGGGGTTTCGGGGGCAGCATCCCCGAAGCTAAAAACAAATGTAAAATTGCCTTGTAAAACTATAGTAATTTCTAGTCAATCTGGGCCGTTCATTAGGCAGATGATCTGACTGTAGAACTTATGTTTAGTTTAGGGTTTTTTGCCCGAAAAGGCAACCTCCCTCTTTGTATGAGGGCATTGTATTTGAGGTTGTGTAATAGATGTGTATTTTGTGTGCGAGAAGCACAGAGGTGAGATCGTGAGAGAAAATAGAGGATATTACAATGGATCTATTGTAGGTTGTGTCTATTCATTTTGCTGGATAATAGAAAGGAAGGACTGGCTGTTCGGGGTGGACATAGCCCAAACTGGGTGAACCATGTATATCTGTGTCTCTCTTGTTTTATGCATTTTTTTGTTTATATTTCTGCAATATTTTATGTGTTCCATTGCTCCGTAATATATAATTTTCTAACATGAAGAGGAAGAAGAAAAGGAGCAAGAATGGTCTAAAGAAGAGGATATACTCTAGGAACAAAGCCTAGATAAAGAAGAAATGAATTCGACCATATCTTGTAATTCATTGGCTGGAATTACCACTCCTCAAACCATCAAGATAGTAGCAAAAGAATTGAATTGATTCCTATATCCAGCACCAGAGTGTCAAGTGATGGTTGCAAATGGAGGAACAATAAATTTCTCTGGAAAGTTCCATAATATCAAGCTATCCATGGGAGAATATGTATTGACTAGCCCAATGCTTTCCATTCCAATGGGAGGTGTTGACGTTGTACTAGGAGTCCAATGGCTACAATCCTTGGGTACAATAGCTTTTCATTTTCAAGAACTTTTCATGAAATTTTCTGCGGAAGGAAAGGAAGTTGAATTAATGGGTATTGTAGGTAAACCAGGAAAGATAATCAACTCTAACGGTATGACAAAGCTTCTAAAAAAGGAACAAAGAGGTGTAATTGCACAATTATGTTCCCTAGATGTTTCCACATCGGAATCATCTATTTATCCATATTTCCAAAAAGACTTGGACAATCATTCCAAGGCATTTGAGACTCCCAAAGGTATCCCACCTACTTTGATCATGATCATGCTATTCATCTGATTCCAGGAAGTGTTCCTCCAAACATCAGACTGTACAGATATCCCTATGCCTAAAAGAGTGAAATTGAACGTATGGTTGCAGAAATGCTAGAGGTTGGTATAATTCAACCTATTCAAAGTTATTTCTGTACTACAGTAGTATTGGTGCACAAGAATGATGGATCATGGCACATGGGTCCGGATTATAGAGAGCTCAACAAGCTCACTATTAAAGATAAGTTTCCCATTCCTGTCATTGATGAATTACTGGATGAATTGCATGGATCAATTTACTTCACCAAGTTGGATCTTTGTTCAGGATATCATCAAATCATAATGAAGACTGAAGACATTCCGAAACAACATTTAGAACTCATGAGGGTCATTATAAATTTTTGGTCATGCCTTTTGGCCTTACCAATGCACCTTCTACATTTCAAGGTTTGATGAATTCCATTTTCAAACCCTTCCTTAGAAAAATTGTGTTAGTATTTTTTGATGATATACTAATCTACAACAACTCTTGGAAGGATCATGTTGAACATGTTGACAGGGTGCTACAACTATTGGAGGAGAAACAATTATATGCAAAAAGATCCAAATGTTTCTTTGGAGTACAAGAGGTGGAATATTTGGGTCATATTGTATCTCATGAAGGAGTTAAGGTAGACCCTAGAAAAATTAAATCCATTAAGGAATGGAAAATCCCCACATCCATAAAGCATCTGTGAGGATTTCTCGGGTTGACAAGTTATTATCACAAGTTTGTTAAGAATTATGGGAGAATAGCAGCACCTCTAACAACATTATTGAAGAAAGATGCATTTTCATGGACCCTAGAAGCAACAAAGGCCTTCGAACATCTTAAAGAGGCAATGTGCCAAGCATCGGTCTTCGCTACACCGGACTTCACAAAAACCTTTATTGTGGAATGTGATTCTTTAGGAAATGGAATTGGTGCTATTTTAATGCAAGATGAAAGAACCATTTCTTTTGAAAGTCGTCCAATCAAGGTAAATTTTTTACACAAAGCCATTTATGAAAAGGAATGTTGGCAATACTACATGCAATTAAGAAATGGCGACCCTACCTAATGGGTAGGCACTTCAAGGTAAAAATGGATCATGATAGCCTTAAATACTTTTTAGAACAAAGATTATCCTCTAAAGAGCAACAAAAGTAGGTCACAAAGAAGTTGGGTAATGACTTTGAAATCATCTAAAAAAAAGGGAAGCAAAATGTGGTGGCAGATGCACTCTCAAGAAAGGATGAGGATGTGGAAGCATTGTTGTGCGCCATTTCTATTATCCAACCAGATTGGATAAACGAAGCAAGGTAGGAATGGAAGAATGATGAAGAAGTGTGGGCACTTATTCGAAAGTTACAACAAGATTCTAGTACATCTGATACATTTAGCTGGCAAAATGATTCGTTATGGTACAAAGATCGCTTATACCTCTATAAGAATTCCCAACTCAAACAAAAGATTCTTATGGAATTGCACACTTCTCCCTTAGGAGGGCGCTTAGGATTTTTGAAAACTTACCAGAGGGTTAAGAAGGAATTTTTTTGGGATGGCCTTAAATCGGATATTCAAAAGTTTGTGGCGGAATGTTTGGTTTGCCAACAAAATAAAGTTGAAACAATTAAGACCCCGGGTCTATTACAACCTTTATCCATTCCAAGCCAACGTTGGGAGGAGGTTTCAATGAATTTTATCATAGGTTTACCCAAATCTGAGGGAAAGAGTGTCATCATGGTGGTAGTTGACAGAATTACCAAGTATGCACACTTTTGTGCATTATCACATCCATTTAAAGCTAGTACAGTTTCTACTACATTTATGGAAACAATTCAAAAGCTACATGGAAATCCAAAGATTATTGTAAGTGACAAAGATCCCATTTTCACTGGAAATTTTTGGACATAATTATTTTCTTGTCTTGGTACTCAGTTAGCTCATAGCTCATCTTATCATCCTCAATCTGATGGGCAGACTGAGATAGTAAACAATTGTTTGGAAGGATATCTTCGTTTCTTTGTATCTAATAAACAGACACAATGGGTCAAATGGTTGCTTCTGGCTGAATGGTGGTATAACACTTCCTTCCATACAGCAACAAAAATGACCCCATTTATGGCACTTTATGGATATTAGCCACCATCCATCACATCATATTTAAGAGAAAATTCTAAGGTTCAGGAAATGGAACATCACATCGAACATCAACAACAAGTCCTCCAACTCTTAAAGGATAACCTCGCGTTGGCACAGAATAGAATGAAACAACAGGAAAATCAGCATCGCAGTGAAAGAATTTTTCATGTAGGTGATTGGGTATTCCTACGGCTACAACCATATAAACAAATGTCCCTCAAGCAAGCTAAGAAGGATAATAAATTATCACCAAAATATTATGGTCTGTACAAGGTGTTGCAAAAGATTGGTACTATGGCATACAAATTGGAGCTTCCTGCCACTTCTCGAGTGCACCAAGTTTTCCATGTTTCATGTTTAAAGAAGGTTATAGGCAACAAGCTCCCAGTTCAAACAATATTGCCAGAACTTGACGAGGAAGGAAAAATTATATTGGAATCGGAAGTAGTCACAGAAACAAGAACTCGAAAGCTACGAAATCGATCAATTTCGGAGTATCTCATCAAGTGGAAGAACTTATCCGCTGAAGATTCCACATGGGAGGATGAGAATTTTATACAGAAGCATCCAAAACTACTCAAGCATTGAGGACAACACTTTTCTGAAGGAGGGTGCATGTTAGGTCCCTATAATACTAGTGACTACCCCATTACTATTGTAGTTGTATCCCTTATTAAAATTTGTGTGCCCCTATTGTCCCCATATTGTTATTACTGTGCCCCATAGAATCCCTCTATTGTTATTTTTGTGGCTTTATATTATTATTGTTAGGTCAGCTGTGTTATATTGTGACTCCTTAGACTCCTATATATAGAAAGGAGGTTTTGTCATTTGAATCATCCAAGAATTATTCATTTGTGTAATGTAAAGGAGGTTGCCCCCTCGAAGACGCTGAATTCTAAGGCGTTCAACTATCTTTTCTTTCTTTTTGTGAGTTGGTTTCATAACAACCTTTCAAATGCTTTGCTTGTGGAAGAGTCGGTCACTATGTAGCCAAATGTCCTCATAAAGATAAGCTTGAGAAAGGTATGGAACCAGTTAAATGGAACAAAAAACAGAACATAAGTAAGAAGAGCTATTATACACATGAAGACAGTGATGGATTTTCAAATAGTGATGAAGATGAACATGGTAATGATTATAGACTTTGATGGCTTTTGAAGATGATGATTTCTTGGATGCTATAGATGAATAAGGTGTCTATGAAGAAATTCCTAAACTTAAAATTTGTTTAGAATAAAAGAGTATGATTATAGATACTCTAACATTCCAACTTATTGAAAGGGAAAAACACAATGAAAAGTTAGAATGTGAAATTGTGGGACTTAGAAAATATATTGAGAAAACAAAAGCTCTTAATCTTAGATTTGCTAAAGGATCTGAAACTTTAGATGATATTATCAAAGTGCAACGTTCTCCTCTAATCAAGGCAGGTCTTGGATATACTGAAGAAGCATCTCAAGAACAAAAGCCATCCACCTCCAAAAGTTATCTTGATGCAGCAAGGAGAAGTGAAAAGGTTGAAAATCGTCAGCAAAAGCATAAAGTGGATCACCAGGTAAATTGGGGTCAATCTACTTCAAGGATGAACAGAAGTTACAACCAACCACAGGTAAATCATTCTAAATTTTCCTCAAGAATGAATGTCAATGGAAACTACAATCACTTGGTCGGTAAATTTGATAATCGCGGGAATTTATTCAATGGCCAATGTTTCTCAGGTCATAACTTTGGACACAAAGCTGCTCAATGTGTTGCCTACAAGACCATCATGACTAGAGAAGCACGAAATCAAAGGAGCGTGACTGGGATCATGAAGAGGACCTACAATAACTTTTCTTCTCTTGAAAATGAAATAGAATGCTCTATTTGTAACAACTTTGGTCATGAAGATTCTGAATGCAGGAGTATGTTTCGGAAAACATCTCAAAAGGAGCAAGCTTCATTGGGTCCCAAAACATGGAGAAATAAAGAATTGCAACCAGAAAGATGTGGTATAGCCTTATATGCAGAAGGACAAGAAAATCAGTGGTACATTGACAGTGGATGCTCGAAACATATGACAGGTGATAAAGAAAAACTTCAGTCATATAGTGCCTTAGAAAAGGAAAGGAAGGTCTCATTTGGAAATGACACCCCTGCACTCATAAAAGGTAAAGGCTCTGTTCTTTTAAAAGAAAAGGTCAAAGCTGGAAATGTTATGTATGTTGATGGCTTAAAGCATAATCTATTGAGTGTTAGTCAAATGTGTGATCAAGGAAATGAGGTAGTATTTCGATCAAATGGATGTATTATTCGTGAGCTTGATATAGGAGAAATAGTGATCAAAGGCATAAGAACTCCAAATAATTTATACATACTCAAGGGAGGACAACAACAATGCTATCTAAGCAAAAATGATGAACACTGGCTATGGCACAGAAGATTGGGGCATCTAAGCTTCCCTCAGATAAGGAAAGCATGCAAATATCAGGCTGTTCGCAATCTTCCTGACATTAGAATTCTAGACAATACAATATGAAAATCATGTCAGTTTGGTAAGCAAACCAGAACACATTTCCCTGAGAAGGAAGGATCAGCTAGTAAGCCACTTGAACTTGTCCATACTGATTTATGTGGTCCATCAAGGAAAAAGTCACCTCATGGAGAAGAATACTTTATATTGTTCATTGAAGAATTTTCTAGGATGTGTTGGATAGGACTTCTGAAGCATAAAGACGAAGCTTTAGAAAAGTTCAAAGCTTTCAAAGCCTTGGTTGAAAATGAATCAGATGACAAAATCAAATGCCTTAGGTTTGATCGAGGAAGGTAATTTACCTCCGATGAATTTTTCGACTTTTGTGAAGAACATGGAATAAGAAGGGAATTCTCTACTGTAAGGACTCCTCAGCAAAAATGGAGTGGTGGAAAGGATGAATAGAATGGTTCAACAAATGGCTCGTGCTATGCTTGATGAGTCTGGAACTCTTGCAACCTTCTGGGGTGAAGTTGCTTTTGCTGCCATTACTATTCTCAACAAAACAAACGTCCAGGTAAACAACACTCAAACTCCTCATGAACTTTGGTATGGTAAGACTCTTATTGTAAAATACTTCAAAGTTCTTGGAAGCAAATGTTACATCAAAAGGACTGATGAAAATCTTGGCAAGTTTGAACCTAGACCAGATGAAGGCATTCTCCTTGGTTACTCTTCCTGAAGCAAAGGATATAAGTGTTACAATAAAAGACTTGGAAAAATTGTTGAAAGTATTGATGTGGTGGTTGATGAAGTAGGCAACAATCCAAAGCAGATAAAAACCGAATATTTTGAAGATGATGAGGACTATCCTTCAACATCAGATCAGACTAATGCTGAAGAAGAAACGTATGAGGCACCAGAAGAACAGATAAGTGTAGAAGAAAAGACTCCACCCAGGTATGTCCAGAAGAACCATCCAGAGACTCAAATTTTGGGGCGGAAAGAGGCAGGTGTATAGACAAGAAGAACTATTACAGAAGCTTCAAGCTATCTAGCATTGCTCTCCTCCATCAAACCATGAAATATAAGTGAAGCATGAAAAGCTGAATGCTGGGTCAAGGCCATGAATGAAGAACTTCAGAAGATTGAAAAGAATAACATGTGGGAATTGGTTCCTAGACCTAATGATAAGAATGTCATAGGGACTAAATGGATATTCAAAAACAAGCTGAATGAAAATGGAGATGTTATTAGAAACAAGGCTAGACTTGTTTGTAAAGGGTATGCTCAACAAGAAGGTATAGACTTTGAAGAAACATTTGCACCGGTTTCCAGACTTGAAGCCATAAGAATGTTCCTTGCTCTTTCTAGCTTTCAAAAGTTAAAAGTATATCAAATGGATGTGAAATATGCCTTTCTAAATGGAGATTTAGAATAAGAAGTGTAGATTGAGCAACCAGATGGATTTATCCTTGGAAATGATCCAAAACTTGTATGCAGACTCAGAAAGGATCTCTATGGTCTTAAACAGGCTCCAAGGGCTTGGTATTATCGTCTGGACAAATACCTCCAACAACAAGGTTTTTCAAAAGGATCAACAGATAGCAATCTATATATAAAAATTGACAATGATAAATTACTAATACTTGTTGTGTATGTTGATGATATCATGTTTGGTAGCAATGAAGAAGCCATGAATCAAAACTTTGCCTTGGTGATGCAGAAAGAATTTGAAATGTCCCTGCTTGGTGAGCTCACATATTTTCTTGGTTTACAAGTCCAACAAAACAAAGATGGTATCTTTCTATCACAAACCAAGTACCTCAAGCAGATCTTGAAGAAATATAGCATGGAAGATTCAAAACTAGTATGTACCCCTATGGTAACAGGATGCAACCTCAGCGCAAATGATGAATAAGTAGCAGTACATCAACCAACCTACAGATCCATGATTGGTAGTCTGCTCTATTTGACAGCTACCCAACCAGACATCATGCATGCAGTGGGAATAGTTGGAAGATTCCAGGCAAATCCAAAATGAGCACACCTTCAGGAAGTTAAAAGGATTTTTAAATATCTTCAGGGAACACAAAACTATGGCCTATGGTATCCTAGAGATATAGATCTCACACTTCATGCATACACAGATGCAGATTGGGCAGGAAGCATGGATGACAGAAAAAGAACTAGTGGTGGTGCATTCTTTATGGGTTCCAGATTAGTATCTTGGTTCAGCAAGAAACAAAGTTCAATTGCATTATCTACAGCTGAAGCAGAATATGTGGCGGCTGCATCTTGCTTCACACAACTTCTTTGGATGATGCAAACATTGCAAGACATTCAAATCACTTATACTCCACCTATCTCCATTTTATGTGATAATACAAGTGCAATTAGTATTTCAAAGAATCCAGTCATGCATTCAAAGACCAAGCACATACCTATCAAATATCATTTTCTTCAAGAACAAGTGCTTGAACAAAAGATCAAATTGGAGTATGTTCCCTCCAAGGAACAGGTTGTTGATATATTCAACAAACCACTGCCCAAGGAGACATTTGAATACCTCAGACAGAAGCTAGGAGTAGTTGATGCATCATCTTGCTATTGACACTTATCTGTTTCAGAGAAAAATGGTTGTACGCAAGTTTCATGAAGAGTTTGAACCTAGGTATTTGGACCCAGGTATTGGTTCTAAGTGGTTTGGACCATGGTATTAAGTAAGGCCTAAAACTATAAAAGGGGAAGGAGATCATTATGCATAAGCACTCAAGGTTTGAATATCTTATGAAGAGCAAGATCTAGAATACTAGTCATGGGTTATGGTGCATAGCTAGATCTGAATCAAGGAGAAACCCGAGTGCTAGGAGATGGAAAATTTCTATTGATGGGTCAAGATCTTAAGGCTTGAAGAGAAGTATCTTTGTGTGATTTTGATCTGTTATATTTGGTGCATGACTTGATTTATAAATCTAATAATCTAGGTATAACTGATGTCTGAAAAATTGAAAAGGGTAAATTATCTTTTATAGATCTGTACGCAGGTTCAGCATAGCAAAGTCGCGTATACATGCTGGTTTGGTAATTCAAAACTACGTATACACATGTTTTCCTTAATATAACATCGTATGCATGCATGTTCTACATATCGAAGTAGCGTACATCTCATAAAATATGTCTTAGCTACTTCTGTTTATTGCTACAGTGTTTTGGCTTGAGGATTGGTTACTGTTATTATATTCTGGCTACAACATTCAGAGAAGTGATTGTTTGATTCAGTTTTGATTGGCGCAAAGGAGATTGGTTAATGCAGATATATTTGATGTTTGATTGATGTTATTGATGGATCCAGTCTGAAAATTTATGAAACGTGGTCCCTGGAAGAAAAGAGAAGGTTTTAGCCTTCTGTAGGTCAGCACCTACGTACTAGTACATTAGCTAGTACAAGAGCTAAGGGGGTTGTAGCTCCCTTACAGGAAAAATCTGGAGAATGAGAGAAGGTTGTAGCCTTCTATAGGTAGAAGCCTGCGTACTGGTATAAGATTGCACTAGTACAAAAATATTGTAATCAGAAGTTTCTTATTAAAAGAATATAGAGACAAATTGTAGTAGGTTTAATTAACAGAAGTAGCGTATATCAATTTGGTTATGGAAATGAAAAATTTTTAAATTGCTATTACTGATTCACCCCCACCCCCTCCTCTTATCTCCAACAATGAGGTCATGATGTGTAGTTGATATGGTCATGCATTGATGACTGGAATCTAGCTAGAATGATGTTTATGTGTTGATACACTTGTTGGTTATATGTATATATGTTGTTATGATTATGTTTGTACATGTATTACGTTGACTTGGTATTATGTTTGTATATGTTTGTTTATTGTGATTTGGTTTAACTGACATAGTATGCCTTGCAGGAAAGAGATAAAAAATGACTAGCAAGACGGTTGACTACCAATATTCTTCCTATGAATCAGATGAGAAACACGGTGTTGGTCACTCTTCTAACTTAGCAGACACATTGAGAATATTGAAGGAAGAAATAAGGATTTTTAAGGTGGACAATGAAAAAATCATCTAGGAACAAGAGAAACAAGTAGAAGTTAATGTAATACTTCTTTAGAGTTCGTCGGAATTTTAGCAATAGGGGCCACTTTGGATCAGCCATGGGTAGGAGGACAGGAATAATGGGGCATATGGAAGTAGGTCTCATGGTGGTCATAGGTTAGATATAGATGAAATAGTGAGAGATGGTAGGATGTTGGATACTACGGATGGGAGAGGTGATGGACATAGGTACTACTCTAGTTCTACTTCTGATAGGCATTATGATCACCGTCATTATAATCCTTACAGGAGGAGTGATAAGGGATACTTTCTAGATGAATTTAAGAAATAAAAGCCACTTACTTTTGATGGATATTTGAAGAAGATGGAAGATTAAGAGACTTGGAAACTTGGGATGAAGTTCTTTGAGTTGCATAATTACATATATAATATGAAGGGCATAGTAGCTATCTTCAGCCTGAGAGGTAAAGAAAATTTCTGGAGGGAAGATGTGAAGCGGGTCAGAGACATTTGGACAGGGGAATTGAGGTCGCATGATCTCAAGAGGATTTTCAGGAAGACACACTTGTCAGAAAGGTACTAGGATGGTAGGGAAAAAGAATTATATGAGCTAAACATGGGATCAATGACAGATGAAGAGTACATGAATAAGTTCCTGGAGCTATTAAGGTATGTACCATATATTAAATATGATAAGGCTAAAGTTCAAAAAAATTCCAGTGGTTTGACATTAGCATTTAGAAATCAGATTGAGTATGATAAGCCTCGGTCAATTGAGGAAGTTATTGGGAAATTGAAGCATTTATATGAGCATTCAAAGCGTAAGAATAAATCTCTGCAATGATGGAAAGGGAAAGATAAAGGTAAAGGTAAATGAAAACTGAAAAGATTAAAGCCTCATAATGCAGAAGAGAGAGAATGTGGCACCACAAAAGAAGTTCAGTGCAGCTAGACAGGGACATGCATCACAAAAACAACATAGAGGTGATGATATTGGATGGTTGGAGTGTTGGACATACAGTAAGGAACACCTTAAGAGAGATTGTCCACAAAATCATGGTGATAGTCCTTAGAGTCTATAGTGCACAAGAGGTGCATACTATTGTTGATGTTGGTTAGAGAGTTCCTCGTATCTATGCAACACTTGATAATAGGCAGGAAAACCATGAAGAATCTATCATTGAGATGGACAGTAAGCTTTGTCATCAATTTGTTTCTGTTTATTCAACCTGGATGTAATTATAATTATGTTAGTGCTAACTTGGTGGATAAGTGTGGTTTGAATAAATAAGTGCATGCAGAATCTAGGTTAGTGCAGTTGGTTACAGGTACAAAGAGAAGAGTTCATCATTGGGTAAGAACTTGTGCATTTGAGTTGAATGGCATGTCTACGTCAATGCACTTAAATTTATTTCCATTGGGATCACATAATATGCTATCTACTATGGACTATCTATACCTTCATAGGACCAAGGTGGATTGTTATGAAAAAGACATTACATATTTGGATGAAAATGAGGAAAAAAGAGTCTTACGGGGAAAGAAGAAAGCCACATCAGTGAGTATGGTGACAACTATGCAGGCAAACCACAGTCACAAAAAAGGGTGTTTATTATTTTCAATGCATATTTCTAGAGACAAAGGTAAGGAAGTTGAGGATGGAAATGCTTTGAGCAAGTACCCGGTTCTATAGTAGTTTCACGATGTGTTTCCTGCAAATATTTTAGAGTTTCACATGGAAGTAGACTTTTCTATTGAGTTGGTACCAGGGGCAAGACTAGCATTAAAAACACCTTACAGGATGAGCACACTTGAGTTGGTAGAGTTAAAGTTGCAACCGAAAGAGGTGCTTGACAAAGGATACATTAGGCCAAGTGTATTTCCATGGGGCCAACTGATATTGTTTGTGAAGAAGAAGGGTGATACTCTTAGATTATGCATTGACTACAGGCAGTTGAACAAAGTGACTCTCAATAATAGGTATCCATTGCCAAGGATTGAAGAATTGTTTGATTAAATGAAGGGAGAAACAATGTTCTCGTAGATTGATCTGAGATCCAGATATCATCAGGTATGCATTAAAGAGGATTACATTTACAAGAAAACTTTCTAGACAAGGTGTAGGCATTAAGAGTTTATTGTGGTTCCATTCGGTTTTCCAAATGCTCCAGCTACATTTATGTGTTTGATGAATAATTTTTTGCATCCCTATTTGGATATTTTTTTTATTGTGTTCATTGATGACATATTGGTATATTCTAAAAATGAAGAAGAGCATGTCAAGCATTTAGTAGAAGTGTTGAGATTGTTGAGAGAGAATCAGTTGTATGCTAAGCTCAACAAGTGTATTTTATTTCAGACTGAGGTACATTACTTGGGACATGTTGTCTCCAAGGAGAGCATAACAGTGGATCTAGAGAAGATAAGAGTTGTCATGCAGTGGGAAGCTCCGAGAAATGTAGATGAGGTTAGATACTTCATGGGATTGGCATGTTATTACAGGAGGTTCATCAGGAACTTCTCATGGATTTCTTATCCTATTACATCATTGCAAAGGAAAGGTAAGAAGTTTGAATGGACAGAGGAGTGTGAGGCTAGTTTTGTGTTGCATAAGAAGTTCTTGACACATGATCTAGTGTTAAAGACCACATATAGGAATAAATAACTTGTAGTATGTACAAATGCTTTCAAGAGAGTAATTGGTGGAGTCCTTATGCAGGAAGGATAGGTAGTGTGCTATGAGCCTTGGAAACTATATGAGCATGAGTAGAACTATATGATGCATGATCTTGATCTAGTAGAAATCATACATACATTGAATATGTGGAGGCACTATCTTCATGGTAGGAGGTTTGTATTGATTAGTGATCATAGTGGATTGAGGTATCTATTTTACCAGCTGCATCTAAACACCAGGCAAGATATATGGTTGGCCATGATTAGTGAGTTTGATTTTGAGACCAGATAAATCGAAGGAAAGGAGAACAAGTTTGCAGATGCTCTTAGTAGGAAGATACAGGTAAATAATATAGCAGTTATGAGTTCCTATGGGATAGATCTACATGATAGGATCCTGTAGGCAGGCCAGTAGGATGACAGGTATATGGAGGTTCTGCACAATTTGCAACAGAGTACAAATACATGTACAGGTAGTGGTACAGGTATAGGTGCAGATGTATAAGATGTGGACTATTATCTCATGGTAGATGGATTGATCAAGTTTAGAGATAGGATATATGTGTCAGACAATAGTGAACTCAAGAAGGTGATCTTGAGGGAGTTTCATACGAAACCATATTTGGGTCACCCAAGCTATTAGAAGACATTGATGACAGTGAATAAATTGTATTATTGGCTGAATTTGAAGAGAGACGTAAAAGAGTTTTTGTCTAGATGTTTGGATCTTCAGCACGTAAAGGTAGAGTGTTAGCACCCAGGTGGAATTCTACAACTGATTGTGATTCCATAATGGAAATGGGAGGTCATTTCCATGGAAATTATCACAGGTTTGTTGAGGACAGTGAGACATCATGATTCCATCATGGTTTTTGTGGACAATTGACAAAGGTTGTGCACTTCATTCCAGTGAAGACTACGTATTCATCTAGTGATGTGGCACAAGTGTTCAACATAAATGTGATCAGAGTGCATGTTGTTCCAAAGAATATTGTATTAGACAATGATGCAAAGTTTACTTCCTAGTTTTGGAAGGAATTGTTTGTAGGATTAAGTACAAAGTTGCCATTTAGTACAACTTATCATTCATAGATAGATGGACAAACAGAGAGGGTCAACGAGATATTGGAGGATATCTTGAGGATGTATGTGATGCATCAACAACAAAAGTGGGAAGAGTATGTTCCACTGGTAGAGTTCGCTTGCAACAATGGGTATCAGGAATCTTTGAAGATGAGTATGTTTGAGGAATTGTAAGGGTGGAGTTGCAATACTCCTATCAGTTGGAGTGATCTAGTTAACAGGGTGTTGATTGGACCAGACATGGAGAAGGAACTGTAGGTAATCAAGAAGAATCTAAAAAAAACATAGGATAGGCAGAAAATTTATGCATATCGAAATAGGTTGTTTAAGGAGCTCTAGGTTAGGGAACAAGTGTACTTGCACATCAAACCAAAGAAGAGATTCTTGCAGATTGGATTATGTGCCAAGCTGACACCCTGGTTTTGTGGACCTTTCAAGATTATTGAGAGGGTTAGACTAGTAGCGTATTGACTTGAAATACCTTTGACAGTGAAATTCCATGATGATTTACATTTGTCATTGCTTAAGAAGTACGTTAAATATGTTGATCATGTGATTGACTTGTTTGTATTATAGGTGGAGACACATGGAGAATTCGAGTCGAAGCTTTAGTGTATATTGCAGAGAATGGTCTCATGCTCCGAAACTGAGCAATCAAGTAGGTTAAAGTGCAGTGGAAGCACTTTGGGCCCGATGAATCTACAAGGGAGATGATAGATCAGATGCGGGCTATGTATCATTCATTGTGTTTTGATTGAGGAAAAATAGTCTTGTTATGATGTTTGGTATATGTTTTAGCATATGTTTTTGTATGATGTTTGGTATATGTACATATGTATATGGATGTAAATACTTCCATGACCTAAGTTATAAAGCTCCAATAAGCGGTATGGGTATCATTTCATTATAGCTTTCATGTTTCTATATTGTCATGTTTCTTTGATTTTCAACAAGGTGATCATTGTAAATACTGCATCGAGCTATGTTATAAAGCTCCATGGGAAGTATGTTTTATTTTCAATGGTTTGGATGAGGTATAGGTGTGGTTGAACATCGAGGATGGTGTCGCCCTAGGGGGAGAGTTCTGCAACAACCCTGGTGAAAATTACATGTAATAAAAATTAATAAAGGAAAAATAATAACCATGATTGATGGGACACTTATTCCAAGCTAAATATTGGGAAAAACACGCTAGTGTGGGTGTTCATTTGGTTTATTATGGCTAAGGAAATTGGCAAAGGCAATGGAAAAGGCATTTGGAAAGGGAAAATGGAAATTTTGACACATTTAATTATGAAAATAATGGAAATTAGGAGATAAGGAAGGTGAAAGTTCACATGTTTCATGTGAGGAGGAAAATGAAGTAAAATAAGGGAACATGAAGAAAATAGAGGCCGCATTGATAAACATTCTTCTAAGGATCATTTGGTACCATTTTTCAGCTCAATTTTAGAGCTCTCATTATTCTTGCTCTCTCTCTCTCTCTCTCTCTCTCTCTTGGACACTTGGAGCTTTCTTGGAGCACTTTGGAATTAGATCAAGAAAGGAAAAGAAGGAAAGAGGAAGGAAGGAGAAAGCAAGGAAGAGTAGGATCAATAAGATACAATGATATTATTTTCAGGTATCGATTTGAATGTGTTTTTTCCTTGCTAGATTTTGAATGAATGGTATTTCATGTGGTTCTTTGTTGTTATGGCATGGGTTTTTCGAGGTGTTACAATGTTTTTAGCATAGTATTGTCATTTATGGATAGCCATGGTGTGATGGGGTTCTCATTTTTTGGTTAACATGGATTTCTGAATGGATTCAATGCTGAGTGAGGTGGATCTTTGAATAAAAGAACACATGGCCTAGTAACCCCTAAATCGGAATGTGGGTTGCAGTAAATATGTATTTTTTGTTTCCTCGGTTGGCCTAGGAATCTTTGACTAGTGAATGGTGGGATGTATGGTAAAGACTAGAGGCATGTGCTCTCCATCAGACCTAGTAATCCTCATATGGATATGAAATAAAGCTTGGAGAGTGGGTCTCAGTTTAGGGCCTAATGATCTGGTGTGGATTGTGGTAAAGCATGAGAGACTAGGAGACAAGAAAATTCCTCACAGTGTAGGCGGAGAAATAAGGTGGCATCCATGCTTGTTTTGGCCTCGTGATTTTGTGCAGATCATGGTAAAGCCTATTATTACATGTTTATTGTTTTGACCTAGTGATTCGGTGTGGATTATGGTAAAGCCTGGTTTCTATTGATGAGAGTGAGGTGGTTTAGACCTTGGATGCCCTGGTCAGTTCTTTCGGCTTGAGTCCAACATTCATGCTTGGAATATGGCATGGAAGCTATTGGTTGAAGAGAGATTTGGATCATCCAATCTATGGTTGGGTGGAACATGGTAGTCTCATCCCAGGTTGGCGTTTGCATTCATTAATAATAGGTTTTTTCCTTGGTATATTATGTGTAAATGTACTGGTTTATATGTGGATTCTATTTTTGATGTATCCTTGATATTTCTGTTGTTATTATGTTGGTTATAAGCATGTATTATGATAGTGATCATGTATGGATCTCCTCATATTTGGATTTCTAAATGAATGAATAATGTATATATGAACCAATAGATGACAATTCAGCTAATGATGTAAGCGAACAATGCTTCTTAGCGATTCATAGATAAGTATGAGACCCCTATGCTCAGATATGTTGTCTAAACCTATAGATTACATATTCATGACATGTTTGACGAAATGTTTGTCATGGCTAGTAGGGATCCATTCAAGTCCTTTTTCAAGTAATTGAAATTTGTATCATTATTTTGTTGTTATATTTCAGTTCTAAAAGTGTCATTGAGTTCTTGGAAGTGACATGGGCTTTGGGCCTGAAAAGGTGGCACAAAACCTAGAGTCATAGGCATAGTTCTAAGGAGAAGAGTCCATAGACCCATGCATACCCATGATGTGGGAGTGTCTAGAGCCTCCTAGATGCATGCATTTCCATATCAAGGGAGCGTCTGGGGGTTTAATAGTCTGAAAAATTAGTGGGACCCAGGGGATGGTTACCTAAGTGGTTGGGATGGCTTATGGGAGTTATGTTCCTAATGTTGAAAGTTTGTATGGCACATTTATATCAATTCCACTTCCTTAAGGTGACTTAGGAGGTTGAATCCCATTATAGTGGCCTCTTGTCACATATTTACCCTTGTTGGTTAGTTACTTGGGCAGATGTGGGATGGGGGTGTTACACAAATGATCTTTGTAGGTGAATATAGGTAAATCATATAACAACTATGAGCTCTTATGGGACAGATTTACGTGATCAGATCTTACAGGAAAGACAATAGGATGACAGGTATATGGAGCTTATGCATAGGTTACAACAGGGTACATGTGAGCAGGATTTAGACTATCATCTCACAACAAATGGCTTGGTTAGATTTAGGGACAAGATCTATGTTCCCAACGATAATGAGCTCAAGAAACTTATCTTGAAGGAATTTCATGCTAATTTATATTAAGGTCACCCAGGATATCATAAGATAATGAAAACAGTGAATAAGTTCTACTATTGGCTAAATTTGAAGAGAGAAGTGGTAGAGTTTATGGCTAGATGCTTAGATTTTCAACAGGTAAAATCAAAGTGTAATCATCTAGGTGGGTTACTACAGTTGATTATATTTCCGTAGTGGAAATGTGAATTCATTACCATGCACTTCATCAGAGGTTTTCCGAGGACATCAAGACAACATGATTCTATTATGGTTGTGGTTGAAAGGTTGAAAATGGTAGTGCACTTCATTCCAATGAAGTTTACATATTCACCTAATGATGTAGCATAGGTATTCATCAGAGATGTAGTGAGGTTACATGGTGTTTCGAAGAATATTATGTTAGGGAGGGATGCTAATTTCACTTTGAGATTCTTGAATGAGTTGTTTGTAGGTTTGGGTGTAAAGCTTGCCTTCAACATAGATTATCATATGTAGACAGATGGACATATAGAGAGGGTCAACATGATTTTGGAAGACATGTTGAGAATGTACATCATGCATCAACAATGAAAGTGGGAAGAGTATATTCCATTGGTAGATTTTGCTTAGAACAATTGGTATTAGGAATATTTGAAGCACTCTACGAGTATAGTTGGAGTACTCCCATCAATTGGAGTGATCTTATTAACAGGATATTGATAAGACCGGATATGTTGGAAGAAATGGAACATGAAATGTATGTTATAAAGAATAATTTAAAGGCATCACAGGATAGACAAAAAAGTTATTCATATTGGAACATGTTTCTTAGGGAGTTTCAAGTTGGGGAACAGATGTACTTGCACATCAAGCCCAAGAAGATCTCCTTGAGGATTGGATCATGTGCCAAGTTGGTACCTCAATTTTTGGACCTTTCAAGATTCTTGAAATGATTGGAACAATAGCCTATCAACTTGCACTGTCCTTGACTGTTGGGTCTCCAAAATAGCATGCATGTTTACCCACATTTCTATAGTTTTACCCTCATTTTGTAACTCTATAAACTCACAACCCTACATTAAGTAACCATTTTCATGATTTTATGGGTTTATCATTATTATTTTCCAAGTAATTTATTTTAAGTATTTTAAGATAATTTATGATTAAATATTAGGAAATTAACATGTTTTCATATATATCTAAAAGTGGTATGGGTTTTTTGATATTGTAGGCCTACATGGAGATTCTAGAAGGGTCCTATTTGGTCACCCGACAACAAATTCGAATTTCAAATTCAAACTGATGAAGATTTGTGGAACATTTGTAGAATATGTGGATCATTAAGTAACCACGTTCAAAGGAGAAGAATCATGGATGTTTTGATATGTGTCTCTTATCAAAATTAAGAGACAATTTTGAGAGGATTTGTATCTTATATTTTTAAGTGATTGATTGTAAACACAAGAGATAAAAGTGGATTTACGAGATATTTAAGGATCTATATTTATTGAATAGTTATCTTCAATTTTTGTATAAATAGGAGTGCATCCTTCATACAAATCGCTGGAAGTTCCAAGTCCCAAATTCCAATTTCCAGAATTTAGAGTTCCATCCAAGATGTAATTTGTAAAGTGAGGATAGAGAAGATAGTTGAATTCATGTAATATCTTTGGATTCTTTCTCCAACTTCACTTATGAAATACATAATGTTGCTTTAATCTCTAAGTAGTGATAATTGTTCAGTGTGCTTGCTGAGGAATAGAGGCCCACATCAACCACAATTTGCACATCTCTTTTTCATTTTTTGTACATATTGGTAACATTATCTAATTTTGTTATTTTCTTTTATTCTTATTTTATGCAAGTGTGATTTTCCTTTCAGCAAGTGTGATTTTCAATTAAGAAAGTATGAAGTCTGATTTTCATTTTAGCAAGTGTGATTTCAATTTATTTATGATTGGATCGGAGTTGGATTGGATTGATTTAATTTTATTTGTAATTAGTTTCAATTGCATTAGATTAATCTATTCTAATAAATAACCACCTAGTACATATAGTACACGTATACATCATTAGTTCATGAACCCTAGGTTGAAAATTAATGATATGGATTTAACTCACAATTAAATAACCCAACACTGATGAAAGTCCATGATGTTTTCCATGTGTCATTGCTTAAGAAGTATGTTAAAGATATTGATCATGTGATTGACTGGTTTGTATTGCAGGTGAATCCAAAAGGCGAATTCCATCCAGAACCTCAATGCCTTTTGTAGAGGAAGATGTTCATGCTTTGGAACTGAGAAATCAAGAAGGTTAAAGTGCATTGGAAGAACTTTAGGACTGATCAAGCTACATGGGAGGTGGTAGATCAGATGCAGACCATGAATCCTTTTCTATTCGTTGGTTGAACAAATTTTTTTGGTATATGTACATATGTATATGGGTGTAAATACTGCCATGAGTTGTGTTATGAAGCTCCAATAAGCGGTATGTGTGTCATGTTGTTATGGTTGTTATGTTGTCATGTTTCCCATGTTGGTTTTCTTCTCAACATGATGATCATTGTAAATACTACAATGGGCTAAGTTATAAATATCCATGGGTAGTATGTTTTTCTTTTAGTAGCTTTGTTGGTTGTAGGTGTCGTTGGATGGTGTTCCCGCAAGGGGGAGGGTTCTATAACAACCCTTGTCAAAAATCCATGTAATAAAGTTAATAAAGTTAAAATAAGATCTTGATCATTGGACATGTATTCCAAGCCAAATGTTGGGAAAAAAATAGTGATGGGGATCACTTGTGATTAATTAATGGCTATGGAAATTGGAAAAGGAAATGGATAAGGCTTTGGAAAGACAATGTGGAATTAATTCGCATTTTATTTATGAAAATAATGAAAATTAGGAGAAAAGGAACATGAAAGGTCTCAGGTTTCATGTGAGGAGGAAACAGAAGGAAAATAATGGAAATTGAAGGAAATAGAGGCCTCATTAATAAAGATGATCCTAAGGATCATTTGTCAAAAAAAATTTAGCTTAGTTTTGGAGCTCTCTCTCTACTCTCCCTCTCATACTCTTGGACACTTAGACTTTTCTTAGAGCACTCTTGGAGGAGTGTGGCATAGTTGGGATTTTCGAGTAATAAGGCAAAGGAAAAGCATGCAAGTGTAAGGGGACATCAGGATCAATAGATACAATGGGTTTTTCTCGTAGGTACCAAGTTGTATGTATGATTTCCTTGCTAGTTTTGGCATGCATGGAATATACATGTGGTTATTTGGTTATGATATGTCATTGGAATGGATGATTACTAGATTGTCAATTCTTTTTCCTAGCCCATTTCCTAGATAACCATGGTGTTGTGGTTTTTACTCTTGTTTTCTAGTTGGTTTTCATATTCCTTTGGTTGTGGGTGGAATTATTAATTCCCGGAGCCTTGGTTGGAAAAAATCCTTGGAAGCCTTGTAATAGCTTGGTTTAAGTTACTAGTCCTAGAGCCTTGGTAGGAAAAACACTCTAGAGTTCTTGATGGGTTGAGCTACTAGTCCTGGATCCTTGGTTGGACAAACGCTCTAGAGCCCGACAACAGTTTTGGGTTGAGTTCCTAGTCCTGGAAGCCTTGGTTGGAACCAATGCTCTCAAGCCTTGGATATATTGGGTGGAGAACAATATGGTGATGATTAGTAATGTATGACCGTGAGGTGGAATCACTAGTTTAGGCTTGAGGTGGTTTTATCTCTAGAAGCCAAGGTTCAATTTGTTGGATTTGTTTCATGAGATCACACATTCATGCTTAAAATATGGCATAGGGGTGATTGGCTGAAAGAGAGATTTGATTCAAACCAATGTATGGTTGGGTGGCTTGTGGAAGTACCATACCTGGTTGGCTTATGCATTCATTAACAAGAGCTGTTAAGAAATGACAACAAGAAATTCCCGTTTAATTTGTCCTTGAATTAAACTAAGAATTAAAATCAAATTCCATTCTCATAGAAACTTGTAAATAGTTAATTAAGTTTAATTAACTTAATTATCTTAGGAATTTTGAGTTGGAAGTCTTTCTGTAGTCATGTATATGTTCTCCCTAAATTTTAGGGGTTCAGTATGAGTTTAAAATGAGTTGGAAATTAAATCACTTAGTTTACTGAGTTAAGTTCAGTTAAATTAGTTCCAAACTATTTGAGGAAATAATAGAGGACTAATAGTCAGTTAGTGCACTAGTGCTTCCAGTAGTGCTACTCCAGTTAACTGAAGATTCCCTCATGAGAAACTCATGCATGTCAGTTCAAAGGAAGACCTAGTTGAGACTAGAGTGCAGGTATAGTGTACTATCAATGTTATTATTTACTGGAGTGTAAATATCATACATGCATAAGAGATTGATCCAATGTTTGGATTATGTAGTTTTGGAAGCATGAATTTCCTTTAAATACAAACTATTCATAAGAATTACACAAGATATTAGGAGCTTGGAGAGTCGCAGAATTGGCTAAGAGTTGGCCAAGAGCTAGCTTGTGAGATGAGAGAGTTGAGCATACTTGTGCTGAATTGTTCTATAGAGAAAAAGCTTTCTATCTTCACTCATATTTATGATATATGAAATAAATATAGCAGGGTTTTTAATAGTGGCTTTCCCTAGATACATCTTGTGTTATGTGCGATTGATTTATCTTCTTCTTATTCATATTGTTTTCATCGATCTATTGGTCTATGTTGGTTGAAAGTAGAAGTAGATTCTTGTCCTATGCTTTAGTAAATTGCATGAGCTTGTGAATCTACAGGATTTTCTACATAGTATCGAAGTTGAAGACAATATACTAGAGGAGATTTCGAAGTTTTGAGTTTTGGGTTACAGGTGAAATCTGAATTTGCAATACTTACTTTAGGATTGGCAGATGGTGTTCTATGGTTTGTGGCTGGAGTATGCCTTGGAAGGTAGCTAAAATTTTATATCCTGGAGGTATAGAATGGAGGTTGTGCTAGAGGATAATGGATTGAAGGAATTCGTTGATTAAGAAATTCCTAAGCCAACAACATGGAATTCACAAAATTAGGCTGAATGGAAGAAGTGTGTGGTGAAGGCAAGGCAGATAATCCTTGAGGGAGTTCGAGAACACATTTTCTCGAGTCTCCATGGAAAGGAAACTCTGTATTCTATGTGGAAAACATTGACAAACTTGTATCAGAACAAATGACCAAAGGAGAAGTTTCTTGATTGGGAATGAATGTGGTCCTATTTGATGTAGGAGGATATCAAGAGGAACACCAAGGATGGCTCTTCATAAAATACTAATGATGAACATAATTGTGCATTAGCGATTAAGGCGAAGAAGGGGAAATGGAAATGTTCCTATTCCAAATTAGATTGTTATCATGGAGGTAAGAAGAAATACATGACAGAAGTTAAGTGCTTTCATTGTCATGAGCTAAGTCATTTTTCTACAAATTTTCCACTCAAGAAGTCTAAGAATAAGTCCTCAGGAGAAGTGGTGGGTGATGCTTTGGCCTCTCAATTCAAATTATAATTTTCCCTCATTGCATGCATGGTGTTATCAATGATAGGAAGTGTATGGTACTTAGACAGTGGAGCTTCATTCCACATGACCGGAAACAAAGATTTATTCAGTGACCTAGAGGAGAAATATCTCCATATGCATATCGAGATGGGCGACAATGGGAAGTATAGTGTTATTGGATTGGGCATGATTAATTTTTAGAGGGAGCACGGGGCTCCACCCCCCTTCAAGAATGTCATGTATGTGCCCAGGCTGAAGAAGAACTTGGTATCTATTGCCATTCTTGAGGATAAAGGCTATGATGTGATCTTCTCAAAAGGAAAGGTGTCCCTTCGACACATAGCCATGGTCAAGTAAAGAAGATAGGGATTCGAGGGAAGAATCTCTATAAGTTGGAGGTAGAGGAGTGTTTTTATTTGAGCACAAAAGAGAACGTTGGTGAGTTGTGGCATAAGCGATTGGGCCACTTATATCATGGGGCTTTGAAGATATTGCAATAGATCTCTATCGGTCTTCCCAAAGCTATGCTTGAGAAAGTACATGCAAGGGGTGTACTTTGAGAAAATACACCAAGTGTTCATTTAACAATAGAGACAATCGAGTAGAGGCTATTCTAGAGTGAGTCCATTCAGATGTATGTCAACCATTATCGACAACATCCACTGCCAAACACAGGTATCATGTTTTATTTTTTGATGACTATTCTCATAAATGTTAGATATTTTTCATGTAGAAAAAAGATCAAACATTCTCAAAGTTTTGTAAGTTTAAAGAATTGGTGGAGAAAGAGTTGGGAAAGAAGTTTAAATCTCTATAGAGTGTTAACGGTGGTGAGTATGTCTCAAATGAGTTTAAGAAATTTTGTGCAACAGAAGGGATTAAACAAGAGTTGACGCAACCCCATA
This sequence comes from Pinus tabuliformis, assembly GCA_031772625.1. NCBI lineage: Eukaryota > Viridiplantae > Streptophyta > Pinopsida > Pinales > Pinaceae > Pinus > Pinus tabuliformis. The sequence goes on along the minus strand of CM062809.1, from coordinate 443,611,761 downwards.
GCCCTCAGCAGAATGGGGTGGATGAGAGGAAGAACATAAGCATAGTAGGGGCAACGAGGGTGATGTTGCATGATTAGGGCCTACCACTTCACTTGTGGGTGTAGACATGCAATACAATGATTTATGCTCAGAAGTGTAGCCCACATCGAATGCTTGAGATGAAGACACCAGATGAGGCTTATTCTTATAAGAGGCCAGATGTTCATCACTTTAGGATTTTTGTGTCATCGGTATATTTCCATGTGACCAAATATGCACGGAAGAAGCTTGAGCTGACAACAACATTGGGGATATTTGTGGGCTACACTGATACACCTCACAACTATCGGGTGTACTTGTCAACCAACAGGATGAAAGTGGTTCACAAGGATGTTAGATTCAATGAGGAGAAGGCCATGCAAGTTTCCTTTGAGAGGGAGCTTAAGCTACATGTGGATGAGGAGATTTTAGCTCCTAAGGTTGAGGAGCCTTAGATTGATGTGGAGGAGCCACATGCAGAGGATCTGGGAGAGGAGACATCCACTCAGGCAGAGTCTCCCAAAGAGGGAATAAAGCACACCATCAAGGCTGACAGATTGTTGGATGATGCACGGGATAATGTGGGACCAACCACTTCTCAGCACAAGCATAAGAGGTCACCTCAGAGGTACATCAGATACATGACTCTTATGGGAAAATGTGTTGTGACAAATCCATCTTCCTTTAAGGAAGCAGTGTTGCAGCCAGTTTGGGTTGATGCCATGGTAGAGGAGTATGACTCCATAGTTTGTAACAATGTGTGGGATGTGGTCCCATGACCGGAGGACAAGTCAGTGGTGAGCTCTTGTTGGATAAGGTAAAGAAAACTTCAAATGGTATTGTGGAGAAGAATAAGGTTATATTTGTGGCCCATCACTTTTCACATGTAGAGGGGATTGACTATGATGAGACCTTTGCTCGGTTGCAAGGTACTCGTCGATCAATCTATATTGGCACTATCAGTGCAGATGGGTTGGAAGATACATTAGATTGATGTGAATACAACCTTCCTTAATGGCATGATTGAGGAAGAGGTGTACATAGAGCAACCTCAAGGTTTTGAGACCTTTGACAGTGGGTCACATGTGTTCTGGCTCAAGAGAGCATTGTATGGGATGAAAAAGCACCCCGTGCTTGGTACACCAGGATATATAGCTACTTCACTCGGTTGGGCTTCATGAAGAGTGAAGCGTATGCGAACCTGTACCACATACTGGTGGAAGGTAAGTTGTTTATCATTGTACTTTATGTTGATGATCTCATACTAATAGGTGATGATCGGCTGATCAAGTCTTGCAAGGAGGACATTACAAGAGAGTTTGAGATGAAGGACATGGGGCTCATGCATTACTTTATTGGCATAGAGGTATGGCAGGGAGATGGGGAGTTGTTTGTTCCTAGGGAAAGTATGCCAATGATATACTCAGGAGATTCCACATGGAGAGTAGAAAACCCATGGAGACTTGTCTAGAAGGTAACTGGAGGAAGGAGGATGCTACTTCAGGGGAAGTAGTGGAAGCTATTTTTTACAGAAAACTTGTGGGTTCACTCATGTACTTGGTGAACACATGACCGAATATGTGCTATGCGGTTAAGCAACTTAGTCAAGTGATGGTTAGGCCTACCAAGCTATATTGGTAGGCGGAAAAGCATGTGTTGGGATACCTTAGTGAACTTCTCGGTATGGATTATGGTACAAACAGACAAAGGGAGTGAAGCTTCAAGGCTTCATCGATGCAAATTGGGTAGGGAGTCAATTTGAAGGGACAAGCACATCAGGAGTGATCTTCAGTATTGGGTCAGCGACAATTTCTTGGTACAGTAGGAAATATAGATCAGTTGTACTCAATTCGGAAAAGGTAGAGTACATGGCTGCAAGTCAGGTAGCCTGTGAGCCCATCTAGATGAGGAAGATCCTGGATGGTTTGTTTAGTCAGCAGATGGATCTAACTATGATTTATTGCGATAATCAGAATTGTATCAAACCCTTTGAAAATATTGTTTTTCATGATCGGTCCAAACATATTAATATATGATATCATCATCTTAGAGATTGCGTATTGAGGCAAATTATGTTGTTAGAGTACATTCCCATAGAGGATCAAGATGTTGAAATTTTGACAAAAGCATTGTCAAGATGTAAATTCAAGTTTCATAGAGACAGGATTGGGGTAGCTGATAATCCCTTTCTTGTCGAGAGGGAGTGTTGAGAAATGGAAACAAGAAATTCCAATTTAATTTGTCCTTGAATTAAAGTGAGAATTAAAATCGAATTCTATTCTCATAACAACTTTTAAATATTTAATTAAGTTTAATTAACTTAATTAGCTTAGGAATTTCAAGTTGGAAGTCTTTTTGTAGTCATGTATATGTTCTCCCTAAATTTTAGGGGTCCAGTATGAGTTTAAATTGAGTTGAAAATTAGATCACTCGGCTTCCTGAGTTAAGTTAAGTTAAATTAGTTCCAAACTATTTGAGGAACTAATAGAGGACTAATAGTCAGTTGGTGCACTAGTGCTACTCTTGTTAAGTGAAGATTCCCTCATGAGAAACTCATGCATGTCAGTTCAGAGAAATACCCGGCAAAGACTAGAGTGCAGGGACAATGTACTATCAATGGTATTATTTACTGGAGTGTAAATATAATGCATGCATCATAGATTGATCCTATGTTTGGATTGCTCAGTTTTGGAATCATGAATTCCCTTTAAATACAGGTTATTCATCCTAGGAATTATGCAAGAGATTAGGAGCTTGGAGAGCTATAGAATTCGCCAAGTGTTGGCTGAGAGCTAGCTTGTGAGCTGAGAGAGTTGAGCATACTTGTGTAGAATTGTTCTAGTGAGATCAAGCTTTGTGTCTTCACTCATATCTTTGATAAATGCAATACAGATAGCGGGGTTTTGAGCAGTGGATTTCCCTAGATACAACATGTGTTATGTGCCATTGATTTATCTTCTTCTTATTCATATTGTTTTCATCGATCTATTGGCTTCCACTGGTTGAAAGGAGAAGTAGATTCTTGTCTTGTGCTTTAGTAAATTGCATGAGCTTGTGAATCTATAGGATTTTCTACAAGAGCTCCTTCTCCTTGGTATTTTATGTGTGAATCTATTGGTTCGCATGTGGATTTTATGGTTGTATATCCTTGTTATTTATGTTGGTTATATGATGATTATGAGCAATTTTTATGACAATAAAGATTTTTGGATCTCACCATGTTTATATTAATAAATGAATGTGAAATGAATATATGACATAATAGATGATAATTCATCTATTTTTATAAGGCATCAATGCTTGTTAGCAATTCTCAGATAAGTATGAGGCCCCTATGCTCAAATCTCTTTTTATGACATATAGATTGCATATTTGTGACATGTTTGACGAAATTCTTGTCATGGTTAGTAGGGGTCAAGTCAAGTCCTTGATCAATATTGTTATCAAAATCATTGTCTTCATGTATTTTATTAGTTCTGGAAGTTTCATGGAGTTCTGGGCAGTGACTGGGTCCTAGCCCTAGAAAATAGGCTTAAATCGCATAGTTATTGGCATAGCATTAGCAGAAAAAGGCTACAGTCACACACAGGAAGGCTCATGGGAGCGAATAGAGGCTCTCAGTCACTTGGAGGGCTTGGAAAGGGAGTGACTAGGGCTCTAGTTAAAAAAAAGGTAAGTTTCCTCAAGGGTTCATCACCTGGAAGGGTTGGTTAGCTCCTAGAGGCTCTGTAGCATGTGTAGAAGGTCATAATGGTATTTTCGTGTCGGTACCACTTCCTTAACTGTACTTGGGGAGTTGAATCATATCATGGTAACTCTTTGTCACATGTTTACCTCTGTGGACATGTTAGCTTGGGTAAATGTGGGAGGAGGGTGTTACATAATCCAACGCCCCTATTCATGCCCCCTTAGCTATCAAACAACCCAAGTATATGGAAAACACACCTGGAACACCCCACTAGATAAACAATGTTACACACCTTCTCATAGGAATCAAGTCCTACATAGAAATTAAAATTAAAGATAGAATGGAAATCATTAAAGAACTATGGGAAATTGATCTCTACTTTAGGAATCTAGGGAGAACAATTTGTTCATTTTTTATTATATTAAGAAGGATATAGAAATGATCGAAAATTCATTAATAATGAATTTCCAACCTTTTTGAACAATATTATCTTACTCAGTGAGTTCCAAAGGACACGACATAGCCTCCTAGGGCATAAAAGACAAAAGCATATCAAATCTAGTTGGTCTCCTTGATTTAATATGTTAGAGGAGGCTATTGTTGATTGCACAATTTTTGACAGTAAAAGGAGAAATGGATTTTTCAAATCCATTCAAGTTGTTGATGACGTTAATGGCCCTCACGTGATTATCAACTTTATGGTTATCTCTAAATATGTTTTACATGAAGCGATACAGATTATAAAAACTTCATTGGGTTAGAAATTTGAAAACCTGACCAATTCATTAGAAGATGAGATTAAACGCTGGTTAGTTACATTTGTAAATTATAATGAAAACTATTTGGCTACAACAACACAGTTGCAAGAAGATGTCTTGAGTATTGGCGAGGAGATCTTCGACTTACATGTCAAGCAGGACATAATGGTTCCTCAAATTATAGAATATATTTAAGAATGGCCAAAGAAATAACTGAAAGATATTGTTAGTTTGAAAAAAAAATCAAATAGTTAGATTAACAACATCTCTCAAGCCATGTAATGGATCATCTTCTTCAACAAAAAATAAAGTCCTTTCACATCATTTTTGTGAGTAGAAAAATCCTTCGAAGAATTTCCTCTCTTTCTTCCCATTACTTGATCATCTAAATTTCATTATTCTTTATTCACATCGTTTAAGCTTATCCTGAACTGTAGATATTTCTTTTCCTTTAAGAATATTAAATATTTACTGGTCCATAGGAGCCTAATACTAGTCCCCTTAAGGGATGAATGCAAATACTTTTACAACACTAGGTGTCAGGATTTTGAAGAGTGCTTCAGGCGCCTAACATTTCTAGGTCTTTAAAATTATAATATTTTTTTTATTCCTGCAAAGAGATCCCTTTCAAGAAAACTATTCATTTGTGATTCTCAAATTTATTTAAAGTAATATGAATCTTTTTAATGTTTTCCTATGCCTTTTATGATTTCCATGAATCAAATTATTCGACAGCTCTCTGAATGTTTGGACCATTATTATTTTGTCTCTATCTATTATCGTGCTTCAATGATGCTTAGCTCACAAGTGATGAATGGAATGGACATGATTGGTTATATTTCCTTTATATTTATAGTTTTTCTATATGTCTTGGTTACAATTACTAGTCCACTCACATGCATATGATTTTAATGTATATTATTTCTTTATTTATACATATATTATAAATTTGAGTGTGATGAAAAGACGACCAATAGCTCTCCAAAACTGAAGAGAAGCTTATTTCTTGGCCCTATGAGGTTAACTTTCTTTCTTAACTAGAAGAAAGATCAACAAGGACCTATGGAAGGACAAGAGGGAAGAGAGGGCTTGTACAGTGGTGAGAGGGCATGTGAAAGGTCAAGGGGGATGAGAGGTATTTTGTAGGGTGAGAGGGAAAGGTAGGCTCATGGAGGGCTGAGAGGGCCTCAGCAAGAGAATTGAGACATGTTATGGCACGAGACATTCAGAGATATTTTCTCTCATGAAAGAAAGATATTCAAATGAGAAATATTACAAGATTTCTATGAGTGAGATACTTAGTTATGACAAGTCCAAAGAAAGAGAACACAATAGCAAATGAGATCCAAATCAAGGATAGATATAGGGCGCTATCTATTGGATAAGATTCAATGAAATTGTTGTATATGTAATTTCCTCGAGGGACATTCTCCCTTGTACAAGAGATCTTGATTATTTTTGAAGGACTAATAAGAATTATGATTTGGGCTAAAATTTTGTGCTTATTATGCATGCTCTAATTATTGGTTTTATAAGTTCCTCTTATTGGGCGCAACCCAACTTGGCCTAGATTTTGGCAAAAATCTGCATTTTGTGGGGTGGAGCGCAAAATGGAGAAGTAGAGTGCATTTTGAGGAATTAAATAAATTGCACGGTGTCATAATGGCTTCAGGGTAGGTCAAAGTCCCTCCTTTTTGTAAAAGTCATCGATTTTGTAAGGGATCAATGGTTTTGGGACCATAGTCGCTTGTTTTAGGGATTCCATGGTATTTGGACCATGATATTTTGATGATGTAACCCTACAATGTAATAGTATATATAGGGTAAAATAACAAGAAGAGAGTCGTTGAATTTATCCATATCAATGTTATGGGAAAATTATTGTGATCTGTAATTTGGTAGAGAAGTCGAGGCTTTGCAGCTGAGTGCGCAGAGGCCTGAGTCTATAGCTAAGTGCATAGAAAACCTTCAACTTAGTGTGCAGGCCAAGAACTATCTGTTGTTCAAAGATTTATTATATTAAGCAACAATTATTGTGAATGTATACCTACATTGGGGTGAACCATTGTAAATTGTCGTATTGATGTGTATATTTGCTTATTATTTGTTGTAAAGTAGCAGTTATTATAATTGCATTTTACTTTAGCACAATGATGGTTTATATGGCATGTTTAAGTGATTAATCTAATGCGGCGAAGTGACTTATAAGCACTAAGAATAAGATAACACAATAATGCCACATCTCCTAGTCCCTCAAGGCTGTAGAAACTTGGTTTTGTATCCTCCCATAGTCACTTCAGGTGAGATTACAATCTGCTTGTAGGTCATTGCCTAAAGTGCCAGTGATTGAGGGCTTTTTTGGTGCGTAGTATAGATTGAACCTGGGTTAGCCCAAACCATGCCAACGCCTCTATTCCAAATTTATTTCTACTTAGACATATTAGTCCGTTTTAGTTCATTTGATTCTTTACCATATATTTTGTGTGTGTGTGTGTGTGCGTGCATGCGTGTGCATGTGCGTGTGCCTGTGCCTGTGCATGCGTGTGTGTGTGTGTGTGTGGACACTGAGTTTGGTGCCCAAAATATAACAAAACTAACTATCAACACTTCATAAATTAACGTGAATATATGTTTTTGTTGGTTCTCTCTCTTTCACACACAATTTTAATTATATTAATCTCACTTTTTTCATTGTTGTTTTCTTGTTACTTTGAGTTATATTATGAATCCCCTACATTGGCTCCTCCCTACTCTCAATAAAAAAATATATATATAAAAAAGCACCACCACAATAATAATAATAATAATAAACTAAATTAGCATAAATCCATATTTTACCTCTTTTTATTGCTTATTTCCTTCCATACTTGATAGATATAAGGTTAAAATAGATTTACATTGTGTTACAACAAAATATGGATGAGATGTATAACATAACACCTAACAAACTAAAATTAAATAAAAGTTGAGATCTTTAATGTAAAAATGAATATTTTTTACCATAATCATAAATAGTATACTCATATTACCAATCTTTCCTTTTTTTCATTGGGATTGATGTTATTATATTGTCCTCTCCTATATTTTTCTTATAATGCAATAGATTGGTGTCATTATATTGTATTCATTATTGAGTCATTTTGTCATGATTTATAAAGTATTTGCAATCACGTTTAAGAAATTTGGAAAAATTCTTAAAAAGATAAGAGATGCTTTTCTTTTTCCTTATAACATAGTGATGCCATGATTTAGAGGTTCTTTGCATCCACTTTGTTGCTTACGGATTTATTTGGGTAGCGCGTTTTCACTGAACAAGACACGTCATTATGTGTCCTATGCCCATTTTCTTTTCTACGCTTGTGCATATCAGTATGTAACACCAGGATCAACATGTAATCCTCTTCCGTGCGCATCACCAATGACCGATCTTATGCCACAATTTTATCTACCTTGCTATGACCAATGGTGAATCCCTCTGCTGGTTAGAGGGAGATCAAATTGTGTCTGGATTTCAAGAATCTGAACAAGGCTTCGCTAAAGGACAATTTTCCCAATATTATCTCATCCATGATATGCTAGGATTTATGTTCTTATCTGTAATTACATTTACATTTGAGGATATTAGGACAGATTCTTAAAATGATAAGAGATATTTTTATTTTTTATTTATAATACCATTGCATCGATGCCATTGTTAATAATGTAGATTTTCAATAAATGACAAGAGACATTTTTATTTTTTCCTTATAAGACAATTGTGTCGATGCCATTGTCAATAATGTAGATTTTCAATAAAGTAGACATACATACATTTCGATGACATTGTTTGTTTATTTTCGAAAGCATTGAATTAAGACTTAAAAAGTCTGTGTAATAATTTTAGGAACTGTAGGAATTTTTTGAAAAACAATGGTATTAATAACATTTTGAATAAAGTAGGTATACACAATTTTTTTGCAAACAATGTGTAAATTCCGTTATCAATAAAATAGGTATATTTTCATATGGATGTTATTTTATTGTGATTTTCATAAACATTAAATCATGACATAGAGAGTCTTCATTTGAAAACAATGACATCAATGGAATTCTCAATAAATAGGTATATGTTCATATGGATTCTCTTGTCTTATCTACTTTATAAACATTTTATCATGACTTAGGAATGCAATCACTTTGAAAAAATATACAAATTTTTTGAAAACAATGTGTTAATTCCGTTATCAATAAAATAGGTATGTTTTCATATGGATGTTGTTGTCTTGTTTTTTTCATAACCATTTTGTCATGACTTAGAGAGTCTTTGCAATAACTTTGAAAATATCATCATGACTTAGATAGTCTTTGCAAATACTTTGAAAATTTCATCATGACTTAGAAAGTCATTGCAATCACTATGAGGAATTGTAAATTTTTTTGAAAACAGTGTGTCAATCCCATTATCAATAAAATAGGTATATTTTCATGTGGATGTAATTGTCTTCACTTTTTCATAATAATTTCATCATGACTTAGACATTCTTTACAATTACTTTGAAAAATTCATCATGACTTGCAAAGTCTTTACAATCACTTTCAGGAATTGTATATAAGTTTTGAAAATAACGAGTCAATGTCATTATCAATAGAGTAGGTATATGTTCATATGGATTCCATTCTATTGCCTTTTTCATAAGTATTTTATAATGAGTTAGGTAATATTTGCAGTTACTTTTAAAATTTGATCATGACCATGAAAGTCTGTGTGATCACTTTGAGGAATTATACAAAAAAATTCAAAATAAAGTGTTAATCGCAATATAAATAAAATAAATTAGGTATATTGTCATGTGCATGATATTGTATTTTATTTTTCATTGATATTCATAATTACTTAAATAATCTTTGAAAGATAGTTCACGGGCAGGTTGTGTTCTTGCAGACCCAAGAAATAAGAAGCACATCCTTGCATGTCATCTGGAGTTTGAGTGAAAAAATAACACTTACGAATATGAAGCACTCATAGTTGGATAGAATAAATATATTGACCTAAAGGTAGAGTTTTTAAAGGTAATAGGTGATTCAGAGGTCGTAACTCATCAGGTATGTGATATTATACACTGTGTTTCACCGCATATTTAAACCTACTAGCATGAGGTATGGTGTTTGATAAATCATTTTAAATCTTTCAATATTGACTATGTTCGTAGAGTTAGAGATGCGGTAGCAAATGCAGTCGCTAGGATGTTTCTATTGAAAAATGTTTTTTCTATTGAAATTTTATATAAACCATCTATGTCAAACAACATTGCCAATTTATGTGTTTTCAATGATGACCAATGGATACTACATTTTATGGATAATGTTGATATATTCAAAGGCAATACCATAAAGGAGGATTACCATGACCGGGTTCTATAAGAAGCATCCAATGAAACGAAAGGAAAAACTACGAAAAAAGGTGTGGTGTCCCTAGAGAGATTATATGATCTGCAATACCATTTTAGAGGACCAACCAATAAATGAATCAGAGTTCAAAGTTAGAATCTAAGCAAGTCAACCTGGGAACCCCACAAGATCCAAAATATGTGAACCTTGGTACATGTTGTTATCCATAGGAAGGACAAGAATTTATCTACTTATTCAAACAATACCATGATGTATTTGCATGGACATACAATGATTTAAAGACATATGATACTCATATTATCCAACACCTCATTCCCATAAAATAAGGGGTAAATCCTTTCGAGCAGAAGCTACGAAAATTTCATCGAATGTTGGATCCCCTTATTCAGAAGGAATTGAGAAATTTGTTGGATGCTCAGATCATCTTTAAAGTTAGACATTCCACATGGGTTGCCAAATTGGTCCCAGTTAGAAAGAAGTATGTTGAAATACATCTATGTGTTGATTTTCAACATCTCAACAAGGCTTCTAATAAAGATAACTATCCAGTGCCATCCATGGATCATATACTCTAGACAGTATATGGGTCTGAAATGTTTTCACTACTAGATGGATATTGAAGTTATAATCAAGTGATAGTAGCAAAACCTGACCAATTAATGACTAGCTTCTGGACTAAATGAGGAACATTCGCTTTCAAGAAGGTGCATTTGGACTAATAAAGGTCAGTGCAACTTTCCAAAGAACGATGGGCATCACCTTTCGTGGCCTTATATGTCAAACTATTGTTTTTTATTTATATGATGTTACCATGTTTTCCAAGAAACGATCAGATTGCATACAACATCTTAAGAAGATATTCAAACGGTGCTAAAAGTATGGTATTTTTCTCAATCCCAAGAAAAGAATCTTTGTTATGTCTGAAGGGATTTTACTGGGGAACATCATAACGAAGAGTGGAATTAAAATTTATCTTGAGAGGGTTAAGGCTATCACACAGATCCTATTTCCAGTGAATAAGAAATCCATGTAGTATTTCTTAGGGAAAATCAATTTCCTAAGAAAATTGATCTTTGATTATGCTCAGATATTTAAACCTATAATGATTAATAAAGACACAATATACAAATGGGACAAACATGAGAAATATGCTTTTCTAATATCAAGTAGGTTATCACCAATACACGCATGCTTTTCAGTCTAGATAATGGCAAGGATTTCCAGCTCTCTAAATTTCCTTCGAAATTGTCAATTTTGGTTGTGTTTACTCATAAATATAATGAAGGAAATTAGAAGCCCATCTCTTTTATGAACACTATCTTACAAGGACCCGAATTAAATTACCCTTCTTGATAAACAGGCGTATGCAATATAGAAGGAAGTTAGGCATTCCAGGCCCTACATATTGAAATCTCACACATTCGTATTGTTACCTCATCCAGCAGTAAGAACATTGTTCATGCAACAAGAGTTGGGTGAGAAGAGGGCCAACTAGATGACCTGTCCTTAAGAATATGACTTAAATTTAAACCTGTTCATACCACAAAGGGTCATGGCATTTTTAAATTAGCCACTGAAGCAAGAGATGCTCCCGAAAAGATCTTTCAGTGTGGGAGCAAGAGATCAAAATTTATAATATTAAATATGTTCCTCAGTTCACATCTACAACGCTTTGGTATGAATATCTACAATAATTTTTGGATGACACCTTTCCCTCGCACTTATCGAATAAATAAAAAAAGGAAATCTGTTTAAAAGAATTATCTTACCAATTGGTGCATGGAGTACTTTTTTGGAAGCACTAAAATGGTGTCCTAATGAGATGCCTTGAGTCATAGGATACAAAGAAGGTATTAAAAGATTTACATGATGGACCAATATGTGGTCACTATGTGAGTGACACTACAATGCATAAGGTTATGAGGGACGGTTATTATTAGCCCACTCTATTTGAGGATTCTCACTCTTAGGTACACAATCATGTTAGAGATTCATCGATGCGATCAATGGTTAGTTTCCCTGCTGCAACCAATAGAATTTGAAGAACCGTTCTAATAGTGGGGCCTTGATGTCATTGGAGAAAATTTTCCTCATTATTCCAAGTAGCACTGATATATCCTAAAAAAACATATTACTTCACATGGTGGTCGGAAGAAATTCCTCTTAGAGAGGTATATGACATGCAAGTGATCCACATCTTACAAAAGAACAACATAATCAGGTTTAGAATTCCTACATTGCTTGTCTTTGATAATGCAACACATTTTTTATCATTAAAACCTTATGAATTTTCATTAGAATGCGATTGTTTTAAAGCATGGATCTAGTTATTATCCCCAAGGAAATGGTATCGCTAAATCAACCAATAAGAATCTTATCTATATAATCAAGAATATCATTTTATTTGAAAAAAGGAATTGGCATAAGACTTTGACCAATGGTCTTTGGCTCGTCGTGTTACCTCAAAACCTTCTCGAAAACCTCACCCTACTTCCTGTTTTACGGTAAGGAAGTTATATTTCATCCAAACCTATATCATTTGAGTTTACAACTCGCTCTAGAGTCACAAGTTAAACTTTTCCTCGTGGTTCAAAGAGGGATGGATAAGAAAATTAAACTTAAGGATGAAAGGCACAAGGTCAAAGAACATTTTTTCGTACATCAAAACTGTGTAAAGTTTTGGATTGATAGAAAATATCTAGGGGAAAATAGCTTTGATGTGGGTGACCTAAATCTGAAATGGGATAAAACCCATGAAGACAAAGGTAAACACACAAAATTCCAGCCTCGGTGGATTGGACCATCTGTTGTTAATGAAAATCTCAACCATAATTCCTTTAAGTTAAAATAATTAGATTGGATGAAAGACCCCTTTCTGTAAATGGTCAAGATTTAAAACATTATTTCCAATAGAAATTACAAGCTACACTTCCTATACAGTTGCTTTGCTTCCTTTTCTTTCTTTTTTCATTTCTTTGTTGTGTAGTCATGTCCTATTGTGACTTGTTAGTCGGTAAGTGTACATTAATAATAACCTTGTGTAAAATGCATGGCTCAAGAGGCTTTGTAGTGTAATAAAAGAGAATTGTGGCAACCACAACACTTCAGTTTTTATTTTTCTCCTTCTTCATTTGCGAAATTCCATAGGTTGAGATAAGGTCAAATGGGAAATATGATTCATCCAATAGGAGAAAATTGAGGGAACCTATAAGACTTGTACCTATGCTAGTATATGAACTTCTCAACTTGGTGTAAGCCTACTCATGTGTTAACCCTTGTCCAATAGAGTAGGGAAGGGATCAGGGGAAAATATGAAGCAAGTAAACCAGTATTAGAGGTCTTAAAATACTTCTCTAAAGGGGAAACCTGATTTTCTATCAATAAGTCGAGATCCCTCTTCTTCCCGTTGAAAATAATAAGTGCCAATGCATAGTTATATTAAAATAGATAAATAAAGGGTGAAAGAAGAGAAAGACTTCTTGCATAGGAAAGTGAAGCAAGTGACTTTGCCAGTGAACTATCCAAGCTCGCTGGAAATGAAGCAATGTTTGTGCTCATGAAATGACTCCATCGTAGTATTTTCCAAGCCTACGGGTAGCAAAGAAACAACAAATATGAAAACCAGATACTCTGAAAATCATAAACTTGCCATGCACATTACCTTTTCCTTTATTGAAATAATTGTGATATAGTGTATCTTTTGTGTATGATTCAACCAAAGGGGGCAACAAATAGAGAGGGGCCACAATTACTACCCTAAATCTCTCTCAATCTCATCTCAAACTAGAGGAGGAGAGTTGATCCTTAGCAGAGATATATTTCAAATTATTCTTCACCCCAACATTGGTGTTCTATCCCCTAGGATTAAGTATATTTATTAGCATCCCCATATCTCTATGTTTCCTGAGCCAAATAATCAAAATTTGAAACTCAATACAAATTGCATTACATTGTATGCCACAAGGGAAGATAAGACCATTCATAAGAATAGAGAGATACTCATTGTAGCAGAAGAATGCCAAGGATTCACATTCTGAGAGTGTGAATAATGGGAACATAAGGACACCTTGAATCCCTCTTGGAGCATAATTATTCTCTTTATCTAGTTCACTTCCACCCCCAACACCTGGAAATTGGACCAATCCCTCAAATTCCCAATCTAGAGATTTTCCTATTCTAACCAGAATGTTCTACAACACTACAAGTGACACTCAAATATTAGGTACAATGGCTGTCATTTACACAGAGCTACCAAACTCCTCTTGGATGGAAAATAATACAACTATAACTGTGAACATTCTCAATACCATCCCTCATATTATAGACCTTAATAAAATCTTCAAAGGTTTAAATTACTTGGGTTCCTAATATAGCCAAAATTGAAACCAAGTTGATGCACAAAGTTACTAATTCTAACAAGGTAGATTTTCCTTTACTTCAACACCTTCCAAGAAAATTTCCATCCTCTAGAGTATACAATGCCATCCATCACTTTCCCCTCTAGGATTTAAAGGCGTTTCATCTTTGTTAGGGTCCTATAAATATAGTGATCAAGGTATGATTATCTAGCCATTTATCCCAGAGGGATGTTGTAAATTATTTTTCATTTTAAATTGTCTAGTCTTTGAAAAGAAAAAGAAAAGAAAAATTGATAATAAAAAAAGAAAAAAATAGAAACAAAAAGAAATAAAAATAAAGGGGGAAAAGAAAAATGAATAAATAAAAAATAAATCACCAAAGGGTGCGCCAACCAAAATGTGGCCTAAGTTGTTTTGTTTATCCTTAGAGCTTGATTAAATTAGAAAAAATATCTTTTTAAATGTTGAATAAACATCGACAGGGTGTTTTGTTGTTTAGCAATAAGGTTTTGGTGCTTTTCGATGAATGAGATCGTCCCTACCAAAATCAATGGTAGGGAACAATGTTTGGGCTCCCCCAACCTCCCGAAGGTTAATATGAGGTGGGAGGTCCTAAACGTGGTTTGTTGGAAACCAACTTTGACCACGTGGTGACTCCACAAACATTATAGGGGCCTCTCCTCCCTTACCGCTTATCGTCTGAACCCCCCCCCCCCCCACCCCCAAAAATCATTTCCTTTATTTGTTTTCCCCCGCTCCCATTGGCTCCATCTCCACTCATAGCATGCCAACACATCAACCACGCCAACACATCCACCATGCCAACACATCGGCACCCCACTACATTTGTACACGTCACCCTATCTTGCATGTAACCTCCCTCCCTTACGTCACGTGACCGTTGGCCAAATCTCCCACCAACGGTCATGCAAATGTTGGTCATTAACTCCCACTAATGTTTAAAACTAGTAATTGTGACACTCCAAAAATAATAATTTTACCGTTGATCTTCTTTCCCTTTCTGCTTTAAAAATCCTACATTTCCCAACTTCTATCCCTTTGAGATTTCATTGTATCAGTGTAGGTTCATGCTCAAAGATCGTTCAATGTAGTAGTACCCTCTGCAATCGCCATCTTCTTTCAGTACCAATCTAGCACAAATTCGGTAATTTCCTTTGGGCCTTTCTGCAATATTAAAATGTCGTCACCTAAGGGAAACACAAAAATGGTGGTCGAGAATCCATTCTTATCCTATGTTCCATAATTAATGAGATGCATTTAGTTGACACAAAATATAAGATAGCTGAAACTCAATGTGAATGTTATTTGTATGAGCTTCATAATTGGGTGAAACAAAAGTATTTAGATAATAGTTATGATTTAAGCATTTGGGAATCATTTATACCTCAATTTACCTTTCCCAAGACTCATATTTTCACAGAAGTCGCTACCTAGTCTCATGTCACTTACCTCCCTAATGAGAAAGCAGTAGTTGCTCAAAAGAATGATATCCTATTCTCAATTACCCCAGAAGCAATTTTTCAAGCCATTCATATTAATTCTCAATCTTCTTTACACCCATTTTCCACTGATGCACTCATGGAAATATACAAAAATATTACCTTCCCCTAGCAACTCATATTTTTGAATGTTTTATGCATAAAATTTTGAATTTCCCAGAACAAATCCCCATATTCTGCTTCTATTTTCCCTAAGATGTC
This sequence comes from Pinus tabuliformis, assembly GCA_031772625.1. Classification (NCBI taxonomy): domain Eukaryota; kingdom Viridiplantae; phylum Streptophyta; class Pinopsida; order Pinales; family Pinaceae; genus Pinus; species Pinus tabuliformis. Next base: position 443,595,830 of record CM062809.1, on the reverse strand, counting down.
AAGACAAGTTATTTCCGTGGTTACTTGTCTATTACATTATCTGATAGACCAATGGGTAGATCAAGTAGTGCTAGGTATATTTTCAGTATTTTCAGTTGGTTAGAAGCTATCACTCATTTTCAATTACAGTCAATACTTGTCAGATGTCATTCATGAGAAATTTCTGAAATTTAAAGCTGAAGGTGCATTCAAACACTAGTCAAACCTTATCTATTTAAAGTTATTCTATCAAGAAAACAGGTTCAAGTTCTAGTTACAGAAGATGGATGATCAAGGAATTCCACTATCAGTCATTCACTGGACTTCTTTGGTGAGAAGGAACTCAGAAGATTATTCATTCAACTATTTTGTAGATCATTTTTTACATACATCCTTGCGTACTCTTAGCATGGATATTATACCAAGGATTTCACGAGAGACCAAGAAGGTTTTGCATATTATAGAACAATCTCAATCTAGAGAATGGTATCTCTACCAGAACTATACAAAGATTTGGATCTATGGGTGTGAGCTTCCTCCCTATAGATTACTAGTATTTGTACCAGTAAGGATTTTTTCTTTGGAATACATTAGACAAATGTTAAACATGGATGAGCTACATTTTGTATCAAGTAAAAGGAAAGAACAATTTAAATTGAAGGCACATGTTGGGCCTTATATTGTAAATACCAGAGCAGTAGCAAATGAAGTGGATGAAATACTAAAGTAGATGAAATTTAAGCTACACTTCACATGGTATTATGATCCATTAGGAATAATTTCTAGACCAAGAGTCGAGCAGAAGACCACACCAGATGCACATACACCTAGGCCAGAGATAAAGAAGTATGCCAATTAGGAGCAGTGGACACGGAACACACTATAGGAGGATGTAGAGAAAATTGTCAGTCAACGATATCTACAAATTCCTATTCCAAAAGACAAAGAAATCAAGAGACCAAGAAAAATTATGTCATCTACAGATTCAGAAGCTCAAGCTGCAGACTTTCGTGTTTTCAAGAGGAGAAAGAAAGATCTGGAGGCCAATACTAAGACTGATATTAAAATTGATGCTCAAATAATAAATATTCAACAAGAATCCTCACAAGAAAAGGGTTAATAAGAGAAAATAAAATGGTTTTGTCAAGCATTCCCACCACTTCCTTCCCATATGTTGATGAGACAACTAAGTCACCTATGTCTTCTACATCTCAAATTCCAACACAATAGAACATTTTTTCCAGATACAGGGAGATCAAATAGAAACATGAAGCATTGAAGGCTTCAACATATTGAAAGTTTTTGAAGAAAAATGCTACTAATAAACATAGGTTGTTGTATTCACTTGACATGGAAAAGGGGTAGTTCCAAATGGCCTTTTTGGAATCTACAGTTCTAGTTCCAAAAATGTTGAGGACTATAAAGCCTCAATATTTTATTTTTATACCAAGAAGGTTCATGCAATCGATCAAATTGATTTTCATAAATAGGTAGGTGAAATGATCTATTGAACACTGACCAGTTCAGCCATGGCTGCCTCAAAATTGCATGTCTCCTTGAATAATATACATTCGTAGCTAAAGATAAAGCGAATTTCATCTTTTGCTAAAGAAACTAGAACCAAATATTTGGAAGATTTAATGATTAAACTAGGATATGATCTTAGTAACATCAAAGCAGCTGAGGGGATAATTAAAAATAAAGATGAAAATATTCAAGCTCTAACGAAACAACTCAAGTTTCCAACCAGAGAGCTTCCTCAAGCCAAAGAAGTAACTAACCTCGAGATAGAAAAGGAAAAGCTAATCAAACTAATATTTGAACAAAATAATCAAATTCAAAAAATTGAGATAGACTTTGTTGGTTTGATGGGGCCTGACCAAGGTTCAACATTAATTAGCCAAACAAATCCCTATACTACTGGCCCTTTCGGCATCAGCCTGTGGAGCGCAGACTGAAGTCCCACCTAAAGCAGTATGGGGGGATGCTGGAACCAAGTTTCCGCACCCTGAGATGGTTGTGATGTCATTTGATTCACTCTATCCTTGCCTTTGTGTAGGTCACTTCGCTCTAGGGCTTACAAGACGAGCCCTCTATTCTGTCCTTCAATACCTTGGTGAAAGGGTATGATCGACCTTCGAGCAGCCCTAGCCTGCTACTCAGGTACTTTCATGCTGCTATGGCAGCGTGCAGATTCCCCAATTAATCTAAGCGACTGGCTTATCTTATTAAACAATTATAGTTAACCCCGTGTAAACAGATAATCGTAATTGCATTCAATTATCTAATGTAATTGCATTCATTCACACATCATATAAGCATAATAAAGGAAATTCATACATAACATATCAAGATGCATCAACATAACAAATACATTGAAATAGCAGAATATTTCTCTTTATTGATATCTTCCAAGTGTTTACAAACTTTATCCACCCTGCGCACACAACTGTAGGGGTCCGTGCACTCAGCTGCAGACTTCTACCCTAGGCCTCTGCGCACTCAGCTGCAGAGCCTCTACCTGCGCTACGACCCATGACTTAGACTTCCTACTTTAGAGCTAGGACTCTCTTACCTTCTTCCTTCTAACTACTTAGAGCTTAGCTCTTTTTATACAATTGCATGGTCCGCGGACCATGGGTAGATCTCTTACAACTGACTTTACTTTACAAAACTAAGGGCGAATAACCCTTGATGACTTATGTCACCTTTTCACTCCACGACCACAAAATGAGGAGTCTTTACAATTTTATTACAAAATTTGACTCAAACATGGACTTTTAGCCCCAAAACTGTCCTTGAGGGATCCCGGTTCCAATAGACATGGAGGCATCATTAAAGGAGAAGGAAATATTGGTAGCTACAAGTACATCGCACGACAAGAAGTATAACAAACAAGAGAAACGTCCACTGCAGATTCTTCTGAAAATCTAGTCAAAGCTTTGGGAGAATTATTAATAACAGACACAGAGAAAAAGAGGTTAATGACAACACTAATAGATATGGAGGAAAACAAATCAAAGTTGATAATCCATATCTAGCAGAGGTACAAAGGAATTTCAAATTGACTCAACAAATCGAAAACTATGAGGATCATTTTTTGACAATGCAAATGTTGGAAGAGGCCAAGAAGAGTATATGGCATAACATCAATTCCAATATTACAGAATTGTGGCCATCATTTCAAATTATTTTTTAGCAAGAGGAGCTAGTACAAAGAGGCAAAACAGTGGTTGAGAAAACTAAAGCTAAGATTGGGCACAAACTAGGGGAAGCACACAAAATTATTATGATGTTGAACTCTAAAACTAGAAATGAGTTAGAAGAAGTCTAGATTCAAGACAAAACAAACACAATTATGAAAGTGAAGAGAATTCTAACAAAGAATAACCTCATGATACAATTGGAGAGTAAATTCAAAGAGTTCAAGTTACAGGTGAAAATATTTAACATAAAATTTAATATATTATAGGAAAAGGAACTTCTAGCATTTAAATCCTCTAATGGAAAATTGATTCCATTAGAGAAATATCAGGACTAGTTATGCAACATAGTTGCAGAATCTTCCAAATTCACCAAGGCCACAATAAAAATAACTGGAGAAGCTTTCCTGAAAGGACTACAAAATGACCTCTACATTTAGCATGAAGTACACCATCTATTTCTCAATAAGCCAAATTTTCAGACATATACAAGTAGATGAGAAATTTTAGAGCATGGTAAATTTATCCATTATTAGTGAAGAGAAGTGAGAAAAATTGTTGGAGCTCATTGAATAAGGGCAAACATGAATCCTACAAATTGTGGACTAGACAAATTAAAGAAGCACAAAAGTAGTTACAGTCAACAATAATTATCCTTAAAGTCTAAAAAAAACATCATAAATAGTCTATATTTCCTATTGTTTAGTTCTAATTTGAAATATTTACATGTTTTCAGTAGATAATATTTTGAAGTCCGAATTAATTCAAGGCAAAATATATAAATATTTTTTAAGAATATTTATAAAGGGTTGGACTATGCAAGAAAAAAATATTTTTCTGTGATTGTAAGCATTGAAATATATTTTGAAGTAATCAATTCAGTAATACAAAGGCAATTTGGTTTCAGGATTCTTGTGTCAAGTAAATGGTGATGTTTCCTCTTTGTAAATTTGTATTTCTTTCAAGTTTCACATTAATGTTCCCTCTTCAATTATTTGCAAGAAGATTAAGAGCCGCATTTACTTGTAGTACTGTGCCCTGCCTTGTTAGCAATCTTATTTTTTTCTTTCTAATATTAAGTATAGAATTCATCCATGTATGCTCTATATTTAATTGATACTAATTCTTATTCATCTCATCCACAATACCACAACTCTACAAGATCCAGGAGTTTTCCTACCTCGCCCTATTTTCTCTCCTTTGTTTACTTTAATTGATTACTCAAGACTTTATGACTCCATGCTCAAAGGAATTTTCTTCCATTTTACAACAAAAACTCAAAAAAATCAATCTTGACCTTTCATACCTACCCTAAAATCTAAAAAGTAAGATTAAAAATCATACAGAGAGAGACCTCTCTGAAGCTGGAAGGGCTAAATCCCAACTTTAAAAGTTGTTTGTGGTTACCTCTGCAGTTTCCTTTTTTTCCTAGAAAAACTGTCTAGTGCTAACATTCTGACGACCATACTAGGGAAAGTTCCCTAGAAAACTTTGATTTCAAAAGATAAAACCTAGTTCCTGTCGGTGACATTGAGTTAAGAAACCTTTTAGGCTGAAATATTCACCCAAAATTTGTCTTTTTACCCAACTCTGATAAGTTCCTTTGGAAATTTGGCTCCTAAAAAGATTTATACAAGATCAAATCGAGATCCTGATCCTACCAAAGTTGTGAATGATCTTGAGAAACTGATTAAGAAAAAAAACCTTCAAGAAAGTCAAGCAAGCAATAGCCCTCTATCGAGGTCTCAGTCACTCCTTGAAAGGTTTCAAACACTTGAGGATATTAATTCTGATCTGTCTTTTGAGCTTAGGCTTTTATGACCAAGTCAGAAAGTTTTTTTCCAGAAATAGTATTTGATGAATCCACCTTGAAACCATACAATTCAACAAAACATCCTATTTTTTCATATTTTGGTAGAGACATTGCATATCAGTTTGAAAATCTTAAATATCTGGCAACTCAGTTGAATGAGGCTACTTAAGAACCATCGATATTTCAACAGATTATCATTTCTCCTTCCATTCCATCATTGACCTCACTTGTGATACATTATTTTTCTATTGTCCCCATTATATCTCTCATTCATGATCCTTATACATAAATTCAACAAATCATAGTTCCACTATCTTTTCCACTTCTAACATCAAGTACAACTACAGTTTCATCTTCCTCTCATATTCCAATCATGACAACCCATTATGCCCCTTTTATTTCGGAACAACCATTAAATGCTATGTCACTTAATTATTCACAACGTATACCCCAATTCGATGGTACTGGGACCACTATAGTTCAACAACACATTGATAAGATGAATGATTTTGCATAACTAGAAGAGTTTGGTGATGGTGATGTTCGAATAAGGTTGTTTGCTCAAAGTTTGATTGGTGAAGTAAGAAAATGGTATAGGGAATTAGCAGTAGGAAACATTGCCAATTTAAAACAATTTCATCAAATTTTTCTTTCTTGTTTGGAGGTAAAAAAGAATCCACTTCAATTGGAAAATATGGATATCTAGGAATAAGGAAACTTTTAGAATGTCCCAGATATCGATAATGAATATAGACATGATATCCCTCTTGGCATGTATGGAGCTGCATAAATCAGTTAATGAACCTTCTTTGGATCGACTGGAATCTGCTTGGACAACCCTGTGGGTTTCCCCCCTAACCCCCCTCGGGATTCGGAGCGTACTCCTTGTGTTTGGGCTAATTGGATTCTAAGGCTGTCGCTGAAGGAATAGGTAGAATGGATAAAACCACAAATAAGTGGGCCCTTCAATTCGACGGTGTGTCAAAAGAAATTCCTGGGGTGGAAGGAGGGGGAGGAATTCTAATTAATCTGAAAGGAATCATTGAATTTAGTTATTCTTGGGGGCTAGGCCAAAAGACCAATAACTAAGCTGAGGCTTATGGACTTCTCCTAGGACTAATCCTGGCACAAAGAAATGGGATAAAAAAGATTGAGGTGTTAGGAGACTCCGTGATTGTTATAAGGCATATGATTAACACTTCAAAGGTTAAGATCTCTAACCTGAATCAAATCATTTTGAGAGCCCAAAACTTGATCCCCACTTTCAACTTGGTGACCTTTTATCATTTCTTGAGGGGAAATAATCATGATGCTGATAGACAATCCAATAAGGAAAGCCATCTGAAGGAGGAAAAATGTGTAATAAATGATGTCATGAGAACGACAAAAATTCCTTAAGGAAATGAAGAGAGATATATGTATCTTGGAAATAAAGCCTCAATGGATAGTTATGGATGTGGAAAATTTGCATCTAACATACCACAATGATTGAATTCCCCCCCCTTCTCCATATCTCTCTCTTGGCATCTTCGTCCCACCCCTCCCCCTTCCTATCCCTTCCCACACATCCCCCCCCGCACCACCTCCCTTCCCCTTTCTCCCATTCCCCCTCCCCTTCCTCATTACCCTCCCCTTCCCCCTTCCCTGTGGCCCCTCCCCTTCGTAACCTCCACCTTTATGTTATAAGCTTCACCTTGGGTTCCTCCTCTCCCTCTCGCATCACCCTCTGCAAGTTCCTACCAGCCATGCGGACTCGTGGAAAGCTGGACACGTAGACTCGCTCGAAATGTGGCATCCTATGGAAATTTTGTACTACACCTATTTCAATATTAAGTCATAGCTTGCAGCCTCACTATTTTTTCTCTAGATCTTGGATATTTTGGTTGTGCATCACCTCGAGTGTCTATAGGAATTTGAATTTTACAAAGAAAAATTTAATTCAAGACCACGTTAAGTCAGGCCCATTCATGGGAGAATTGTGGGAATGACTGATAGAGATTAGGAGATTGGTGGGAAATTAATGGAGGAGGGTGGAATTATTATGGAGTACTCATGGGATCTTGATTGCAGCAATCTCCTCTCTTATCTCGTCATCACCTCTCGGTCATGCAGCAAGTATAAAGTGCAAACTGATATGTGGATTTTCTATGTTTTAAGGTTTGAGAGTGTGACAGTTTCCTCTGTGAAAGCCTGGTGGCTAGAGATGAGGCTATGTGTATCAGTTTCTGTATCACGGAGGCTGGGAATTATGCTATGAAAAGTCAAAATAAGGGTAGGAAAGTATCTCTATATGAGGTTTTGAAGGAAAATAAAGAAATTCTTAGTATAATTGGAAGGTTGGGGGTGCTGAGCTTGGGTTCTCCTGAGTATTTGCAGTCATACTGGATTTGGGACATCGAGTGGGTTCATAATTCTCTCCAAAAGAGGGAGGAGAATTGGATTCGAAGTGAGGTTGTTCAGTTCATACTTGCCGAGGATCAAGGCAATCTCTTGTGGGTGAGACAAGGTGTCTAGCTGTGGGAGATCATGGAAAACAGTTCCAATTTCTGGAGCTTGATAAAAAGAGATGTTTTGGAAGCTAGCATGCAAGGTTCTGAAGACAATTCTTTGTTGGGAATGTGGGGAAGCCACAGGCCGAGGTCTGGAGGGCTGAGGGTCGGTTCATCAGTGCAGGGTGGCAAATACAGACCCTCCTGTCTCACTTGTGTTCAAGATCATTGGGACCTGCGAGAAGCACTGTCATAAATCAAACGCAACATCCACCAGATAATTCATGAGAATATGACCACGTGGGAAAGGTATATTGAGAAAAGTGAACACATCAAACAACTTGAGGACAAAGTGGACACACTACACCACCAATTGGAAAATTTGAAGTTGAAGGTGGAAGCAATGGAGGATGGTAAAGGATGAAAACATGGAGGGTGTGACAGACCAGGAGAATTCCAAATACTCATAAGAGGCCTCCCAAGTCCTGGCTATAAACAACCCAACCACTATGGATATCTAACCACCTTTGTATTGGTTTTTCTTTTTTTTTATCAAAATGATGAATTGTAAATGTATATACCTCTTATTTGAATTCTATCGAAGTTATAATTGTAGATACCCTAGAATGGGAAATTTTTGTAAGTAGGATAACCATAGCTATTGCAATAGTCAAGATGGACCAAGAAATTTTTATCAGCTTGTTGAAGAAGGGATAAATTCATGTAAATACTTGGTCTTGTTATGAAAGGGTGTGACTTTTTAATATAAACTATCCTCATTCTGGTTAAAAAAAAAGAATCATTTCAGATTCTTGCAGAATATGAAAGTTTAAGAAGAGCTCCAAGGGAGTCAGTTCAAGATTATTCAGATAGATTAAACAATATTTATAACTCTATTCCAATAGAAATAAATCCCCCATCGAGTTTGACTTTACTTCAATATTCGGATGGTTTTGATGTTGACATGGCATATCATTTGAGAGAAATAAATACAACCACTTTAGAATAGATGCGAAAGAATTTTGTTAGTGTAGAGCCTAATCTACTAGCCAATAAAGCTAAGTTGAGGTCTGAGAAGAGAGTGACCATTAAACAAGAAGCTTCTTCATCATCAAATGTAAATATGGACACTTTAGTTAAAACTATGGAAAGAATGATGGAAAGAATGACTTTGATAGATAGGGTTTCACCAAGAGAACCACAAGGGGTTCCTCAGATCAAGAATCCAAATTTCATAAGGTAGCAACCCCAAATTAAACAAAGAGAGCCAAGAAACCTAGTAGATCAACAACAAATTAGATCTCCATTTTAGGAAAATTATGTATAACAATAAAATGAGACAGTAGATGATACAGAAGAGAATCAATTAAATCTCTTTGGTGAAGGAGAAATAGATAATGTTTTCTTAACCAAAGAGGAACAAGATTTTTTCTTATTATCACAACAAGATGTGATACCTATAGAATCAAAGGATTACAAAAATTGTTATCAAAATGCCATTATGGAAGTGCACAAACAGTATAATCTGAGTAATAAAAAAGTTATAAAAAATGCTCCTAAAAAGATCCAAATTGATAAACCTTCTACAAGTCAAACAAATATTGATCCTCCAAAGGAAGCCCCTCAAAAAAAAGATGCAAATGTGAAAGAGGTAGAAATTCCTCAAACTTCTTTTAAAATTGAATATAAGTTTTCAAAAGTTAAAATTTATGTTCCTCTGACTGAATTAATGAAAAAGGATGTATATAGAAGTCAAGTTATAAAATAATTAAAGATAGAAGAGGGAACAAACACTGTAAACCTAAGTGATGACGAACCTAAATTGTTGTTTGGACCTGAAGTTGAAGGAAAGTAACAAGATGGTAATGTACCACCATTTTATGTTATTCTTAACATTCAAGATTTCATTTTTCATAATTCCATGCTCAATTCAGGTACTTCACATAATCCCAAGCCCAAAATGATTATGAAAAAACTCAAATTAAATATAATGAAACGATATAAAGACCTTTTCTCTTTTGATTCAAGCAGAGTAAGATGCTTAGGTTTTATTAAGGATTTATGTGTAACCCTTGCCCAAATCCCAACAAAAAGTGTAGTCATGGATATTTTTGATGTTGATATACCTTCAAAATATGGAATTATCTTGTTAAGATCTTGGGGTGCAAATTTATAGGCCACATTGCAGATGGATATGACATATGCAACTATTCCAGTTTTTGGGAAACAAAGTGGGTTATATAGGGAGACTCTTATGAAATATATGGTAAGAAGTCAAGAAAAAACTAATAATTACCCACTCTATTATGTATATTCAGTCTTGGATTCTTTTATTCTATATAATGATATATGTTTAGAAGAAGAAATTCAAGGCAAGGAAAACCATTCGAGAAAAACAAAATATGTGAAGTCAAAGACTCAAACAAAATATGATAATAATGAAGTCCTTTGGCATATGGATTTTGATGGGGCAGTTAGTAAGGAAGGAGTTGGGGCTGGTGTATGGATCTTAGACACAAAATCCAGTAGATCAAAAACATATTCCTGCAAGCTTGCTTTCCAATGCACCAATAATGTAGCTGAATATGAGACACTTATTTCAGTGTTGTCGCTATTGAAGAGATCAGGAGCCAAAATAATTTCAATTCATGGAGATTCATAAATAACAATAAATCAAATCAAAGGTGAGTATTCAACTAAGATCCTAGATTGAGGGCATACATAAGTGTTGACTTCAATTTTTTGTAGTGTTTTCCATAGTATCATTTGTCTCTAATTCCTAGAAGTCCAAAAGTGTTTTTCGATGCATTGGCTACCTTAGCAAGTACATGTAAGATTCCTTTTTACCTAAATAAGAAATATGAAATTGAGGTAAAACATAGACCTTATGTTGTGGATAACATAAGGTACTGGCAAGTGTTTGACAATGATGAACAATTAAACATTTTTTTTGCAGTTAAAGGAGGAGTTTGAAAATTTGCATTTTGATATAAAAAGTTGTGTTGATGATGATAAATAAGTAGTTTTGAATCAGATCAGTGAGAAACATGATGAATATGAAGAAGAGGTTGAAGTCCTGTGGTTAAAGGGTAATGTAATACCAAGAGGGTTGGTACCACTTGAAGAATTATTTGATTTCAACAACGTGGCTCAAAAGCCCAAATTGCAACCTATTGAAACTGAAGTGGAGGATTGTAACATAGTGACTAAGGACTACCCAAATATTGTGAATCTTTCTAACTACGTAAATCCATAACATAAGCATAAATACATTAATTTATTGAGAGAATAATCTGATGTTTTTGCATGGGGATACAAAGACTTGAAGGCCTGTGATACCAACATTATTCAACATACTATTCCTATCAGAGAAGATCAAACACCTTTCAAACATAAGCTAAGGAGAGTGAACCATGTAATGCTGAATTTAATTGAAAAAGAGGTAAGGAATATTTTTTATGCTAAGATTATTGTGCCTTTGATATTTTCTAAGTGGTTATCAAATCTAGTACCAGTGAGGAAAAAAATTGGAGAAATAAGGCTATGTGTGGATTTCTGAAACCTTAATGACATTTCTCTCAAATATAATTATCCATTATAGAAGATGCATCATATACTGTAGAGGGTTTCTAATAGAATTTCATTGCTTGATGGTTTCTTTGGTTACAACCAGATTTTAGTTCATGTAAATGATCAAGAGAAAACACCATTCACAACACTATGGGGAACTTTCATGTATGTTAAGATGCCTTTTGGGCTTATGAATGTAGTAGGAAAATTTTCAAAGAGAAATGGACATTGATTTTACAGATGAAAATGACATATTTATTGTAATATATCTAGATGCAATCATTGTGTTTTCTAAAACTAATGAATATCATTTGTTTCATTTAAAAATTGTCTTTGAGAAATGTAGAAAATTTCGTAATTCCTTGAATCCTAAAAGGTCTATTTTGGTCCGGAAGAAGGTAAACTACTGGGTCATATAATTTACAAATATGATATCTAAATTGATCCAAGTAGAATTGAGGCTATCATGAAAATTTATCCCCCAAGAAACAAAAAGGAAGTACAGTCTTTCATTGGTAGAATTAATTTTCTGAGGAGGTTTATCCCAAATTTAGCTGAAATCTTAAGAGCTATCACCAACATGTTGAGAAAGGACAGTGAAATAAAATGGAATGCAGAAGAAAAAAGGTCATTCAGTGAGGTAAAGTCAAGCTTGAATCATGCTCCTATTTTAGCCAGTCCTAATTACACTAAGGATTTCATTATTTTTTCCTTTTCTTTAGAGCATACTATTGCAGCAGTACTGATGCAGAAAAACAAGGAGGGTTAGGAGAAACCCATAATGTTTTTCAGTAGGAGGTTAAGATATGCTTCTTTGAAATACAATATTATGGAAAAGCATGCTTTTGCATTGGTAAAAGACTTGAAATATTTTAGAGAGTATATTTTTCATTCTCATATAATTTCTTTTGCTCCCAATGCAGTGGTAAAGGACATGTTTACTGAAAATGATCCATAAGGAAAGAGGGGTCAGTGGATAGTTGTTATTTTAGAATATGATATTGAGATTAATTCCACAAACCTTATAAAGGGTCAAGGGTTGGCCAAATTGATGGTCGAATCAAATTTTCATGCACTGGGCATCAACTTTCTTACCGTTCTAGATGGTGAAGAGGACTTTATCCTACAAATATCATAAAGATTGTCACTTCCCCCTAATATACAAACATTGTTTATGTTTTGCAGAATTTACAAGCTCCACTAAGCATGACCAAGACTAAAGAAAGATTTCTGAAATTAAAGGCTCTCAAGTTTTGCATTCTAGATCAAGCTTTATATTGGAAGGATGCTCGGGGGAATTTTATTTATTTTTTATTAGAGGATGAAGTTTGTAAGATGATGGAATATTTTCATAAAGGTGACTGTGGAGGGCATCTTTTCTAGAATACTGCAACAAATAAAATCTTGAGAGTTGGTTTCTACTGGCCTACTTTGTTTTATGATGTGCACAAAAGGGTTTCTACTTGTCATCAATGTCACATTTTTGAAGGGAAAAAGAAACTCTTACCTTTGCCTTTGAAGCCTATTTCAGTAGAAATACCTTTCCAACAGTTGGGTTTGGATTTTATTGGTGAAATTCATCCAAGTTCTTCATCCCAACTCAAATGTATTCTAACAACTACAAATTACTTCACCAAATGGATAGAAGAAGTTACGACTAGGAAGACCACAAACTCAGTAATTATCCAATTCATGGATGGTAATATTATTTCTATATTTGGTTGTCCTCACAAAATCATCACTCATAATGCTGTTGCTTTTAAATCTAAAAAGATGGTAGATTTTTGCGATAAATATCATATATTTCTAGGACATTCTACTGCCTATTATCATCAAGGAAATGGGTTAGCAAAATCTTATAACAAGAACTTGGTCAACATAATAAATAAGTTGTTACATGAAGTCTTGGCACAAAAATTTGATAAATTCTCTATGGGCTGATAAGGTGAGCACTAAGAAATCAATTGGAATGTTTCCTTTCCAATTGGTTTATGGAGTTGATGCAATTTTCCCTACCTCCCTCAGAATTCTAGTGTTGAAAATATTTTAGGAATTAGAGGTTGAATCAAATGATGTCCAGAGAAGGATAAATCAAATGGTACAATTGCAACAGACTAGAGAATAAGTCTACAACAACATACCGATCATTTAGGAAAAAATCAAAATGATTCATGACAGGAGAGTGAAAGCCGATGATTTTTAGCTTGATGATCTTGTGTTAAAGTGGGATGCCAAAAATGAGGAAAATGGAAAACAAAGAAAATTTTACAGTTTGTTGAAGGGGCATTATAAAATTGAAGCTTTTCGTGGGACCACTACATTTCTATTTAAGGATCTAATAGGAGAATCACTTATTGGAGGGCCTATCAATAACAATTTACTCAAACATTACTTTACCTTAATTCAACTAGTTTAAAACAACATAACAGTATATACCATTTTATCGTTTCAAGTGTTGTAAGTGTGGGTGGCTGTTATGAAGGAACTAAGTTTCAAATGAAATTGCTACCATATGTAATGATTTTTCAGTTAATCGGGCCAGTTTTAGTTGTTTGAAGATTAAATAAATTCCCAATGGAGAAGGCTACTAGCCTATGGTGTTCTTCGTACCTCACAGGGAGGATGGTATCCCCATTGGAGCCACCATTAGGGTCTTATAAATATGGTGATCAAGGTATGATTATCTAGCCATTTATCTGAGTGGGATGTTGTAAATTGTTTTTCATTTTAAATTGTCTAGTGTTTGAAAAGAAGAATAAAAGAAAATAAAAATAGAAAAGAAAAAGAAAATATAGAAAAATAGAAATAAAAAGAAATAAAAATAAAGGGGAAAAAGAAAACTAAATAAATAACAAATAAATCCCCAAAGGGCACGGCAGCCAAAATGTCGCGAAAGTTATTTTTCTTATCCTTAAAGCTTGATTAAATTACCAAAAATATGTTTCTAAATGTTGAATAAACACTGACATGATGTTTTTCATTTAGAAATAAGGTTCTAGTGCTTTTGGATCAATGAGATCATCCCCATCAAAATCAACAGCAGGGAACGATGTTTGGGCCCCCCGACCTCCCGAATGTTAATATGGAGAGGGATGGTCCAAAAAGTGGTTAGTTGGAAGCCAACTTTGACCACGTGGTGACTCCACAAACGTTTTGGGGGCCTCTCCTCCCTTTCCACTTATCATCCGACCCCCGCAAAAACCATTTCCTATTTCTATTTTCCCTCACTCCCATTGGCTCCTGCTCCACTCATAACACACCAACACATACTCCATGCTAATACATTCGCCATGCAAACACATCCAACAAGGCAACACATCCATAACCCCACTACATCTGTCTACATCACCATATATTCCACGTCACCTCCCTCCCCTATGTCACATGATCGTTGGCCAAACCTTCCGCCAACAGTCATGTAGACGTTGGCCATTAACTCCCACCAACGTTTAAGACTATTAATTGTGATGCTCCAAAATTGGTAATTTTACCGTTGATATTATTTCCATTTCCACTTTTCAAATCCTGCATTTCCCAACATTTCTACCTTTTCCATTTCATTGTATCAGTGCAGGTTCATGCTCAGAGATTGTTCAGTGCACCAATGCCCTCTGCAATCACCGTCTTCTTTCAGTACCAACCTAGCAAAATTTGGGTAATTTCCTTTGGACCTCTCTTTAATCCTAAAATGTCATTAGATAAGGTAAAAGAGAAAATGGTGGTCAAGAGTCCAGTCTTAACCTATGTTCCCAATTTTAATGAGATGCCTTTAGTTCACACATAATATAAGATAGTGGAAAATCAAAGTGAATTTTATTTGTATGAGCTTCATAATTGGGCAACACATAAGTATTTAGATAATAGTGACGATTTAAGCATCTCAGAATCGTTTCTACCTCAATTTACCTTTCCCCAAACTAATATTTTCCTAGAATTCGCTACTTGGTGTCATCTTAGGTACCTCCCAAGTCAAAAAGAGGCAATTGCTCAAAAGAATGAGATCCTATTCTTAGTTACCCAAGAAGTTATTTGTCGAGCCCTTCGAATTAATTCTCAAAATTCTTTACACCCATTTTCCAATGGTGCACTCATGGAAATATACAAAAATCTTACCTTCCCCCAGTGAGCCCATATTTTCAAATGTTTTTTTCCTAAAAATTCTGAATTTTCTAGAACAAATCCCCCATATTCTGCTTCTATTTTCGCTAAGATGTTTAGACACGTTATTTCCATTGTTACATGTCTATTAGGTTATGCCACTGACCAATGGGTAGATGAAGTAGTGCTAGGTTTCTTGTCAGTATTTTCAGTTGGTCATAAGCCATCACTCATTTTCAATTACAATCAATACTTGTTAGATTTTTTTCATGATCAATTTCTAAAATTTAAAATTGAAGGTGCATTCAAACACTATTTAGTCCTTGTGTATTTAATGTTATTCTATCAAGCCAACATGTTCAAGTTCTAGTTACAGAATATGGATGATCATGTAAGACCACTATCATACATTCACTGGACTTATTTGGGGAGAAGGAATTCAAAAATATTATTCATTCAGCCATTTTGTGAATTAGTTTTTACATACATCCTTCTGTCTGCTTAACAACGATATTATACCAAGAATTTCACCAGAGATCAAGAAGGTTTTGCATCTTACACAACAAGATAAAGTTGGAGACATGTATCTCTACAAGAATCATACATAGGCTCAAATCTATGGGTGTAAACTTCCTCCCTATAGATTACCTGTATTTCGAATAGTAAGGAGTTTTTCTTTGGAATACATTAGGCAGGTGTTTAACATGGATGAACTAGATTTTGTATCAAGTAAAAAGAAAGAAGAATTTAAATTGAAGGCGCATGTTGGGCGTTACATTGTAAATATCAGAGCAAAAGGAAAGGAAGTGGATGAAATACTAAAGCAGATGAAATTAAATCTAAGCTTCACATGGTATTATGATCCATTAGGGATAATTTCCAGATTAAGAGTTGAGTAGAAGACCACACCATATGCACATACATCGAGGCCAGAGATAGAGAAGCATGCCAATTAGGAGTAGTGGGTAGAGAACACACTATAGGAGGCTAAAGAGAAAATTGTTAGTCAATCATCTCTACAAACTCCTATTCCAAAGGACAAAGAAATCAAGAGACCAAGAGAAATTATGTCCCCTACAGATTCATAAGCTGAACCTGTAGACTTTCATGTTTTCAAGAGGAAAAAATAAGGATCCAAATACCAACAATAATAATGATATTAAAAGTGATGCTCAGATAATAAATATTCAAGAAGGATTCTAAGAAGAAAAGGATTCATAGGATTAAAATATAATGGTTTTCATAGGTATTCCCACCACTTCCTTTCCATATATTGAGGAGACAAGTGAGTCACCTATGTCTTCTACATCTTATATTCCAACACAACATAACATCTTTTCCAGATATATGGAGATCAAGAAGAAGAATGAAGCATTGAAGGCCTCAACATATTCAAAGTTTTGGAAGCAAACTACTACTACTCAACAGAGGTTGCTGTCTACACTTTGAGGCAGTTCCAAATGGCCTTTTCGAAACATATAGTTCTAGTTCCCAAAAGTGTTGAGGACTACAAAGCCTCAACATTTTATTTTGATACCAAGAAGGTTCATGTAGTTGATCAAGTTGAATTGCATAAATAGGCTATTGAAATGATCTATTCAAAACTGACAAGTTGAGCCATGGCTACCTCAAAATTGCATGCCTCCTTGAATAATATGCATTCGCAGCTAAAGATAGAGCGAATGTCATCTTTGGCCAAAGAAACTAGAACAAAATCTTTGGAATATTTAGTGATTAAACTAGGATATGATCCTAGTAACATCAAAGCAGCTAAGGAAATAATTAAAAATAAAGATGCAAATATTCAAGCTCTAAGGAAACAACTCATGCTTCCAACCACAAAGCATCCTCAAACCAAATAAGTAACTAACCTCAAGATATTAAAGGAAAATTTGTTCAAATTAATAGCTGAACAGAACACTCAAATTCAGAAAATGGAGGCAGAAATGGAGGCACTGTTAAAGGAGAAGGAACAATTAGCAGCTACAGGTACATCGAAAAAACAAGAATTACAATAAAAATTCGAAATATCCACTGCAGATTCTTATGAAAAGATAGTCAAAGCTTTAGGACAACTATCTATAATAAACTAGGGGAAAGAGAGGTTAATGACAACAATGACAAATATGGAGGAAAACAAAATCAAATTTTGTAATGCATATCTAGCAGAGGTACAGAGGAATTTCAAATTGACTAAACAAATTGAAAAATATGAGAATCAATCTTTGACAACGCAAATATCAGTAGAGGCCAAGCAGAGGATATGGCATAAAATCAATGTCAATATTACAGAATTGTGGCTATCATTTCAAATTATTTTTTAGCAGGATGAGCTAGTACAAAGAGTCAAACTAGTAGTTGAGAAAACTAAAGATGATATTAAGCACAAACCAAGGGAAGCACACACAATTATTAAGATGGTGAACTCCAAAACTAGAGATGAGTTAGAAGAAGTCTAGATTCAAGACAAAACAGGCACAATTATGGAAGTGAAGAGAGTTCTGACAAAGAAGAACCTCATGATACAACTAGAGAATAAATGCAAAGAGTTGGAGTTACAAGTGAAAATATTTAACATAAAATTTAATGTATTGCAGGAAAAAGGACTTCTAGCTCTGAAAGCCTCTAATGGAAAATTGATTCCATTAGAGAACTATCAAGACTAGTTATGAAACATAGTTGCAGATACTTCCAAATTCACCAAGGTCAAAGGAACAATAACTGGAGAAGATTTCCTGGAAGGACTACAACATGACCTCTACATTCAGCATGAAGTCCACCATCTATTTCTCAATAAGCCAACTTTTCAGACATATACAGAAGTAGATGAGAGATTTCGGAACATGGTAAATTTCTCCATTCCTAGTGAAGAGTGGTGGGATAAATTATTGGAGCTCGTTGAATAAGGGAAAAAAAGAATACTACAAATTGGGGAGCAGGGAAACATAAGAAGCACAAAAGTAGATACAATCAACAATAATTCTCCTCAAAGTTTGAATAGAACATTAGAAATAGTCTAGATTTCCTATTACTTAGTTCTGTTTTTGAAATATCTACATGTTTTCACTGGATATTATTTTGTGAAAAAATTTACTTTTAAGTTCGAATTACTTCGAGACAAACTCTATAAATATTTTGTAATAATATTTAGAAAGGGTTGGATTATGCAAGAAGAAAATATTTCTCTTTGGTTGTAAGGAGTGAAATATATTTTGAAGTAATTAATTCAGTAATACAGAGGAAGTTTGATTTTAGCATTCTTGTGTCAAGAAAACGGTGATGTTTCCCTCTTTGTAAATCTATTTTTCTTTAAAGTTTCACATGAATGTTCCCTCTTAAATTGTTTACAAGAAGATTAAGAGTCGAATTTACTTGTAGTACTCTTCTTTGGCTTGTTAAGCAATCTCAATGTTTTCATTCTGATATTAAGTATATAATTCATCATTGTATGTTATATATTCAATTGACCCTAATTCTTATTCTTCTCATCCACACAACAAAAACTCTACGAGATCCAAGAGTTTTCCTACCTCACCCTGTTCCTTCTCCTTTGTTTATTTTAATTGATTACTAAAGACTTTATGACTCCATGACCACTGTAGTTTTCTTCCATTTTACAAACAAAACTTTAAAAAATATATCTTGACCTTTCATACCTAGCATAAAATATAAACACCAAGCTTAAAAATCATATAGATATATCCCTCTCTGAAGCTAGAAGGGATAGATCCCAACTTTAAAAGTTGTTTGTGGTTACCTCTGCAATTTCCTTTTCATCCTAGGAAAATTATGGAGTGCTAACAATCTCACTATCCACTTATTTACATGATTACGAGTACACTATTAATATTCAACCAACATCATATCATATATATGAATTTCATCACCAAGATTGTCTTCACACCAGATAAATCTACCCAAAACGAGCCATAAAATTTGAAACATTATGCCATTAGAGCTCATAATCCCATTTTCACTACCAAAGTATGAAAGTACCTCCCAAATCTTACTTCTTCTGATCATTTACATAATCTATATAATCAATGGAATCAAGGAATATTTGCAACCCTTAATTGAATAGTGCATCCCTAACTTGCATAGTAATAATGCTAGAGGCTTGATGTTTACCTTTAGATCACCTTGATTCATCAAGGAAATTGCATGACCTAACCCAAATTTAGGTGCCACATGGCACTCCCATCCTAGAGAAAATTTTCCCATCAGAGACTATGGAAGGGGTTTTGAAACTTGATTATCATTTATTCTTAATGTTCCTTGTGTTAAAGATGTTCTAGCTTTAGCTAGGGAATCGATTAAACAATAATGTTGTCTCAATATATAGTGGAACTCATAAGAAATCAAAAATTTTAATATCCTCCAAATCTTCTTAAGAGTATCATTTAAGCCCAAGTCTTTTGGGAAAATGTCCTTGATTAAGATATATATAATGAGTTGTGAATCCTTAATGATCTAGAGTATAGAGCAATAATTTTTCCCTGAAGAACGGAACATGCTTCAGTAAGATTATTTTATTGATGTACTAGTCCCCAAGAGAAGGCTAGTTTTATTGTGTGATCGAGGAAAAGAATAAGTTGTCCTACTCATGTCACCCCTCTTTTGAAAATCCACACTTATTATTCATTATTTTACTAATTTTTTAATAGTAGTATTCGTTTAACATTTTTTTTCAAATTACTAAGTATGATATACCTAAAATGTATTTTTGATAATCTTGTATGTCTGCCAACACAAATTGGTCTCCCGTGTATGAAGTCTGAACTAGACCTCCCAAAAATATGAATAGGAGCCCCATCTAGGAAATTACCATGACTCCCATTATATTTATCTTAAAGATTTTCCCTGGCTTCAATAAACAACATAAGAGAGCATGCGTATACTTTTGAGATAATCAATTAAGTTAGCTTTGTGAAACACACAATTGAAATGTGTATAAAGAACTTTCATAAAGGAGAAATGATAGAGTGAGCCTTTAGAAGAAAATTAATAATACCATCTTAATAAAGACACAGACATAGATAGAAAGAATCATTAATTAATCTAAAAAATAGTTCACAAAGTAATAATAACCACGAAACTAAGTAAGGACAAACAGTTCAATTAAAATATATACCAAACCCAAAGAAATAGTTCATTTTATGTTGAAAATAGCAACATGAAATGTTAAAAATAACATCAATAAAGAAAATCCTAGTTTAATTTGTACTTGAATTAAATTGGGAATAAAATTGCAATTCCACATCTCATGACAACTTGTAATAGTTAACTATGTTAACTTGACTTATTTGGCTAAGTTAATTTGAGTCGAGGGTCTAACTAGAGTCATGTAGAGTGTCTCCAAAAATTAAGAGCACTAGTTGAATTTATTTTGAGTTGTAATTATTTAATTCAATCCAACTGAGTTAAAATCAGTTAAACTAGTTTGAACTGATGGAGGAATTAGTGGGAGGTATAGTAGTGCGGTGTCACCTACGGTAATGGGGTGTAACTTACTGTAGTGGGGTGTAACTTACTATAGTGGAGTGTATCCTACTGTAGTGGGGTGTAACTTACCGTAGTGGGGTGTAACCTATTGTAGTGGGATGTAACTTACTGTACTGGGGTATAACCTACTGTAGTAGGGTGTAACTTACTATAGTGGGGTGTAACTTACTATAGTGGGGCATAAACTGTAGTAGTGGGGTGTAACCTACTGTGATCAACCGTTAAAATGAAGATTCATTCACAATTAACTCATGCATATCAGATCAGAGAAACACCCAGTTGAGATTGGTGTTTAGGGACAATGTACTATCAGTTGTAGAATCATCTAGACTAAATAGATGGTGCATGCAGTTAGAAGAAGGCCTAAACTAAACCATTCCTTAATAAGAAAACACACTAATTTTAGCAATTCAAATTTCCTCTAAAAGCAGGAATGAAGGAACAAGTTTAATCATTTTTTTGGTAAGCATGAGTTGGTGAGACCAAGTAATAGGAAACATAATTTTATGCATGGAGCTTGTGAGGGAAAGGAAATAGGGACCTGGGAAAGTAAGAAATTGGAAAAGTATTGGCCTAGGATTGTCTAGGAAGTAATGAGACAGATAGAGATAGTGCATAGGTTTCTTGGGCTTGAGAAAAGCATTGTAATATTCTCATAGTTTTTTACTAATGAAATATATAGATAGTAGGGGTTTTTAGTTGTGGGTTTCCCCGGGAGATCATTATGTAGTGTGTTGATGAATTCTTTCTCTTGTATGCTTTATGATTTTGCGGTCGTTTAATTTTTTTTGCTAATGAGTAGAGTAGATTCAAGTATATTATTTTAGTAAATCACAATTAATGGTTTGAATTTACAAGGAATTTCTACATGGTATCATAGCTAGATTTGAAGGAATTTCTACATGGTATTAGAGCTAGATTTGTAGAAATTTCTACATGGTATTGGAGTTGAAATCATGATAGAGGAGTAGAACTCGAAGTTGTTCTTGTAGAAACATGCAGTGTGAATTTCCTAGTAGAAGTATGTAGGTGCAATTCCAGCAAGGAGATTCCCAACGAGAAGATTTGTAGACTAGTTTCCAATGTAGGAGGACAGTACAAGTTGATAGGAGGGAGCAGAGAGATTTCCCATAGGGAAATCAAGACTCAGAGGGAGAAACCATAGGGAAGGTTACATCAGGATATCGAGATATCAAACTCATTATTGCAATAGTTGCAGTAACAATGTGGAAGTAGAAATAGAGAAGTAGTAGCAATAGTATGAGTAGATCAGATTTAGCTCATGCATGAAAATCCTTGAGGAGCAAGGAAAAGGTTAGAGACTTGGTAGTTAAGAGGGAGCATGAATTACTTCTCAACATGAAACCTTAGAAGCAAACTCAGCAAGTTATGGAGCATCCACTATTGGAGAAGCCAAGAGGAGACCGAGTGGAGACATCCACTCAAGAAGAGACCTTCAGTAGAGGGGAATTTCAATCCAAGTGGGAAGAGGGAGAACATGCAACCATACCTCCAGTTGTGAGGTGGGATCATGTGAAGAAATAGTCCTAAGAGTGCAAAAAGTTGGGAAATATCCATTGAGGTTTTTTTTGTCTCATTGTTGTGAAGATAAATCCCGTATGTGGACGAAAGTGATCTCTCTAGTCCTATGAATGGATCTAGCAACAAACCATACAAAATAGTGCATACTTTCCTAGTTTATGTTTGGAAATGTAAAGTGAGAGAGATAAACGTACCTCACTCTAATGCTAAGTGCTCGACCTTTGGTGATGATCTCGATCCCTTAGCTTCCAGGCTCACTCCTCGCTATTTCTTGCATTTGAATACCTGCAAGAGAGATCAAAAGACAACAAGAGATAAAAGAGCATCCATAGTATAATTCAAACATAAAATACATGACAGATCAAGGAGGATATTGCTAAATGAATAAAGATTTAGACATTATGGAAGGTAAAAACTAGATGTATTTATTAATGAATCAAAAAGGTAAGCATACATCCATTCCCTTGATGTTGGAGACATTCTTTATAGTGGATTTCCAAGTCCATGCCAAGACTATTCAAGCACTCATTTCTCCTTAGTTAGATGGGAAACATTTGAGCATAGTTTTAGCATAGGAATGAAGGCAATCAATGACCAAACATTTGGGGATGGAAGAGACTTGATTTATAGGAAGGGAGAGGAAGTTAGGGATCCACAAAAGAGGGAGGAAGGTCCACATATCAAGGGGAAAATCCCTAAAGTTGTGATCAAGGAATCAAAATGGGAGATCTCGACCATATCTTTATCCAACAACACCAGCTCATTGTTCTCAAATATTCTATGGTGTGAAGATTCTTCTCCATTTTGGGAAAACCTACTAGAAGAGGTTTAGCATGGGTTTTCCTATCAAAACCCACACTGGTAGCACTAGGTCAACAAGCTGTAACCTACAATCGACACTGGACAATAGTAGTGAAAAGACTGTTGATCCTTAAAACTAGGGTTTCAGTTAAAATTCTCTAGAATTGAGTCAGGTAAGTTTTTCTTCTATTCTTTAGGGATGTTTGTATATGTGTTTCCTAGTGATTACACTTCACAGTTTTCATAATATTGTTGTTTCAGTTAATGGGACGGGAAGTCTGACAAAATATTGTGTAGCACTCATGGATCATTACCTTGATATGGAGGCCCATAGTATTCAGTAGCAAGAGGATTAGTGTCAGTAAGATACTGAGGAGTGTAGAGCATAGTTGACAAGAAAGTAGGAGGCTCAGCGTTATCACCAAAAAATGATTACCTAGCCATCTCTAACTAGGCGGATCGAAATACACCATGTAGATTTAATTTTACCATAGTAAAATCACTTTCACTGAGGAAAATAATTTAGTAAACCACTTTTATTAAATTATTTTATGATTGAGATAAAAAAAATCCCATGACAATAATTAGATAAATAATTATTTATTTAATTTTCTTTAGGAATTACTATTAAATCATTATTTAATAATTATTCCTTGTCACATTTGACTAAATCCCTTAGGAATATTTAAATAAATAATTATTTATTTGAATTTCCTTATTTTTGTTACTAGAATAATTATTAATTCACTATTTAATAATTATTTTGACTTCACACCTTTCTTGTTTCTTGCAAAATAATTAATAAATCATTTTATTTGTTATTTATTTCTAAATAAAGGAATTTAGCTATTTTAAATCCATTTTTCCTCTCTAATAAATATAATAAATTATTCCAAGTAGTTAGATCTAGATTTGGTAAATAATATTTGATTATTCTCCATTTTCGAGATTAACTCCATACTTTTCTATATAAATAGGGTTTTTCATTCATTCTTCATTATGACCATTATCATCGTCAACATTATCACCTTTTTCTTGAGCTCCCATTTGAGTTCTTTACTTTTGTTTGGGTTTTTTACATGATTGAGAGTGGGAATCTATTTCTAAAGCATTAAGGATATCAAAGGACCCATCCCACAGAGGGAAACTTATAGACCAATCTGTAGATCTCCTTCACTAGGTGTCATCAATAAAGATTTATTCATTCAAATAGTCTTTCTGATTGGGTTATTATACTGGATACATTATTTTGTTGCTATCTGTTCTGGATCTTGTTTTCTTTTACTGTAGGTTTTTCTATTTGTGTTGCAGATCTAGAACGACAACAACCATCAACTTGTTGTTAGGGTCACTTGTCACCTAGTGACTTATGTTAGTGTCAGTATCTACATACTTCCATGAGGGATCAAATTTGCTCTTTGCATTTTCATTTTAGGGGTCCCATACTGAAATTTTTGCATCATTCCATTAGGTCATGTCAAACTGATCCACTGATGGTTGTCTTCTCCTCAAAAAATCCAATTTCTCCCTCATAAAGTACACTTGCTGACCCATCTCCAGTTTATATTCAGCCATAGTTTCAGATTCAAATGCAATTATGTTTCCACTAGGTCTTAGGACATGTTTTCACTAGGTTTTAGGGTTTATTTCCAAGGTCAAAGGCATGATTTAAAAGTGTAAATAAAGGGTAGCAAGGATATGAGGATGATGAATAAATCAAGAATGACTACTAGTAAGTTATAGTCACTCTACAATTATCTCTTTCACTAATGTAATTTTCACCTCAAAAACATGTTTTGGAGGTGAAAACAGAGTATTTTAGTTTAATCTATATTTTTATGTAATTTAAGTCACTTTATGTAATAAATGATCCCGACTGCATCAATGAATCTCTCCTTGCTACAGGACAGTGAGCCACTGCAAAAATTAGTTCAAATTGAGCATCATCCACCTGAAAAGGAACAATGAAGAAAAGGCATTAAAACAAAGATTTTGAAAAGGTCAAAAAACATTAGAAAGTGGGGTTTTCTAGTGAAAAACCAAAATCTACGCCTATATATGGTGTCACATTTAATTTTCAAGCTTATTATTCTTATTTGGCAACGAAGGAGTCCAAAAGTGAAGAAGAGAGGAGAAGTTGAGTGAGTTTTAGGCCAAGGAGAAGTGGCGCTGCGCTTAGAGTGATTGGTGATATGAGATTGGGGTAGTTGGAGGTGGCGTTGCATGTTTAGGCCAAAGCGCTACACGTAGGACGGTTTTTGCAGTGGAGAAAACAACAGAGCTGTGCTTACAGAAGGGCATTGTGCCCCTGTAGGAGGTGCTGCGTGTTGGGCCAACAAGGGCCAAAAGACCTCCTGCCACCTAAAAAACATCAAAATTTTCCTCCTTTCCCTCAAACAAGTAAGTTTTCTCCCTGGATGTCATTGCTGGTTTACAATTAAAGTTTTTAAAGGATAATTTACCATGGCAATGTAAAACCCTAGATTCTCCCATCACCTATCACTAAACCCTAAACCCCTTCCCTATATCACTCCATAATATTCACATTCCTTTACCCTTCTTCCCAAAAGAAATATCTCAAAAATCCAAGCCCCTCTCCCACATTTTTATGATTCATACCCTCCCATTCATTTTCTAGCCCACCAAATACCTCAGAAGGTCACCTCCCCTTCCATTATTCCTAATCACTCTTGCTCACCCCCTTTATCACTTTTCTAGGAGTGCACAGCCTCAAAATTTGCAAACACGGACAGAGGAGACAGAGACTATGAGGAGGAAAACACAGGTAGTGATAGTTCACCAGATAGACCTAGGCATCAGAGAAAACCACACAAGGGAGGTAGAATTATCAAGGAAAAGCCATCAACCCTCATAGAGTTGTAGGCCTCTCATTTGGCTGTCACTTGTTTCAGGCATCTATGGTGCTGTGAGTTCTGTGAGCAGGTAGAGAGATTTCAACACCATCCTGAGCTCACCAGGCTTTTTGTGGCCAATATTTGTGACAACAAAGTGACTCTTGCTGAGGTGACATTCATAGTTTCACCCTCCATCATTGCAGATGCGACCAAGATTCCAAGTGTCGGAGAGAAATGGTACAAGGCACAGGACCTAGATGAACACTACTATGAGCCTGACATCAAACCTAGGTACAGAAATGAGGCAAAAAGGCTTTTTCCTTCCAGGTTCCTTGAAGCATCATGAAATATTTCACTTGTGAGGGCATATTTTCCAGACTGTACACCTATGATATCAGGCTTCTCATGCATTTTACCAAGGTGAAGATGTTAAACCTCCCTTATTTCTTGTTCAGGAATACTGAGAAGATGGCTCACTTTGTACAGAAAAATCCATACCCTCAGCAGATGAGTAGTCTTTATCATTATCCCCTGATCAAGTTGATTGTGCTTCATCATCTCAACCTCCTCAATATCTCCTGGGAGACATTTATTGCTCATGACATCTTTAGGGGTCCTCAACCTCCCCCACCAGTGTCTTAAGAATCAAGAGGACCTTGTAATAGTGCTCAGGTGAAGACAAACCAGAGGGGCACAACAAGATTGTTTGTGGCTGATAGGCAAGTGTTTTCTCCACTTGGTGTAGAAGGGACCTTGCCTTCTTCATCAACTCACAGGAAAATGATTGCTCCATAGGGTGTGGAAGGGGCTTTGCCTTCTTCATCAATGCAGCAGGAACATGTGCAACAACTGCATAAAGGGAAAGAAAAAGTGTAGGTGAAAGATTTTGATGATGAGGAGGAAAGAGACTTTGATTTGACAGAGAATGATGAGCTAGAACAAAATCATATTCCTCATGGCATAGAGACAATTGTTTTGGAGGCTGAGGATGAAGCAACAAAAGAAAACATCATCATATAGGAGAAGGAGGCTCAAATCTAAGCATTGATGGACAACTTGGCAAGAGCCAAGTATTTCATCGCATACCAGAAATAAGAGAAGAAGCAGTTGAGTGATAAGTAGGTCCTCATGGAGCTGTAACTTCTCAAGGCAAAGAGACAAAGTGACAAAGGTAAATCGGCAAGGCAAGAGGAAGAAACACCGGTCACTTTGAATCCAATTGAAAAAGAAATTGAGAGTGATAGAGATATTTGGCCTGAAAGAGTCAATTTTCACTTAGAAAAGCTGCTGCAAAAAGCTAATAGTGACAACCAGATCATCAGGCACATGGCCTACCACTACAGGACCCAGAACAAAATTTGTAATATAAGGGTCAAACAGATGAAAGCAAGGATGAGAAGAGATCTTAAAGGAAAAAAAGAGGAGGAAAGGGTTAGGTTGCTTGCTGAATATTCCTTGGCTCATTAGGATACTTGATTATGGTGCTTCTCACCAATTTTGGTCAAGTTTGGAGGATTTTTTGTCATTTGCAAATTTTGAAAATTTTAAACACAAAAAATTTGGCTCAACACGCAACGCCACTGGCGCTGTGCTTTTCCTAGGGGCACCCAATGGACAAATGGCTTGCATTTTTGGATTTAGAGTGATGATTACATGCACCCTATGCATTTGCTAAGTTTTTGGGGTAGAACTGGTCCACCAAAAAGTCAAAAAACACCCCAAAAATGACCTTTCTGCCACTTTTTGGACACATAGAAGCAGTCTTGGGAGAATCAACTTTTGAGGGGTCAAATGAGCTTCAAATGAAGAAATTCTAGGTGTTTTAGAAATTATACTTGAAGATATTTCCAATGGATATCATGAGCTCAATTTGGATGCCAGGAGGGCCTCCAAAAAGGACTTGAAAGTGGCACTGCACGTTGGACCAATGGCGCTGCGCGTCAAACAAATTTGCACAGGATGGCCATTTTACTGTGTTCATGGATTTTTTCCCATGGGAGATGTTTTACTACAATAAATTATGGTTTGGATTGTAAATAAGATGGATAATTAGTAGTACAGTGTAGATTCATTAGATTAAAAGTAATTCTCAGCACAAATGAATCAATTTCCTCACTTTTAGAGGCAAGTTGTTAGGATGCCTAGATTCCAGTTTCTTGTTCAATGTTGGTTAGATTAGCTCCTCATCTTATGGATTCGACCCCTGAGGATGGGAGGAGGTTGAATCAATGCCTATATCTTCTTCTTCTTTCTCATTGTAAAGGGTTGGACTCAACTGGATGCTTATGCTCTGATTGTACATTATTTTGTATCAATTTAGTATGAGATTAATGAAAAATTGCAGCCATTTCTTTGGGATCCATGTGGTATGATGTTTAGTTCAGTTTCCTCTCTTCTGGTCATATGTTAAACTATTTTGTGTACTTCATTAATCATTTCATTGTTTCTAAGTGAATGTTTTCAAGTTGATAGGTAGAATCCATAACATTAATGCTCTGCTTTGGGAAAATATTCACTAGTTTATGTTTTCTACAGTTTAGGAAGGATCCATGGTGATCACATGCTCTTTCTAGCTTCTCACCAGCCTTGAATCACCTCAGCCATCAAACCCTAGAGTGCTAGGCTTTATACCTACCTTGCCCCATCGAACACGCTGCAATTTTAACCTATTTTCCTAGCCATAGCTATCTGGCTCCTCTTGATCCAGCAAAACCCCTTGAAATCAAATCAAACCTTGTGCTACTATACCTAGCCTAATATCATTTTCCTGATCCAGTCATTTTGGTTGAGATCCTTATGGAGAGAGCCCTCTCTTGGCCTAGTAGGGCTAGCTACTTGGCTAAGCGTGGTTTGTGGTTACCCTGGCATTGCCTTCCTTCATCCCGAGGTTCAATCCAGGTGATAACAACTTAAGTGAATTATTTTTCGTACACCTTCCAAGAATTTTCACACTAACAAATGGTGATTCCATTAGTTTAATAAAAATGTCGTTATGTGACTGAAGTTTCAAAAATTTCAGGTTTCCTTCAGCTATTTTTTCAGCCCCTCAATTTCTATTTATGTTTTTAAACCCTATTTTGTCAAATTTTCAGATTTTTTTGGGTTTCTGGCGTCTTCCACATGTCACAGGTACCAGCTGAGCAGGAGACAACAAATTTTGTCTGAGATCTACCGACCAAGGCTCCTGGGAATAGAACACATTTTTTTTTGTCCACTTAAGTGAGTTTCAAAGTGCAATTTTTGGCTCCAAAAATGTGTTTTCACCAAAAACATATCAATAAGTATGTTTTGTAGCTTTTCTGGAAAATTTTCAAAATTTTTACAGTTTTGCCGAGAGTGTTGTCTGTAGACTAGCTTGGGTTATTCATATCTTTTAATCATTCTCCGTTAGGCCCGGATCCACTTAATTTGTCTCTTTGAGGAAGGAAATATCCCCCTAGGGTTTAGAGACATTTGCTGAGTGAGGAGTCTAGGTGTTGATGGTGCTAAACCCGCCAACATGTCAGGGGATCTCCCTAGCAAAAATCCCCAACTAGACCTCAGACCATTTGGAGTAGAAGTTCCAAAAATGGGTAGTACAGTATCGCCTTGACTAGTTTACGTGTAGAGTTAAGTAAGATTTCCTTGTTGGTAGAAAACATGCGACCTTTGCAGAAAGTCAAGGAAGGCACATGAAAGGCTCTAAAAAATGGAATGGTGACTAAGTGCGCCCCTTAGAAACATGTGATAGCACACAACTTGAAAGGGAACACATGAGCATAAAGACATCACAAGCTGGAAAGCAGGATAGGCGACGATCCAAAGTGATGGTTATACCAACAACACGTTTTGATAAGATTCATACAAACATATACAAAATAGTCCATACATACATGCATAAATCACTACTACATATATCATTAGAGTAACCTGGATAGCCAAAATATAATAAAAACATATGCATGAAACATGTTGGTTATGTTATATTAAGAAAGTGAAAAATCCAATCATACATACAACCATGACCAACCACTAGTCCCAGTAGCGGAGCATTACAATCATTGCTGCCTACTCCTCCAAAGAGATATATACTAGGTTTTCACTGTGGAGAATCCAAGCTCACATTAACCCGTCAATTTCGAATCCAATTTGTGATTTGGAGGAATGATATATCGAGATATCAAGAAGGAATTAGCATGTAATAATGTCGATTCATACAAAAAGAGTATTTCTTCAGGCACTACCGGAACAGAATTTGTAACTAGCACTGTTATCCTCTCGTCTAGCGAGCAAATATTTACCCCCGTGGATGGAAATACTTCTTGATCTGGATCGATGTAAGAGTACAACTACATTTCCAAGATCCATGTTGTCTATTCGGAACAGGTTGACCCCTTCACTCTCTCGTGGTACAAGGCTCGTTACAATACACTCCAATATTTCTCTAAGTTACACCTATAGGAAGTTTGGCTCCCAAAAAACCGGTACAATGAGTTATGGTATTCTATAAATAGCAAAGTGAGGGGTGACCCTTGACATTCCCCTTTGTTACTATTCACTTACCCTCATGACTTTTCAACTACTGCACGATTGTTACATTCTACTATTGACACTTGGTCTTTCACATTTATAGCATGTTACATTACAATCTGCACATGTACCCATGTGAGACAAAAATAGTCTTGAGTAAGCCATGAAAGACATCACTAAGACCTGGAAAGTTGTAGGAAGACCAAGGCTTCCACATCCTCACGATGATCGATGGCGGTGAATTGATGCCAAGCTTGGCAGTCCATGATGGTGTCCACGTACTCTGTGGTGACATATTTCTGAAAAAAAACTCTTGCCTCTATTACATATGGGTACACGAATTTGGAACCTTTGTCCAACTCATCTGATAACATGCACATCATAGTCTTGAGTGCAGCTGGACCAACAACATACTAATGCATAGTGTCTACACTAATCTCCAAGTCAGCACTGGTGGCTATGCGTGTCAACTGATCAAGGTACATGTCTAGATCCAGTTGTTCTTGGTTCTTTGTATTCACTTCGGTGAGTGTGCCGATGGATGGGATCACATTTGTGTGCACAATGACATACATACTCCTGATTTCCCATGCATGTGAAGCCTACAAATTGGTGATGAGGTGTGGGAGTTCCCATTGTTCCGGATCTGACTCCGGATGCATGCCTTCAAATCTATCGCCTTTGGCTTCATCATATTTGGCAAGTGTAATGGGGCTCCCTTGTACCTCATTGTACATATCTGCATGTGATAGACAACAATGTGCAAGTATGACAAGCTGAGTGCTATCCTAGCACAGCGCTGCTACCAACCATTGAGATGGACAACTAACTTATGCACAATGACAAATCTGAAATACAACTTTCACATGACTATCTCAATAGATGATACTTCATCAAGTATTACTCCCCTCAACTCTGCTCTGGCAGATGTTGTAACATTCTCTCCTCCCTGCTTGGCCACTTGTAACTCTTTATCCATGCTCTTGTTCTCAGCTATCAAGAATCTAACACTCGAGCTGGTCGCTTTGGTAGCATCGGCTAATGCATATGGATTCTTGCGCACATTGGACACAATCACTCTCTCTTCAAACTGTGCAAGAGATACATGGACATTCGAAGTGGGCATTCTGTGTGACTGCAAAACTCTGCGTTGTGACTCATCGAAAGATATGCTATCCATTTCTACCTCTGGATTGTCTTCAACAATTTTTATGTCTCCTTCATCGCTTGGGACTTGCTCTACTTCTGTGTCTGTTGAAGTCGGTGGGGTGAACTCTTGGTCTTGAGGCATGAGTTAAGTATCTTTATCTAACTTAGGTTGGAACATATCTATATCCATATGCTCTAGCATCTGTTCAATCTCTTAAGAAAAGTCCTACTCATGTAACTTCTCACCCTGTTTTCTCTATGCCAACTGCTCGGATGAGTCTAGAACCTGCATGGGTGCAGTTTCATCAATTTGTGCATGTTGCACTTCCTGTTGTACCTATTCCTACAACACTTCCTTCTCTTTTTTATGTAGCTCTTGTTCTTCTCGGAGTTGCTACTTCAACTCCTGCAACTCCTTTTCTATTTCCTCCATCCAAAGTTTCTCCCTTTGCCTCTAAGCGATCATCCTCTCGCACTATCACCTCTTAGCCTCAATCTCCAAATATTCTTTCATCACAAGTGGATCTACTTTGAACTTGCAGCCTTTCTTCGCCTATGCACTATCAACAAACTTCCTCTTGCCTTTTTCACGTGCAGGTTTGCTACCCTCTATTTCTATTGATGATCCTACTCTCTCATATGTTGCTAGATTCTACTTCTCCAACCACTATACAACTATGTTGATTGGTTCATTGAGCCTTAAGAAGTGATAGAAGTATCTCCATGGGTCTTCCTCAGGCCAATGAAATGCCTCGTGGATCCAAGGATGTTGCACTCTCGTATAGTGGTCCTGCACTAAGTAATGCGGGTAATACGGATTGAAACTTCTATGGTCAAATGTGAATCTCTTGAACTCCTCCATTTCATCCTTAACATGCCTGAGATTCGGGATCTCATACAGCCCGATCTGTAAAGGAAGAGAGGGCCAAGATTTATTCTTCTTCCTGTGCAGTCTAGTTGACAACCCTATCAAGATGTGATATGACACTTCTTGCATGACGAGCTTGTCCATGGAAAACTTTGGTAAAACATGCAGATCCTTCTCCACATTGTACATCTATATGAAGGTGCCAAGGGGTGAGGCATACCAATTTGCTATGTTGATCAATGCCTCCATCACTTCCTACGACATGCAAGGTGGATCTTGTTCAAATATCACCTTGTACACTATGGTGATGAAGCGGTCTGATAATTGTGTGATAACTCCATGGAAGCTTCATTCTAAGAATAACTTGCAATAAGTTTGCACAGAGGTTTCTGAAGGTGTTCATGCCCAACCCAAGCCTGGGAACTTCTGACAAGCACAAATCACATCAAGTATGTAAGAGGACATGTATAGCCTCTCTTGTCGACCCTTCGCTTGATGTCGAGCTTTTTTTACCTATTACTTCAACCTAAGAGCCAATATGTCGAACCAGTTGAAAGGTCTTCCTTCGCTCTCCAATTGATCCAACACAATCACCCAACTCTGCGTGAAGGTTTATGTGTACTCTTGTCCATATAAGTGGCATGCAAAGATGACTGAGAGTTGGTATGCCTTCCATAGTATCTTTCTCTTGTAAACCTGGCTGGGTGTTGTCCTAAACTTGGATGGCTCTTTAACCCATCTCTTCAAGATGTCTCTAAAGTTTTCACTACTATTGGGTAAGTTGAAGGGTGTATCCTTCACGACCACAGACTGTGGCAAGTGATAAATCTCCTGAAATTCCTTCGCCCTGAAGGTAGCAAGCTCTGTTCCACTAACACTGCTCAACACCATTGCCTTCGTACCATTATACGAGACAATCCATCAATTCATGTCCACGCATGGAAAAGCGGAATACCTGCATGAAATTCAGTACAAGCCAGACTTGTGAATGTTGACATAGACCCTGCGGTGTTCCAAATCTTCCTCAAATGTGCCCAAGAAGGTGTCATTGGTGTCCTTCCATTTCATCTTGATATCCTTGTCTATGAACAACTTGGTGTCTTCATATATGGGCAAGCTCATAGACACTTTCTCAATTGCATCTCCAGTTGCACTCTCAACGGTGTCCTTTGACCCTACTCTCTTGGAAGCCATTGTACTTGTACTGCTCAGAGACAAACAAACACATGTGATAGCTGGAGACGTAACAACACTCATGGAAATCAATCTGTTAGTTGGAAACCAAAAGAAACTTGAGGATTGACATGCAACATACCTGGGTGACTGATTGGGAAGGTTTCGCAATTTTCACAGGGAGGCTGGGAGACTGACAGCCAAAACTACGCAAGGCACAGTTCGGATTGTTAGGAGGATGGCTAACTACTGGAGCTTTGAAATTGATAGTCCATCCTGACATGCTGAGGACTAAAATTGTGTATTACATAGTTTTATTCAGTAAGGACTGTAAACCAGCAACAACATTTGCGCAATTTCTGGGGTCAACAAGGCACTACCTCTCAGAATTGCAAAGAGAAAGCCTGCAGGTCAGTTTTAAGCCAAATTTGCGCAATTTCTAGGAGGAAGGTAGACTCTTAACTCTCAGAAATGCACATTGCAATCTGAGCAAGGCAAGGTCTGGGCCAAGGCAACCCAGTCCCACCGACAAGTGACTGAAAACATGAAAAGTTTGAATGCATGGTGAAGCTGAGTGCAAACAAGAGTGAATGATCATGCATGAAAACAGTGAGTGAAAGATTCAGAAAATGGGAAAATGAGGATGTGTGTGAAGTGAGTCACCGCAATGGTGACCGTTAGTGCAAAAACAATGTCATGCATGCGACAACAGTGAGGTGCAATGAAAAACTGAAACAAGACTTCTATAAGCTGACATGCATCAAGACAATCTCAAGCGTTCATTTAAACCAAGCAAACAACATTCACACAAAGTGAAATACAAAAAGTGACAGAAAAGTAGCAAAAGACATGAAAAGCGAACTTACCAAGAAAAATGTGAGTTGAGTGTGCCGAATGCTCCTAGATGCAATGTGGGATGTCAGAGCTCCAATATTGATGTGACGAATGAGCTCAGCAGCATAAAATAAATAAGTTTTGATAAGATTGAGGCTTATGATGCGCATGCCACAAATCTAGAAAAAAGTGACACTTGGCGGGAGGTTTCTAAAACGGATTTTTCATGTAACCTCCAACTGGTAAAAGTGGATCCCTAAAATCAAGGGATGTGTAGAGTCCAAGAACTGCTTTACCTTGACACCCTTTTTTCCCATATTTCCTCCTTTTTCCTATCCCTATCATCTAAATAAATGCAATAAATATAAGGTTTTTTTAATGTAAGCACTTACATGTCCTGTTTTTCATATTTTGTCCATATACCTTATTGTTTTATTAAAGTTTTCATTCAGATACGGAATTCACTTGATTCTGCAACTAATCCATAGATACATAGCTACTTCCATTGTTGACAGGGTTTGAGTGTGCCAGCTCAACAAAGGAGTATATGGGTAGATAGAGAATCATCCCCGCATGGATTTCTTCCTGTTTACTCAAAACAATCCATGAAGATAATCACATTGCAACATGATCAACCATTACAGTCAACTGGAAGATAATGTGCTAGAACAGAGTCTGAGTTTCATGAAATATTATTGATTTTCCTTTTCAAATAGCAAATTGATGATTAAGCGACATGATTTGGTTTGATAAGGATTGTAGTGAAGATACTTAGGCTTGAATTTATCGTGTCGTTAATTAATAAAACGCTATAAGAACAATGGCCGCTCTGTGTTTTGGTGTGTGCCACTATATGTAATTTTGAAAGCATCCTGTTAAAACTAGTTTCCGATTAATAGATCTTAGTTCATACATTTCATGTTGCGTTGATTAAATTTGTTGACTGCCTCATGGAGGCCCCTGCATGCAGATCAGGTCTTTGACTCACTGCAAATAGATTTTCTTTGGTTTCTTAAAATTAAATTATGGATGCTCTGTTTTATATTTTTAGGATGCAGTCCAATGGAGTTTGTGATTAAATTTACATCTGCATCAATAATTTCATTTTCTTTATACCTAGCATAACTCGATCATTTCATTTGCTTTCTACCTAGTATAATTTAGTCATTTCATTTCATAGTTTATTTATTTCATGGCTTATCAATCTCGTTCTTGTCTACTTTTTCATTGAGTGAAGCTACAATAGATAAGAGTGATAGTATTTTCTTAGCAACTGAATTCAAGCATCATTCATTTTCCAATTCGATAAAGTAGGATCTTCTTCACATCATTCCATGCTTTCATAACTAGTCTAGTTTGGCTGTAGCATAAAAATCCAAACATAGCAAAAAAAAATATTCTAACATAGTAGAGTTAGGATCACTATTCAACCATCCCACAAAGTTCAATACAATTAAGATTAATTTTACAATAACCTATTAACAAGTCTTAAGAATAATACTCTAGTATAGATAGTAACATCATCCCCATACTAATTCTATATTTATACATTAACCATAACATAAACACCTTAACGACATAAGTAACTTCTAGCACATACAATGCACTTGTGCTTCATCAGTTTACTTGCCTTGGTCAATAATTTATGCTTACAATTTAAGATCATTAAATTGACTAAACATTTTGGGACCATTGCCGGGGAAGTACAAATAGAAGTTAAAAAAAGAGAGAAAAAATCATCACTTAAAAACATGATATGTGTAGGGATAGAGACTCTAGAGGTATATTTGTACGGTGAGTAAGAAGCTTAATCCCCACAAATCCACTCACTTCACAAGGACTTCAAAATTCCACACCACCTACTCAAACCCGAATTCCACTTGTAGGTCAACGAACACTTCCTAAAGTCTCAAGATCAGAAATCCAATCCAGAACTTAACCTACTTCATCTATTGAAGCTGTAATTGAAGAAAATCCTATATCCCCAACTATAGGAGTATTTTTTCTGTCTTCCACTGGTGAACAAATTCTAGGAGAAGAATTAGAAATTCCCAGTGAAGAAGAGGAACATGAAACTTATATTGGCTACCCATTGATAAAGGAAATAGAAGAATTAGAAGAACCTTACAATAGTTCTGAAGAATCTATCATGGTTGAAGAAGGGGAAGGTGAGGTACACAATGTCAACGGTGAGGAAAATAGGATTGGAGGAGGTAGAGGTAGAGGAGGAGGTGGAGATAGAAATAGAGGAGGGGGTAGAGGTAGAGGAAATCAAGATCCTTTTGGATTTCCTATTTTTGATGAAGATACAATCCCCACAATGAAAAATATTTCACATTCTATTCTTCCTAATTTCCATGGTAAAAGAAGTGAAAACCCAAAGATATTTGTCATCGAAATTGAAGTATTATGCAGATCATATGATTATCTGCATGATGCTCAAAAATTGAAATTGTTCCCTACTACCTTAAAGGATTCAACATTAAAATGGTTCATGAGTCTAGGGATGAATTAAATAAGGACATGGACACAAATGAAGGAAGCTTCCTTAGAAAAATATAAAGATTGCTATATGCCTCATAAGATTAAAGATGAAGTCTTCAAAATGACACAAAAAGAAGATGAGAATCTTGAAGACTTAGTCAAGATATTTGTCTATAGTATTAAAAGAACAAAAATGGATAATTTGGATGAGGAAACTTTGAAAGCCCTCCTACTCAAAGCTATCAAAGATGAATGGATAGATCTCCTTAACTTAACAAGAAAAGGAGATATTTCTCAACTACCATTTGTAGATATCTTTGATTTATGTGTACATATCTCAAGGGGTAAAGTATGAGTAGGAAAAATTCCTAGAGACCCTCCCTTATCAAGAATCAATAAATCTGCAGTCGAGACAGTCAGTAGGGCAGAATTAGGAAGCTTGCTTGGTACTTTCAAGACATATATTTTAGGGAGTCTAAGTGAACAGATAGACACCCTTAAAATTACAAAACAAGAAAAAATATGAAAATGTTGCATTATCCATTTTCTGTCCTAGAGGTCGAAAGAAGCATGCCCTAAGATAATGTCCTTTAGACTCAAAAATTATAGAAATTTGTTCCATATGTGCAGATAACCATGATACTAAGGAGTTTTCATCTTTACCAGGTCTCAAGGCTATATTTAATGAGGAAGGGATACTAGAACAAGTAGACCCTCTTTACTTTATTACCAAGAGACCATGGCAGAACTCTCAAACAAATCAAACACAAGGCTTTAGATCACAAAAATTTGCTCAGTCTTCACAAAATAATTGGAATCCATCTTGGCAGCCTTGGGCTCAGCCACAATCATAATATTACAATCAAGGATGGAAAAATACTTATGGGTCTTATGCTCAATATCAATAATATTCACCATCCTATGCTAATTTTCCACCACAATTCCTACCCCAAGCTAATCAAATTCCTCAAGCCAATCAATTACCTCAAGTATAAGTTCAGGATCAAAATCCACAACTCTCCCTACCATTTGCGCAAAAATAAAATCAACTATCCACTCAACCACTTCCAAATCCCAATAATAAGATGTCACAACAACAACCTATTTACAATATGGAAGGGAAAAATCCTCAAACCTATGGAATAACTCCACTAGATCTAAATAATGTTCAATTAAGGTCTGGAAGAGTATTGCAAAGAAAACCCCATGCTGTTGTTCAGGAAGCAAGGAAAAATATTCGAAAACATAAAAATCAATTTGAAGAAGGAGAAACCTCTCTCCCTAGAAAGAGAATAATCAAACAAAAAATGTTCTAATAAATACTCCTATTATAAAACAACCCTCAATATCCATTAGACCACCTTTTCCTGAACGATTGAAAATTGATGAAGGAGTAGAAAAACAAATCACATTTCTTGATTATAATATGATGGATGAATTAAGAAATGTCTGTATAAAAATTCCTTTATTACAAGCCATAAAATAAATACCAATCTTTGCAAAAACAATTAAGGAATTAAGTACTCAAAGATCAGGAAGAAAAAGAAAAGACATAAAAAGAATTCAATTAGTTGGGAAAATTGCAGACATCATGATGGGGAAAACAACAATCCAAAAATATCTAGATCCAGGGAGCCCCATTGTGAAAATTCACATCAATGGAATTGAAATACCAAACACACTGATTGATCTAGGAGCAACCATAAACATAATGAGTAAACAAGTTATGGATTCACTTAGGCTTCCTAACCTTCAATACACACCAACAGTATTAAATCTAGCAGATAGTTCTGTAATTAAACCTGATGGTGTGTTGGAAGATGTTTATGTATGCTTAGGTTCTTGGGAATATCTTGTCGATTTCATGGTCTTAACACCCTGTTATGTGGAATTTTTCATCTATGGATAAACACAATTTCCTTAGGTGGGTAGCTACACCTAGAACAAAAGATTTAAATAGTTTAACCTTTTCCTATAGAAGATAATAAGATAAGGGACCTCCTTGTTATCTTTTGCTTCCCTTTGTCTCCTTTGAATAGCTCCTGTTGCTCGTTCTCGAACTGAATCCGATTGATAAGTACCCGCAATCATAAACAGAGGAAAAAAAACCAATCAAAGCAAGAGATCTATCTACTATAAGAAAATGGAATCTAAATCATTTACACATATAATCATCATACATAAAGACATGAATATGGGAAAAGGTGTAAACAACTTTATTAAGTAGAAGGAAGAGTTACAACCAAAGAAGTCTGATTCCATGTCACTCATCCAGCTTGAGTTCCATCCTTCATGACACCAAAAACACAACACTTTGGTAGCGTAGCAATACTGTCTTACAATGTCAAACCTCAAACCAACAGTATCTCCTTACAAATTCTCAAAGTCCAACCCCTAATCACTATGATGAGTGCTCAATTTATAAGGAAATGGAGGTGGTTTTGTCATAACATGGGCATTGAATGGCTTTCCAATTTGGAAGTTAGTTACCATGGAGGAAGGGATGATAGGATATGAGGTTATTTGATTCATTCCCTATCCAATTGTGAGCTCATGGGAGAGGATAAGAGGTGGGAATCTTCTAGAATGGTCTAGAATGAAGGAATATTCCCTGAACCCTATGAAGATTTCACTCAATCTCGTCCAGCATAGGTGAAAGTGGGCCTAGGTTCTCTGCATAGTAGGCTTGAATGGGCCTAAGTTCTCTGCACCACACTTACCCCTGACCAACGCTGCGCTAGTCCCTCAAGGAGTCATTTTAGGATGTCTTTAGGTCAGGAAACTCTCAGGATTGATGGAATTCAATGTGATGACTTGTCTAGGGCATGTAGAAACTCAATTAGGGTTTGATTGGCCTCAAAAGTACAAATCTGAATGATGGGAGTGATGTACTCAAATAGACCTATAACAGTTTCCCCCTAAAGCATGAAGTGGAAAATGATAATGTCGAGTGATATGCTTTACGCTGTGATGAAGAGGTTCTAAAGAGGATGGTAACCTACATCAATTACAATACATAATATCATGATATTTTGGATTTTTTCATGAATCCTTGAGGGAAGTCATACCCATGCTCAGCATATCCAAAAGACAATTATATCACTTTATCGACCAGATTATTGATGAATGTGCTGGATGCAAAATATTTTCATTTATGGATGATTTTTCTAGCTATAATCAGATCAATATCCGTCCAGAGGACCAATCTAAAACTGCATTTATTTGTCCATGGGGCACATTCACTTACAAAAAACTCCCTTTTGGTTTAAAGAACGCAGGGGCAACTTTTCAGAGGGCAATGAACTATGCCTTCCATGACATCAAACATATTGTTCAACCATACCTTGATGATTTACCTGCTCATTCACAAAAGCAGACTAATCACCCACAACATTTGAGAGCTATAGTTTTACAGATCCAACACTACAAAATATGACTCAATCCACACAAATGTGTGTTTTGTGTCGGTTCTGGTCATTTGCTTGGTTTTGTAGTGCCAAACCTCTTAAGGTTAATGCAATTCCTGACTTGTCTCCACCCTCCAATCTATTACAGTTATAGAGACTCCAAGGGAAGGATAACTTTCTGAGGAGGTTCATTCCCAATTATGCTGAAATGGCTAAAGGATTTACTCGTATTTTGAAAAAGGGGATACCCTTCCACTGGGATCAGGTTGCAAAAGCTTCCTTTGATGCTATTAAAGATACCTTGATTAGAGCATCATTAATGTATTCCCCGAATTATCAAAACGACTACTTCATGTATCTCGCCGCTGCAGATACAACCATTGAAATGGTTTTAGTCCAAGAAGAAGACGGGATTGAACATCTAATATATTATTTCAGTCACAATCTCAATGATACAAAAGTTAAGTACTCTTACATCGAAAAACTAGCTTTGGAAGATGTCCAAGCTGTACAGAGATTTCGCCACTATATCCTACTTCGAAAGACCACTGTCATTTTGGATTGCAACCCTATGATATATATTTTGTCACGTCAATTGCTGGGGGGAAATACTCAAAATGGATTGTCATTTTGCAGGAATTTGATTTGGAATTCATCAAATCCAAATCAAATAAATCTATAGTTTTTTCCGAGCTTCTTTGTGACCTTCCCTCGAATACTATTGATTAAACATCAGAACCATCAATTATGGATGAGTCCCTATTCCTAATTTTGTCATCCGACCCATGGTATGGAGATATAATGATTTATCTCCACACCCAAACTTTCCAACCCAAAACCTCTAGCTTGCAATAGCAACATATCCGATACCAAGCCAAAGATTATCTTATCATTGGCGACACTCTTTACCATCGTGGTATCGATACAATTTTATGGATGTGCCTCACACATGAGGAAGCCGAGAAAGTTTTGAATGATTGCGATTCAGGTGCTTGTGGTGGACACTTATCTGGATATGTTACGCACAAAGGATTCTCCATGCTAGTTACTTCTGGCCTACCACATTCAAAGATTGCATTATTTCCATTAGAAGTTGTCATGCATGCCAGATCTATGACCGTAAAGCTAGATTACCACTTACACCGCTGCATCCTGTCATCGTTGTTGGACCATTTTCCAAATGGGGCATTGACTTCATGACATGTAATCCTCACTCGGTTGGGGGCCATGGGTACATTATAGTCGTCGTTGATTATTTCACAAAATGCATCGAGGCGGTGCCTAAATTAAACAAAAGTGGTGAGATAGCTGCACTTTTCTTTTTCGACCATGTGGTTTCCCAATTTGGTGTACCAAAGGCTATAGTTATAGATCATGGGTTGCATTTGCGCAATCACATGATGACTGAGTTAACTGCCAAGTTAGGATTTTCACATGATAGTTATACTCCTTATTATCCACAAGCTAATGGACAAGTTGAGGCCATTAACAAAGTCCTAAAGCGAATGCTTCAAATAATGATAGGTGTTCATAAACGAAACTAGCATTTAATCATGTACTCTGCTTTGTGGACATACCGAACCTCGGTAAGGAATGCAACTGGATTCACATCCTTTCAATTGGTGTATGGCCTGGAGGCAATCTTGCTGATACAATGTGAAATTTCATCTCTTAAACTCACAATTGACCTATTACCCGACACCTCTGAAGAAGAAGCGTGTTTCTTAGAACTCATCCATTTGGATGATACTCATCATGAAGCCGCATCAGCTAACGAAACACATAAGAAATGAATCAAGGCACAATACGACCAAAATGCCAAGCCTCACATTTTCTTAGAAGGAGACATGGTCTTGCTTTATGACGAGGAAGCTGATAAACTAGGAGTAGGAAAATTTGAACCACTATGGATGGGCCCTTACATTGTCAAGCGTGTTTTGGCAAAAGTTGCCTATGAGTTGGTGGATTATGATGGAATTCCATTGTCGCAACCCCGAAATGGGATGTATCTCAAGCGTT
The DNA here is from genome assembly GCA_031772625.1 of Pinus tabuliformis. Lineage (NCBI taxonomy): Eukaryota > Viridiplantae > Streptophyta > Pinopsida > Pinales > Pinaceae > Pinus > Pinus tabuliformis. The sequence goes on along the minus strand of CM062809.1, from coordinate 443,553,535 downwards.
ACTATGCTTAATTGAGTGTAGTAAAATCACTGTATATATGATTTAATTGCATGTGTGTGTGTGAGTGTTTCTTTTAGAGTTTTTATGTGGTTAAGTAATCTGCTTTGCATTTTTTGCAGATGTCAGAATCTTTGGAACCATTTGTTGGTTACGCTAATGGTGCTAGTCGTAGTACGCAGAACCTATCTTCTACAACATGGGACATTTTCACTCCAAGTGGTGAGTTAGTGAGTTTTCAAGAGATTTGTATCGGTTTTTCTGCGAACAATATTGTTGAGTATAGCACATTGATCGAACTTCTCTCTGATTCCATTTCACTTGGCATTCGCCGAATCATCATTAGGCTGGACTCACAACTCGTCGTACTGCAACTAACAAATGTTTATACCATCTGAAACCCAACTATTCTTCATATGTTCCTTAGAGTTCATCTTTTGGAAAGACATTTTGAGTACATTCAATATCAACATATTTCCATAAACTTTAACACATTAACTAATTCATTAGCGAACTATGTGTTAAACAAACATTTGCGACACATGTAAAAGTAAATTTTCAATTCACATCATTAGTTGAATAGGATTGCACATAACCATATATAAAAACTCTAAAAGTAAAAATAGATAGATGTTTTAAAGTTTTTACAAAATTTGTGTCCAAGACATGTTTGTTCATCTAACCTAAAAACTCAAAATGCATACAAAAATCATCCTAAGTAGACCTAGTGATGTTCATGATAACAGGTCACAACCTGAGCTATCATGCACAATAGCCTCATCCAATGGCTAGGAACACCAATAGTATGGCGTTGCAGCCTCATAGGTAACTCCTCGATCCAGATATCTGGAATACTGAGGGTTAACCCCTCTACATGATCCTGCAACTCTACCAGTGTCTTGGTCAAATCCAAATCCTGGAGAACTTCCCTCCTGACATTTCTCTGCGTTGTTCCACCTACCTCTTGTTGATGTCCCATAGGTAGAATAGTAAAAAAATCTGTATGCATGAACAATTTTAGTTTAGTCTTGGAAACATAAAAAACACAAAAACATGTAGAAACTTAAGGCTGCGCTAATCCTAGGGTGAAATAAACTAACCCTAGGGATGCTCTGATTTCTCCATGAAAATCCATCCCTATGTATGAATGCTCTGATGACAATGTGTTGTTGATTGAGCCAACTGAAGAATGTAGTAGAAAATGTGATTGATGACTGACCAGCATGTCTAGTCATCAATTCAACCCACCTCTACATTTGTGGATTTCTATGACCAGCTACACCCAATGTTATATGTTGGGGTTGCATCAATGGAATTCTCTCTAAGGTAAAAGTGATTAAGAGCGATCCATAGCTAAAATCCCTTGTCTTATCATTCTTTACCTTTGTAAGATTATGTTTCAGTGAAGAAAGTACAACCTCACAGCAGTTGAATACAGTTGGCTTAAGACACTCAAGTGCAATCCTGAAAGAGAAATGGGGGCACCATGTCTCGACAACCCAGTAAGAAAGTAAACATCATCGATCATAATAGGGACCACTTTGTCCCTTATGTGAAAAGCCTGATCCTTTGGATCCCATGCATGAACTAAGAAATGAAACAATTCTAATTGTTACCTCATCCCGAACAACCTGAAGTATTTGAACAACCCACAGTTTCTAAGGGCCTCAATAGTACTTAGATCATTTAGGGTAACCATGTCTTGTTCTTCATGCTCTCTTTCTCACCAAGTAATAAACATTTTGATTTGATGAAAACCTGAAATCAAACCATAAGCTTAGTTAGGATCCATTTCATGCAAAAAACTGGAGAAATTGTGGGCCAAACAGGTGAAACAAATTTGTGAAACTCACCCAGCGCATCCCAGACAAGGAGACAATGTGCTACAAAATTGGTACCCTTCTGTTTGGGTGCTCTGCAATGCAGTTTTCGATGTATAAGGCTGCGCTAATCCTAGGGTGAAATAAACTAACCCTAGGGGCCCTAAAAACCTAAAAAATTGCTTGAAATTGTAAAATAATGACATGAAAAGAAAGAGAAGAGGTAGATCTTCTACCTGGTTCAGACAACACGAGAAATGATCCACATAATCTCTCGCAATCAGTGAATGAAGTTCGAGGTAAAAAACTGGTTCAGAGCACAAACTGAATGGTAAATATCAAATGGTGAAAATGACATGGTGTAAATATCAAATGGTGAAAATCATTGGAAATCTAAATATTTCTATAAAAATATGACCAATGTTTTTACAATTTGCGTATTAGGGACTAGTAATATTTGCAAAGGTTTCTAAAATTTAAGCTAAACTTCCATCCTTAAAATTTTCCATAACCACATTACAAGACCAAGACCATTGAATACCATGCAACATCAAGCCAGGTGGAGGTGAAGACAAAGCACACCGAAGAACACATCCATCACACAAAAACAACAACATCTTGACATTGCCACCCAAACTAGTCAATCCATGTCAGCAGTGTCACACAAGTTCTGTCATGAGCTGTCGAGGCCACATCACTACTATGGGCCATATATGTTGTAGCCAAATGTAATGTAAAGTGAAATTCCAATGGACACATAATCAAGATGAAGAATCATGTTAGTTGAAAAGTCATAGGAAGTTGAACAATCATGAGGGTAGTCCAAGAGTCACAAGGGTCAAGCATCACCCTTGGCTATATATATCTCTCCCATTGCATGAGCAAGGAATTTTCAACTTGGCTCCTCCCACGAAGCACATAGAGTTTTCAGTCAATTATTTAAGTTGTGAGGAGTGGCTCCAATGTGCCACTACTGGAACTAGTGATGTGTGGTGTACATATGTGTATTGGAACTTTTTCTTAATTTAGAAGCCTGTTAAGGCCAACACATTTTCATGCATGTTTTGTAGATGTTTGTAAGACTACTCTTTCGACATTTGTAATGCATGTTTGTTTAATCTATATTAAGATATTTGAACTGCTTCGATTGTTTCAGAACTTATATCGTAGGGAATGTGTTGTATTGGTTATCACTATTATCTCATCCTTGTGTACTACTCTGCAGGATATTAGACAGACCTGTCGTGTTTACTAGTTATAACAACCATCACATCCATGTGGACTACTCTACTGGATGGTGCACATGTTTTCCCTTGCACTTGGATTTTAACAACTACCACATCTAATGTGGACTATTCTGCCAGATGTTGGACAAACCCTTTCTGGTTCGCGTGTGTCTCTTCCTAGGTTGTACTACAACCTCTCATTGAGAGGCTCACTTTACTCTCTCCCTTTGTAGTAAGATAACCTAGAAACAAGTTACATTAGACATTCACAAGGAATGCTTACCTTATTGTTCAAATATACCAGCATAACACTCTCATGTGCTAACAACTAGAGCCGAGGAAGACTACTTAGTATATGGAAACCGGGCCTTTATACCAGATGGGACTCCTACACCAAATGATGTGAGGTACAGTTGGGACTTCATATTCTGGAGATCCTCTTGGTTGATGGATTTATAGCACCGTCAATATAAGGTTATGCATTATAGAAGTACAAAGAAAGTGTTGGATAAACTATAAGCAATCCATGAAGAAATCCCAAAAGAAGATTCCTCATCAAGGGTACTACTACCAGGTATTCCTATCCTTAACAATGTGTCAAACTTTTTTATGTCAAATGAAGTTTCTGATATAAAAGAAGACAAGTTAGAAGGTATTTTTGATCTTAGAACAATTTATAAGATATTTTATGTTACGATTTCTTGGTTTAAATAATAAAAGGAGAGTTTCAATGAATTTTAAACTTCAAAATCTTTGAAATGATATAAAAACATTTAATACTTTATTACACAATAAACTTCCTCACACATTTTCAAATAATACATTCCAAAAGTCCCCTCATATATTTCCAAATAATGCATTTTTTTATGATGAGTAATAAAAAGACAAAAATTCTTAAAAGATACTAAAATATTTATTTTTTAAATAAAAAGTATAATAACAAATATATATTAAATATTATTATTTTTATAATTAATAGTTAATCTAAATAATAATTATATATTTATTATCATTAATATATCTAAGTTTTTTTACTACATAATTATGGAGGAAAAACTAAAAAAATTTCAAAAGATTACAAACTTGTATGTATCTCGAAAAGAGTTGTGATGGTTGGAAGAGACTCAAGTATAATTAGAAGTTTGATGTGTTTAATAATTTCTTTAAAATATTGTAAACTTGCATCTATTTTGGAAGAGCTCAATATCAAACTTATATTTTTCAAAAGATTTCCTTCTTCTATGTTTTGTAAGAAATGAAGAAACAAGAAAATGCTCCAGAAAATGAGACTATAACTTTGAAAGTAAGGGAGATATGTATCAATGGTATTTTAAGCCAAAATATCTTGTAACTAGGACCATAATTTTAAAAGTAGAGGAGATATGCATCAATCGTATTTTAAGAAAAAATTATCTTGTAAAAAATTCTTTAAACTATTGCAAAATTGTATTTATTTTAGAAAAACCTTAGTATGAAACTTATAGCTTTCAAAATCTTTCCTTCTTTTAAGGTTTCTAAGAAATCAAAAAACAAGAAAATTTTGTAGCAAATGAAACCAACAATTTAAAAGTAGAGGAGATTTGTATCAATTGTATTTAAAGCAAAATTCTCTAGCAAACCAAACAATAGCGTTAAAAGCAAGGAACTTATGCATCAATGGAAATTTAAATTTCTAATCTACACCTAAATTTCATAACCTTGATTATTATAAGTATTATCTCAGTAAAAACACACATGTCATGTGTATACAAGTCTCATTTCCATTGCAAATCCATTAACTCAATGAAACTAGAGCCTCCCCCTCATATGCTCCAATTCATGACAACATGGCATTTTGAAGCACCAAGAGGATTTTATAATAGCCAATGTGGGACAATGAAGATTCACAAATTAAAGAGTCCAAGGAAGGTGAATTTTGATGGCATATTGTTCTTGAGTTTCATTTCTAAATGGGGGATTCTGGAAAAAAAAAATCCAATTCATAAAGTTCATCAATATTGGAATCTTTTAGAGGAAATCATGTCGGTCTGTGGTTTTACTCCACTATAGGAAATATATTTTTGTGGGCATTTACTTCAGTCCTTTATCTCTTTCGCTAGCTTTATTATCCATTTAGGGGATTCTATTATGTCCTAATTTTGGGTAAATATAGTTGTGGTTCCATGGGTTTATTGGTTTATTTGGTTCAATCCTTCCAATATATATTTTGTTTATATTAGGCACAATATTCTAGTTTTTGTTTATATGGAGCTTATGGATCTAGAGTAAGTCAAAAGAATTCTTTCATCACATGAGGAATTTATTAAATGGAACATGACGTCTATATTTGTAGTCACTACAAAATTTCTTAATAATGATGTCCTCCTTCATGTAGGTGGAGTTGAAGGGAGGAGGGGGATTTGAAGGGAGGAAGGAAAGACGATTATATCTTGGTCAATAATCTCATGCTCACTTACTTCGTGGATGGTGTTATTGGGGGCCATGAAGGTGGGTAATGGACAAATATGTGTATGCGAAATTGTTGAATTAGGTAGGTTGAAATTTGGATTACTAGAATACTTTGATTTTTGGCAAATTGAGGGTGGGAATGTCTTCATGAATTTTCTTATGGTAATTTCAATAGACAAGAAAGTGGATTGTATAGAACTTGTAGTATAAGTGATAACATTTCATTATTCTTGGCATTCATTTCCATTAGCCAAGCAAGAAGGGAAAGAGTTGTTATTCCCCCAACATGTGCGAAATTATCTAGGTGAATAATTACATATAAAAGGATTTATCCTATTTATAAACATTGTTATGTATAAAATAGTAAAAAAATTAATAAATAATGAATAAACTAAAATACTAAAATTAAATACATAAACGATAATTATATAAAGGGTCGTGATTAAAAAGTCACGATTCTTCAAAAAATTACACCTTGAGCTATATTTAATCCGAGTCTTTCTCATTTTGAAAATCATCTCATTCACATTTATATACAATATATTTTATTATGAATCCATTGAGAAAATAAAATATTTTATTACATCATCTAATATTAGAGCTTTGTGGTATAAGCAAGATTGAGGCCATCGAATTTGCACACAAATCGTCTCTACACATCTAGCCTCTTGCTATAATGGTCTTGCAAATCCATACTCCGTCATCCATACTAATATATTGGCTTTCCTCAATTGTTATAGTACCATCATGCTCATTTCCATACTATTGTACAAATTGTTGTTCTTCTTACAGTCATAATTTGTTTCTCATCCACTATACACTTTGCAACAATGCATCAAATATCGTTTCCCTGACCATATCACCATTTCATCAATTGTCTTACAATTTCCATTCACAAAAAATATGGTCACAATTGTACAAATACCATATAGAACAATCAATTTTTAAATGAATTAATCATTGTACAATTCATTTATCTAGGGATTACTAAAATTAATTTGTTGTTAGTACAAGTATTAAAAATAAAAATTCATATATATGTTTAATGTTCTAAAGGAGCCCACGGGGCTTTGGATTGACGGTGAATGGGTGCGCTGTTAAGGCACTCCTTGCGATAGGTCACCGGTTCAAATCCCCCGTGGGTACTTAGGTTAGTCTTAACTAGAAAAAAAAAAAAAAAAAAAATGTTCTAAAGGAACCAGAGCAAGGCGGAGAATGCTGGCGACATAGGGTTTCACCATTCTCAGAGATAGAGCATTGCTTAGTACTCAGTGCCCCTGTTCCATCAACACTGCATCTCTCATTAGCAAAGCACGATAACTCGTAGTTCAGCTCCAACAGCTTCCCCGATGGGGGAGGACTCAGAGCCTCCCCCTATGATGAATCAGGCACCAAGGACTTCGAATAGTTCTGACAACACCTCTGCTCAGCAGACGCAATCAGATTAGCATAATACTGATCCGCTTAATGAACCTCAGGGTATAACAGAGATACCCTCGGACAGGCAGCAAAATGTCGTGGAAGATGATGATAAACCCAAAGCAACCTCCGCAACCTGCAAACCTGTGGCTGCAGAACGGCCTAAGATTGAACTGCCCAGTCAGAGAATCAACACCCAGATCCAATACATGAAAGATCATGCACTTATTGGGAAATTTATTGGGTTTTGGCCCACAGAGAAAGCCCTACAGGGATGGATAGCAGCCAAATGGAAACCAAAAGGACACATTAATCTGAAGCTTGGACCGAAAGGTTTCTTCACAACCATCTTCAACTGCATAGAAGATCGAAACAGGGTCTTAGACAATGGTCCTTACTTCTTCAATGCAGCAGGACTCTATTTAAGGGATTGGATTGAGAGATTCAACCCAGATAAAGAAGATCTCAGCTCAGCACCTGTCTGGATCCGGCTATATTCACTGCCGCTGGAATATTGGGATGAGGAATCTTTAAAAGACATTGGAAATGGGTTGGGAGAATTCATAAAAGTTGCAGAAGAAACGAAACACAGAAGATATACTTCCTATGCCTGCATCTGTGTCTACATGCACCTGAACAAAGCTCTCCCAGACTCGGTAAGTTTATTTCATGATGATTTCGAATGGATTCAGACTCTAGATTATGAGCATGTTCCATTTAGATGCCGCAAATGCCATGCACATGGACATCTATTCCGTGACTCCTTCTCAATGTCAAGCCCTCCTCCAATGCTGCCTCTGGGCAAACAGATCAAGAGGGTTTTACTAAAGTAAACTCTCGGAAAAGAACTCACAAAAAACCTGCCTCTCAGCCTAAATACACCCCCGCCAGCAACTCAAACCCCTCAACTAGTAACAGCATCCATAACAACATCACCCACATTCACAATCAACAGGGAGAAAGACTGGAAAATCATGGGGACATTGAAAAAGAACTAATTAGGCACTTCAAATCAGTCCAACAAGAACCCTCCATCAACAGGAAGCCAACAATTGACAAGATTCTCTCGCACATCCCTAAGCTGATCACAGATGAACATAATCATTTGCTCCTCCATCCGGTTACACTCCAGGAGGTGGAATCTGCTATGAAGCAGTTGCAGGAAGGAAAAGCCCCTGGTCCAGACGGCTTCACCTCCACCTTCTTCCACAAATTCTGGGATATTATCAAAGAGGAAGTCTGGCAGGTGGTCGAAGAGTCTAGAACACTTCATTGGATGCTTCCCTCCCTGAATGCAACTTTTATCACTCTCATTCCCAAGGAGGAGCACTCCAACATGCCGGACAAATTCAGGCTGATAGCCCTATGCAATGTCATCTATAAAATCATCTCCAAAGTCATAGCCTCTCACCTGAAGCTGCTGCTCCCCTTGCTCATCTCGCCAGAACAATCGGGCTATGTGGAAGGAAGGCAAATCATAGATGGGATCATCCTCACCCACGAGATCATACACTCTCTAAAGCACCATAAAAAAGCAGGTATGCTCCTAAAAATCGATCTCTCCAAAGCCTTTGATAAGTTGAGTTGGACTTACATTCATTCGATGTTAATAGCCTTTGGTTTCTCACCTACATTGGTTCGCTGGATCATGAGCTTAATCTCCTCAGCTTTCTTCTCAATCCTGGTCAATGGTATACCCTTCACCCCCTTTCAACCCTCTAGAGGCATTCGCCAAGGGGATCCCCTTTCCCCTTTTCTCTTTGTTCTTATGGCTGAAGGATTGGGCAGATCTATTAAGCATGCGCTACAAGAGAATCATCTTAGAGGCATCTCCCTACACAACTCCCCTGCTATTACCCACCAGCAATTTGTGGATGATAATATGTTATTTGGACACCCCTCGGTCCAGGAAGCCAGAAAATTCAAAGCCCTCCTTGATGATTTCTCCACTGCTTCTGGAGCTAGTATCAACATTGTCAAATCCCATATTTTCTTTTTTCACACTCCCACCACTACCCAATCCTCCATAGTCTGCATTCTGGGATTCTCTCCTACAGCTCTCCCCTCCAAGTACCTTGGTGCCCCCCTCATAGATTTTGCCCTTAAACACTCTTCTTGGCAACTCCTCCTCGACAAGCTTGAATCCCGACTCACTTCCTGGACTTTCAGAGCCCTAAACATGGTTAGCAGGCTAATCCTCATTAAAGCCATTCTGCAATCTATGCCCCTGTATTTGTTTTCTATCTTAGCAGCGCCCAAATGGGTCCTCAAAAAAATAAAAAAACTCCAAAGGAAATTTTTATGGGGTTCAGCGGGACAGAATCGCAAATGGGCTCTGGTCAAGTGGGATACAGTTTGCCTCCAAAAAAACCTTGGGGGAATCGGTCTTCGGGACCCTCAACATAGTAACGCAGTCATGGGCGCTAGAATCTGGTGGAAGTGGCTATCATCCCCACATACACCTTGGGTGATCCTCTGGAGAGCAAAGTACGCCGATCACAGATCGAATGATGATCTAATCAGGATTACAAGCACGGATAAAGGCTCCCTAATCTGGGACTCGGCTAGATTGCACAGAAATATGATTCACCAGCACAACTTTTGGGAAATCAGGAATGGCAATCATGCTCGTTTCTGGAAAGACTCCTGGCAGCAACGACCCAATCTCCACAGCTTAATCTCTCCTCCACCAACAGAGGAGGAGGAAGCACACAGCTAGGAAACGGTCAACCAGTACTGGCTTCCCACCCTAGATCAGGGGTACATACAATGGCACAAAGCAGAAGACATTATTAGGAATGGCACAGAAATAATGCACAGGGAACTGAACATGGAATTAACCAATAGGCGGATCAGATACTCTAAAGAAAAGGACATACTACGCTGGGGATACAAACCATGTGGCACCTTTACCACTCAAGAGGCATACAATCTAATAATCAATCCTCCAGCCAATAAGGACCCTATTTGGGATAAAGTGTGGCACCCCAAAATCTCAACCTTTCTTTGGTTACTCTGCCATAAAAGAATTCTCACCTAGGACAACTTAAGAAAAATAAACTTCCATGGCCCCTCAAGATGTCCCAACTGTGAGCAACAGGAGGAAACTATACTGCATCTCATGAATTCTTGCACACTAGCTAACAAACTTTGGGAGAAAACAATTTTCAGATGTCAAAAAGATGGCAGAGACAGAGAAGACACCACCAATACCATTCGACATTGGACCAAAAACCCATACAAGAGTCCCCGCTCAATGCACTATGGAGAATAGTACCAGGCCTCATCATGTGGACAATCTAGAAGGAGAGGAATCAGCGTATATTCAGGAATCAAACCACTCCCACAGAAATAATATGGAATAATCTGTGCAACAACCTTCAGGAAACCCTAGCACTACATTCTTGGAGTAAGGAGGACTTTCCCACTGAACCGCAAGAACGAAATATATGGTTGAATTGGAATCTCAGGCCCATCCAGACTCAGGATCCACTCACCAAGTCCATCTCTGCCCATCAACTTCCCAGCAAGTGGTGCCCTCCACCCATTGGACTCACCCAACTCAACTTTGATGGTGCTTCTAAAGGCAATCCAGGTCAGGTTCAAAGGAATCTTCAAGGATCATTCTGGCAATCCTCTACTACTTTATCTGGGCACTACAGGCTGGGACACCAACAACTCAGCAAAATTGGAGGGATTATGGCAAGGGCTAATTCTCGCACAACAGCACAGATTCTCCCCCTTAATCATTGAAGGAGACTCCCAAATCCTCATCAACATGGCTCAACAAATCATACAGGGAACTCCTGTTAACAAACTATCCTGCAGCTGGCGTCTTGCAGCTCGACTACAACACATTGAGCAAGTGCTTGCAACCAATAAAGCAATCACATTCAAACACATTAAGAGGAATGGCAACAAAGTGGCCGACCACTTAGCCAACCTTGGTGTGATGAGCGATAGACCTATCCACAAAGGTTTGCTCGAAATTATAAAAGATGCCTCACACCAACAGGAATTCACCATGCTAGTGCAAATGGACGCAACACCCCCAGATGTGGGTGGTAGATAGGAATTTAATGTGCAAGAGCAGCCGGATAAGTAGGTGGCCCATCCGTATGGCCACTTGTGCCTTCACTTGTGTGATCTTATGGCAAGTCCTGGCTCTCAGGCTGGCGCCATTAACCAACTGGGAAAATCGAGACATTCCCTGCAAGTCCAGAGATATGGAACAGAGTCATCCTCATTACCCCATTCAGCCTCTCAATTTCTCCTGCCATCCCTCTGCCTCTGAGCCAAGCCTTCGCACAGCCACTGGAAGACGCTGCAGACTCTTAAGTTGCGTCGACCTGGGCAATGGTGACCATTACTCCCAGTCCCTTCTCTGCCACCTGCGTTCTGAGGTCTCAGCTCCTTCCTCTGCCCCGATTGTGATTTCCTCTGACCCCCACCTCTTTCCTCCTGTAGCTCCTAGATTGATTCCTAACCCTGTTTCCATCCGCTCTCAGCAGTCTCCCACTCTCAGACCCATGCGACATCGTCATAGAATGAGGAGCAGGCACGGTGGCAGTCGAGGTGGCACCACTCGTCCTGTGTCTCGGCCCCCTTCTGTCTCATCCTCCCCTTCAGTCTCCCCTTCCCCTAGCCTCTCCAATCCCTGCTCCCTTGGTAGGTATCCGGACACTCGAAGCGGCCATGGAAGACTGAGTACCAGTGAGGCTCGTCACTCTGGAGGCATCCCCCAGCACGCAGCGACCACTGCTACCTCTCAGCAAGCACACTTCCATTTTCAAAGCGCCATGAACAAGCCGCGCATAATTGTCACCATCACGGTGGATTTCAGGGAAGTCCCTGCCTCCAGTCCCGAACCAACGCTCAGCCAGGAATTCAACCAGGACCCTCCGTTCAGCTTCACTCCAGGGGAGTCGAGCTCCAGTCGCCAGCCAAAAGACAAGGGCAACCCATCTAGCAACAAACAACAAATGCTGGGAAGTGAAGCCACCCGTAAGGATAAGGGAATCCAAATTGAGGACAGTGCAGGTGGCGGACATGCAGAGAACACTGGTTCTGAGGAATACGGGTGGTGTCCGATCGTGGAGGAAGAGCCAATAGAAGACACTTTGCAGCTGCTTGCCAGGTTACGTGGCGAGCCATAAACCAGTTTCTGATTAGTTTCGTTATATGTCATTTTGATCCTTGTTTCCTGTCAGGTCTTTTTCTGTTTTAATCTCCAACTCGGGCGACAAAAATTTTGAATTTTGTTCCCACTTGTCGATTTACAGTGGAAAAGTCTGAGTCAAGTTTTGGAATTTACAGTCTTTTGATTACATTTTTTGAATTATGGAACTATAGCCCCTGCGCGGGTAGCTTGAACTTTCCTAATTTTGTGCTTGGACTGGTTTCCCCATCTGGGGCAGTCACGATTTCAAGGTCAGATGCTCAGAATGGTCATACATCTGACCCAGTACCGCTGAGGCCGAAGCCTCTTTGTACATTATGTCTTTATAAATAGCTTAGTTTTACTTAGAAAAAAAAGTCATACAATTCAATTAATCTACCATATATTAATTAAAATTTAGCCAAAAAATAATTTAAAAACCCTCAATGACTATGAAAATGTATATTAAAATTTCCAATACAAGGCTGGTCAAAATGGAAGAACAACAAAAGCAGAGCCATGAAAAGTGTGAAGTGCTTCAAAAAGAATTAAGAGGGAAGCATGAGCTATTAAGAGTATAAATCAATTGAAGTTTCAATATTGTTCAACAAGATCAAGCAAAACTAAGGATCCTAGTGGGAAAAAAAACATGTTGAATTAAATGATTGATTCACTAAATTAGAGAATCACATAAAAAACTTGCTTAAGATACAAAACATAGTCAGTCCACAACAAAATTATTCAAATTCTCCAAACCTTATAAACCCATACATAAATACACCTCTAAGCCCACATAACACACCAAACCCAAAAAACAATATACCTTCTATCCCACCTAACACATCAAACCCAAAAACAAATATATCGCCTCATGACATGATGATTCATACCCAATTCCAACCATATAGCCAACTAATTTTTGCATATCCATCAATATAAGCTAAAAAAAATCAACTTTATAAGATGAATGCAACTTTCTAAGAAACACAGTATAAATATATGGAAATATTTATCATTAGGAGTCTCCAACTATTGAATATAAGCCTAAAAAAACCACAAACTACCATATTTTCCATTAAATTTTATATTCTTTAAAATTATAAAATTACCACATGTTTTTTCTAAACTCTGCAATTATAAGAAGCTATAAAATATTTTATGAGTCAAAGTATGTAAATTTAGTACTTTGAGTATATGAATCTTCCTTTCTAGCACAATATAATATTATATATTAATATAATTTAATATTGAAAAAGATACAATAATAATTATAATTTAATTTTAAGGTCATGTATAAGCTAGACACTAAATTATTGTATGGGACATTTTGGTTTATAGCTTCTACAACGATTTGATTGTTAAAGTCAACCAAAGTGTACATACTCCGCTCCAATCTAGATTTGAACTTATAACCTCTTAGAATGAAACATATGCTCTCAACCACAATGCCTACACACATTGCATATAACAATCATTTTTATTATCATTTCAATACTATTTGTATAAATAAGCCTTCATTGTCTAACCACGAGTTGATAATTCAAACACACTAACAATACACAATGTTTAGATATTTAACAAAAAATATAAGATCACATAGCTTGACCATTTTCATGATGCAAATGTAGTATGCATGAAAAGAGTAGGATAATTGCATAATAGCACAGTCCCAACCTCTTTAGTAGTTATTGGTCTATAGTTATTGGTTTCTTAGAAATGCAATATTAAAACATGCATTCTATCCATTGGTGGATAAGACTCAAGAAGGTGCCTTGATAGAATTTTCCACATATTCACTTGATTTCATTGATCTTGAAGGTATATCTTGTTCAATTTCAAAACATGTCATTTTGTTTTTTCTCATCAACTTCGCTTGAGCTATAATTATTTTAGAAACACCTAATTATCTTGGAGAGTAATTTTTCTACCAATGTCAGATACATTTGCACTGTAATCGTTATAATTGAAGAATTGATCAACAGGGCCTTGAGTCTTAACATTGAAGTTTCACCACATCGCTCCTCTATAAATTTACTATGGCAAGAATGTGTTGTGACATTGACAACAAGCCCCTATTTTATTGAAATTAAAATAAGGACCTTCTTAAAAGATTTCATTTTTTATATTTTGAGGGTTTCGCTACATAACCAGAAATAACAAGGTGTACGTGTGTTGGGTCTAAAAGATGTTGAGGTATCGTATTAAGACTATGAGTATGACCTGGCGAGAAGAGCTTCATCGACAATTGGCCACATAGTCTTAAATAGTTCTGAGTTGTTATTAGGATGGAGTATTATTGGGCTGTGTCAAGTGATCCAGAGACTTACCAATTTTTTTTGGGACATGCCTTAAACTCTTGGCTCTCATTGTATGATCGGTTTATTTATTTGAAACTACCAAGCAAGACTTAGTGTTGAGCATAGTGGCTTATTTCTCAGAAATCGGTCGTTGGAAAAAACCATAAAAGATGAGAAGGAATAAAAAATGGGATATAAGGAAAAAGTTCCCAGTGGGCTTTTTCTATGGCGCCAACACAAATAGACAATGAAGATGTGGTGCACTCATTGTCATTGTGCCTGGATACTACTATCACTTTTGGTGGGAGGGTGGTAAGGGCACCAATAGTAGGGTTGAAATCATTGCCTTTTGGGGGTCCTCATCTCTGCAAAATAACATAAAATCACATATATACAAGTTTTTGGGAACTCTAAGAGAATTATTCACTCGATTAAATGTCACTCACATTTTTATCCACCTATGTTATCAAATTGGATGAATCACATCCATATAATGGCGAGGTTCTTTCAACATATCTCCTATAGACACATTTACAAGGAGCAAAGCGATATAGCCTACATGTTATTTAAAAGAGTTGTCCACGAAGTTCCAAGTGTCATTTATTTGTTGTTTTTAATCATGATTCTATGTCAAATCTAGATATCATCAATATTGCGAGATAGCCGAATTTAAGTGCTTATAATTTACGAGTTGCTTTATTTTTTGTGACGATGTAGTTAAGGATATAAGATTGCGAGATAAGGATAAGGATCTATTTTTATTTTTATTTTGGACCGAATTCATGCACTAAACTCTATGAAACAAGCAGTTACTGTATTTTGATGAAAATTTTGTGGATCAAAGATCGTACTGAAGAAGACTCATGTAATTTGTACTCTCTTTTATGATATAAAAGACAAACATTTTTTTTTGGAAAAAATAAAAGTAAAAGAGATTCAATCATTTCCAAGTCAGGTTGAAATCGATGTTGGGTTGAAACCTTTTGTTGAGATAGGGACAAGTCACCTTTTTCTTTTCCGGGTGAAATGGGTGCCTTGTAACGTATAGAAATGTCACTATCATATATAAATTTATTCTTCATCTAAATGTACATAGGGAAATGCGCCTATAGCATATAAAATCCTTCCCATAGAATTGTTTCCATTTTTAAATTATAAATTAGATTTGTTTTAATTTTTTAATTAAAATATTTTGACAAAATCTGTACCTTTCCATTAGTTCCCTCCATGCATATCAAAATAACAATTTGTTTCACAATGCTTGTGCACGTTTGGGTAAAAAAATACCTTGAGGTCTCGTTTGCATAAATATTTCATGTATGACCTGCGAGAAGAGATTTGTCAATAGTTCCGAGTGTTATTGGCATGGAGTATTATTTGGTTGGGTAAGTGATCCAGAGACTTACCAAAGTTTCTTTCGTGACGTGCCTTAAAAGATGGGTTCTCTATGTAAAGTCAGGCCCGCAAGTAAAAGAGACTAGACCGGCTTTAAAGCGGGGTTAAAATCGGGCGTTGGGATGTATACACATCTAAATTAATCATATAATTGGTGCACCCATTTAAATTGAAAGAACCATTAAATTTACGTCTTTATAGACCTTGGTCACTGTAGTAGATTTTCATAATCCCAAATGAATTCAAATATTTTGGTTTCTATTAATTTGTTGTATTCAAATAAATTATCTAATTTTATATTTTTTTTAAGATAAACCTTATACATATAATAAATTTCAACACTTTTTTATAATAAGTTTTGAATTAAAAAAAATAAAAAATTATTAATATTTTTTTATAGTTATAATTTTTTTTTATAAATTATTAAATAATATTTTTAAATCAAAATTTAAATTTAAATTAACAACAGTGACTTTCTTATTAGATGAGTTACTGATTCTTAAAAATATAAGAAATTTTTAACTAAATTATTTTAAACGCAAAATTAAAATTTAATTTAATTAGCCTGGGTGGTTGGGAGGGTTTAATAATAACCTCCCCACTCGGCTTCAAATCGCAGATGCGATATGATATGATTGTCGTCAGATGATGCGACCATGATGTAACCATGATGTAAAAACGATGATGACATATGAACCACGTTTCTTTCTAGGGGGTCGTACCCTTTTCTTAAAAAATTTATTTGCATGTGTTTTCTTTCTTCAAGGTCAAAATTAACAATCATAATTTTGAACAAACTACATTAAGCATAAAAGTTTTTTTTTTTTCTCATAACCCACTAATTTCTTAACCCTAAAAAAGTTCAGAAAATGAATAAAGCTTGTGAACTGCTTTGAGCAAACTGTAACTATCAAAATGCAAAACCTTGATACAGTTTCGATGCAAACATGTTGTATTAATAAAATTTCATTCACAATTCTATTTCATGCTCAACAACTTTGCTCGAGTTGCCTTTGCTTGTTAAGCAATCCATAAATTTAACTTTTGCTAAGTAGGCTCTACTGATTAATTTACAACACCTATAATGTGCAATTTAAAAAAAAATCGGTAGTACACCGGGAACCTACGCAGGGTAAACCTTGCAACAAGGAAGACGTTTGAAGCACCATTTGGAACATGCATCATGACGTGTTGTTTGTTGTTCCATGACATGTTATACAACAAGTGTTGGTAAGATATGTAGCAAGAATTGTAGTGGCTCCTTAAGCACTGGTGAGAATTGTAGTGGGTCCTCAAGTGCCAGTGAGAATTGCAGTAGGTTGATGCAGATCTAACCATAGGGCCTGACATACAAATACATACAAAACTCAACTGAAATCCACACACCAAGTATGTACATAAAATATTTAGAATTAATTAATTAATTACAAGCGAACTATTGACCTCATGCTTGGCTTTTTATTCCTCACACTCACATCTACCTATTTGCATGCCTCATGGGCTCACCTAGATTTATACTAATGGAATAGAACCCAAGTAGGTTCTAGAACCCTAAACTAACTCCCACAATTTCTATCATAATACATAAAATCTCTCATCTAATCCCATATATCTAGATAAGAGCTAAATAACACATAAATCTCTCAAACCTTCCAAAATACTCTCAATTCTTCTCCTATTTACAAGAATTATCATTTTCTCCTAAAACTACAGAAAAGTACCTTAATTAATTAAATCGAAACTTTGTAAACTAACTCCTCTATTAAACATTTGACCTAGGTTAGATGCACCTGCATCAGACTCCTGAGGTAAAAATATTTCATAATCCCCTGACCATATGTCTTCATAACTGATTATACATCCTCCTCGATCCCAAAATTTAGTTTGTCGCTGATCAATTTCTCTTTCATATTGTTGCCATTCTATTGTTGTCTTTTTTTATCTTCTAAGCTTCCAAACTTTATGTTGTAATTCTCCTCCTGCTTTGCTAATGTAGACTTGCTTAGTTATTAGTAATCTATTGTCATCCTTGATTTTTCTTTGTTCAATGAAAATCTTTTGAGATTCTTCCAACATAGTTTCTTTATCTCTTTAATTTCAATATCTAACTTGTCTTTTGGTTGGTGTGCATTATTGTTTCTTTGTGGAACTTGTTTGTCCATCTCTATGCTTTTGCTACGCCAGATTCATTGATTTAAAGGTCTGTTGCAATCCACCATAATTGCCTCTGACTTCGGACTGTCTAACCATTCTTCTAAGAACTTTAGTTCTGCTCCAATATCTCTCATATTAATATTTGACCCATTTATTTGAAGATCATTTTCCATTTCATCAACACCTTCTATTATTTGTCCACCTTCAACATCCTTAGCCTTCATTTCTTTACCAATTTGTTTTCCATCATTACTACATAGAAAGTTAATATCAACAACATATCCTACATTCACACACCAATTGTTAAATTTAAAAACATAAGGCTTGACAGATGATTATGTCGTCAGGCCTTTATGTTGGTTTTCTAAACAATTTATGGTGCTATTAGTGGGAATCAAACCCACGTTCACATCATCATTGTCGTCACCAAGCAATATTCCTTGCTCTAGTTCACAAATGTATACATTGATTTGGAGTTTCTCTGCTTCATTTAACAAGTAATTTAGCTTGTTTTAATGTCTTGACTACTTGATTGACCATTTAAGTGCCCTTTTTATGACCCATCCATGTCTCTCATTTTGTAGTAGCTCCATTAACACATCAATTCGTGTCTTCAATTCATCGATTTCCTTCTCAATTCCTTCATCGCTTATGCCAACTGCCATGCCATCGTCGTGCCTTTTCTCCAGAGTCATATTCATCTCCTTCTTCTTTTGTGAAATTCACCTTGTTCACTGTAAGTTGTAGTCAAACTAACACTTACCAAGTTATCTCCTTTGAACTTGCTAATGATTCACTTTACTTGAACCTTCTTTATGGGGACCCCTTTGTGCTTTTCTTGCTTTACTGCAAACTTCCACAATATCCCTTCAAATTAACTTTACAATGCATTAACTAGACTTTGGGTGTCGGGCTCCACCAATCATGCACCCATTACAATGCACTTTTGACTTATGACTCTAAATTTCTTTTTGACAAGAGGCTTTTGACATCAACTCTTCATTAATGGACCTCGGGTGTCGAGCTCTACTGAAAATGCACCCAAGTTAACAAATTCAAATGGTTTTTATAAATTCATCTTTCCAATTACATCGAGAGACTTTTGACCACTTTTGACCATTTCCATTTGACTTGACAAATTTACTTGACCAACTGATTTCATTTGACATCAATAAATACCTTGACTTGAAATTTTTTTACATTGAGAAACTCTCTCACTTCAACTCAACTTATTCAAGGGCCTTTTTTCATTTGAGCATTCATAACCTCCTTTATAACGCAACTTTAAAACTCATAACTTGGTCCATCTTGAGACTTTCCATGACTTTCTTCTATTATATTTTTCTTTTAAAATAACTTGACCCATTTTGAGACTTTCCATGACTTTATTCTATTCTATTTTTCTTTTAAATAACTAAAACCTTGACAAATTTACATTAACATTGGTCTCTAAAGATTCAACTAACACTTAAAGATGTTGCATTACATATGTGGCTAGTGATCAAGATAAATCAAGCTCACCAGATCGACCCACTTCCTCAGATTCGGGTCTCACTTTATTAGTTATTCCACTACACTTTTTTCCAAACATTTTATAAACCTGTATCCGCACTCAGTTACGGAAGCTTAAGACATTGACTGCTGAAACTCATGCCAATGTGGCCTCTTATAATGACAATGATGGTAACGAGAACACTAGAAAGAAAATAATGCGAATACCCTGAGTCACCTCCAAATGTCCCGAATTGTGTGTTCCCAGTATTTACAAAAAAAATTGGAATTGTAGAAGCAACACGAGTGTGAAGATTATAGCTGAATATTAATATCTAAAGATCATGCATATATGGATTGGTTTCTTCACAACTGCCATAATCATCCTTCAAAACTATCCTCATTTTCACCGGAGATCTCCTCAAGCGATCTGTCCTTCACCTCGCCACAAGAAATGAATAGAAAAATTCCACAGCGCAGTTCGATCTCCAAGAATAAACTTGGCCTTCCAAATTAATGTAGATCAGTTTCCAAGGATAAATAGAACTTGGAACCAATAAATAAACATAAACAGTCAAGAATAATTAATTGAACTGCCCCTCCAAATAATTAACTCCTCCACCTCCTTAAAATATCATAGATTTATAATCACAGACAATGAACATGAAATTCTATTTCATTAATTCAATTATGCATATGTAATTCTTCTCACATGCAGAAAATGTCCTTACAGCTAGGGAGAAAACCTCCAAATCGTTGCTCCAATGTTCCAACAGTCCAACCTTTCGAGCCTTTCTGGTGTATCGATCAACACATAAGTAGTTATAATTATGACTACAATTTTCTCCTTCAAAAAACCTTCAAACTATTGATCTTCTGCACTTCCATGTTGCTCCACGCAATTGCTTCATGCCCAATGCAGGTTACTCCTCACATGCTGACTAATCTTGCTCCACAGAAATCTAACTTTTTCAAAATTCCATGCATGTTGCTCCACGCAATTGCTTCATGCCCAATGCAGGTTACTCCTCACATGCTGACTAATCTTGCTCCACAGAAATCTAACTTTTTCAAAATTCCAATGCCCACAAATTGATGCAAAGCAAACCCATCTCATGACAAATTAGCTTTTTGTTTCATCATGCTGCAAAGGGTCTCCCGGAGCTTCATCTTTGTTATCCAACAATTGGGACCCGAACTTTGAAATGATGTATGAATATTCTATTGGTTCTTCATAAAACAAAAATTATTAGAAATTACCTGGAAGATATAAATGAGATACTAGCACCATGCATGTTTTGGCCTGAGAAATATGGATGAAGTATGTGTCCAGGCAACGCAATAGGACCTCACATGACAAGTTGATGAATAAGTCAACGTTCACTGATGCAAAGGCTTTCACATTGTTTACAACATCGATATACTAAATGATGGATCCTTGAGGTACTTCCGACTCCTAGAAGCAATCAATCTACTACAACATAAATATTTTAATTCTGAAACACATGCAGTGACTGAGTACCTTGCAATTTTACCCTCGTTTCTCTGCCAAAGCAATGATATGCAATCCCCTCTGAAAATAAATGTCACTCAGCCTCTTCTAGATGTTATTACAGTAAACCAATCCCTTTCTCTGAGGGACTCAAACTTGTGACTAGCACGTCGGACGTAGAGAAAACCTTACCATCTTTTCTCCTTTTCTGCGGCCTCTATGCTAAGTTCACTGGTAATGTCAGGCCATTTAAATTTTGCCAGATTCACTTTCTCCTCCTCGGCAAATTTCATGGCTTAAGCTACCTTTATCGATTTTCCAGGCATATGTTCTGCATATTGCACTAAGAGTCAATTATTCATCACCAACCACATATTGGAATAAAAATTTTCATCCAACTCCCGGTCCCACACTCCAGCGTAAATGCTCGCTTAAAAGTTGTTTCAAATCCTTCTCAATGCCAATTTGATCCTACAACGACTATGTAATTCAGCAAGATTCATCCACGACAATTTGTCTGTCCACCAGTGAAGTTATTATGGCATTGATCAAGAACCGATGAATGTTGTGGTTCCAAGTACTGTGCAGGGAGTGTGGAATCTATTGCCAAATCGAATGCAGGGAAAACCAACATGAACTGTTGGGGCCTTCATTTTAAATTTTGGATTTTGGTGGGAAGAAAGGTCAAGTATAGGTGGCGGGGACAACGGTCCAAGTTGTAGAGCTGACAGCCAAAGGAAAGGGACAAGAACTAGGAGTGAATGGGCAATTGTGGCAAGGTGGCAAAAGAGTATAGAGGCAGTCGAGTAAGGGAAATAGAAGGCAGCCGAGGGCAGAGTCAGCCGAATGGAACTGGTAGTGGGAATGCAAAACAAATGATAAAAGGAAATAGATAGCATGAGGAAGAGGTTGGTGATGAAGTGGGTGAGCCAAGGTAGGTTCCCAAGAGTCGGATGGGTTGTGAAGAGCTAGGATTGTTCTTGACTCTACTTATGTTCATTCCTATCAGTTTTATTCTATGAAAGGTATTCTCTATGTATTTGATGAACAAGCCTCAATACTTTTGTATTCTATCATGTAATCTTTTATATTCCAATTAATGAAAGAAGAAGTTTGGGTTCCTTATTGTATTGTTGTGTTCCTTATGGGCTCCTTAATTTTTTAAATGAATGATCAACAACTAGATAGTTTCTTGTGATGACATGAATGGGATGATAATGCTAGATAGTCCAGCAGATTGAGTGTGATGAGTTATTGTTGTATGTTCTTTACATTTCCTCGCTATCCCTCCTAGCTCCATCTAACTTTGGTCGTGGCATGCCTCGGGTGAGACACCTTTCCCTCTGGGTAAGGTGAAAATGTCAATGTTTTCCTAGACCAAAGTGGAGCCTTGTTGGCCCCTTAGCCTAAACTGAGGGTATCTTCCCTGTTGTCATTTTCATGCCAACAAATGGTTCCATTGTCGGGACCTAAAATAAAAAATAGGGGTTCGGAATATGGAATCGAGGATCTTTAAGAAAGAAATAAGAAACTGGTGGGATGACCACCTGGATCAGTTTGTGTCACAACAAGTTGTCCTTCGAAGCCGAACTGTTGCTAAGTTGAATGATGAGAACTTGCATTCAGAAGTTGCAAGAGATTAGTACAAGATCTTCCAGTGTAATTTCCTGGAGGAACTATACAATTGGTTGCGGAGACAGCAAGTGAAGGGTCAGCCAAAGAGACAACAACCATCTCATCGTGGTTGGAGCTCCATTGATCTTCGACACTCCAACACTTGGACACCGATCTGACCAGAGTAGTAGACTTTTGGGAACAAACAACTCTGGAGGGATACATGGTCGAGTTCACGACAGAAATTTATCAGTCTATCTCGAAGGTTGATTCATTGTTTAGATCAGGGTTGAGGGGAAAAATACTAAAGGAAGTATCCCTTTGGAATAAAATTCTGATGGTGGTGGCAAGTTTAATTTATTTCCAATAAGCGAGTATGGAAGCGTAAAACCCTAGTGTTGTGGGAAGGCTAGAAGTTTGGGAGGGAATTCTACTGAACGCGGGATTGTGATGTCATTGAAGGATGGATGTAGAAGACTCACGAAGGGCTAGGGAAGCGACAGTGCAAAGGAGGGTGCTAATGGAAGAAAATTGGTAGGAAAGGGCCATGAAGGCTATGAAGGTGCATGCCGAGGGACCACACCAGGTAGGAGAGGTGTCAAAGGGTCTAGAAGGAAGAGATGAAATGGTGGAGAACTCAGAGAAAGGAATAGAGACAAATGAGCTAGGCGGTAGGAGACCCCCCTCCCCTGTCGTGGGGGAGGTCCTAATGGAATTGGTCACAGTAATCCTGAGGGAGAGATGGATGATGAGATGTTTGATGTTATGAGACAACTGTTTGTGGAGAACAACACGCTAGATGACATCAAGCATCTCATTGCCCAAAGCTCAGGTAGCATTCACCCCGGCGTTCTCATGGTACTTTACAACAATCCTGGTAAATTTGTTGCTAAGTTGCTTAAGGCAATAGGGATACATAACGTGCATGCTAGATATAAAAAAGATTTTGGTACCTTTAATAGTAGTGGGAATAGCAGTGTTAGTAATCTAGGACTGCAAGAATCTCAATAGCCAAGGGCCCAGGACTTTATGCTTCTAGCATGCGCTCAGGAAAGATGGCAGGATCCTTTACCAGATACTTGGAGTTCTCGGGATGAGGGAATGAGGATGTGGAGCAACACTGGTACCTTTGCGAAGCGATATGGAGAGCTCACCAAATGCCAGACAACGTGAAGGTGATCAAATTACAGACCACCCTTAGGGAGAGAGCCCTGAGATGGTTTATCAAATGGGCAAAGCTAAACCTGAATCCAATGGTGGATGACATCAAGAAGAGCTTTGTATAGGAATTCAAGCTTCCATAGATAGATCAACAAGGGTTGTCAGAGTTATGGGTGATAAAACAATGGGATGGAGAGACCAACTAGGAATTGATGCAGAGGTTCAATGATGTAATTGGCAAGCTAAGTTACCCCAAAGATCCCAATCACCAAAGGGATTGTTTTATCAAGGCACTCCTACCCCTTAGCAGGGCGCCCTTAACACAAAAAAATATTCAAACCCTAGATGATGCTTTCGAGCAAGAAACTCGCATTGAGGAAATGGAAAGCAACCCACATGAATATTGAGAGGGGAAGGGTCACAAGATCCGTTGATCATGGGACTCCAACACTAGATAGACAGCTTAACAGAGAAATTGAAAGACTTACATCCAGTCCGCCCAGCGAGACCCAATGTGTGGTACACCCATTTGTTGGTAGGACGACATGCTCTATTTTTACCCCCTTCCTATTACAAAACCACAATCATTAACCTCTGTTTATCCCCATAAACCTCCTCATTCCTGCACTAGTCCAAGAATACTATCTATTCCTACATAAACTTCATATTTCATGTTTAAGGTTTATTAGGTGCTTAATTAATCATTTTAAATAGATTTAATGCCTTTAATATTTCTTGTAACTTATATTTAATTTCCTGAAGTACTTGATAAGATAAAGTATTAATAATTGTAATAGCTTTATCTAGTGCAGGTAGATTCATGCACCACTGACAACTATCCATTCTATGATCTCCGTAAGAGCTTGATCACTTCACGCTGGCATCTTGGTCCACATCATCCAGTTCAGTTGCAGTCATCGAGAGCTGAACTCAAGTGGAGTATAGTTAGGGATATGGATGAGGATTAGGTCTACGATCGACGATTAGTTCACATCTTATTACAACCGCTGGCTTATTTTTGTAATTTTGTTTGTTATTTCATTTCAGCTGAAAGGCTCGATTTGGAACGAATGTGTAATTTTTGATTATGGCCATAGGCCGAAGGGTTGTATAAAGTATAGCTCTCAGATAGAACTAGGTTAGCGATAGCAATGCAATTGTAATTTTTGGTTAATTTGTAATCTCATTGTCGCCCTCATTCTGGGTTGGACTTGAACTCATAATGTATATTTTCTTATTGGAATTAATACAAGGAGTTGTGCCATGATTTTCTCACTCTGTGTTTTAATCCTTCATTGATGTGTTATTAACGTGCTGAAGATTTTCGTTTCCTAAAACGACAAACGAGCTGGTTGGCTAGGGCCCAACCAACCCAACTCATTTGCCCTCTTACTTTTGTTATCTTAAGGGTGTGTGTTAACTTTGTTTATTTGCAGAAGCATTGTTTAAATCTTAATTTTTCTCTTGCTTAAGAATTCTGACTTTTTTCGTTAAATAGTCAAAGTGTGAATGGATTCGTTGTGTGAAAGTCAAATTAGATTACTTTACGTTTTGTAATTTCTTTTCTGGTTTTCCTTCGATTGGATCATTAAGATAATATTATTCATGCACCAGTGCATTTAGAAATTTGCACTCTGGTTTACTAGTTCATTTACAACAAGTGTTTTATTCTTTTTCCTTTATATGATTTGATATATTTCTGCAAAGTAAGTGTTCATCATGAGAAGGAAGAATTTCTTATACTAAGAGATAAACTTCTAAAGATTAAAGATGACTTCATGAAATAGAAAAGAGTGTTGTTGCAATATCTTAATTTATGTTTTCACTTTATGATTTAAGGAAAAGGATTAAAAGTAATCTGAAATATTATAGTGAACCCGTTTCGAGTTAGATTTGATTGCATGCAAAACCCTTTGACTGAAGAAGGTCTGCTTTAACTTTTGAAGATTGTTTTCATCTTAACAGTTTATTTCTATTTGCGAGATTCAATTGATTGCAACATTCTTTTTCGTCTGCAATTTATTTCAGATTCTGCTCGCATTTGCAATTCTTTTTATAGTTAACATGCCCTTTATTTTTCCCAAAAGTAAACTGGAATACTTGGTGTAGGAAGCTCTGTTCTGGTACAAGAACCAGTGTCTTGTTACAAGAATAGAGTGCTCCAAGCCTTGAGGCTTACAGCCCCTACATGAAGACATAAGTCTTCAGTATAAGTGTAAAATATACTTCTCACATAAGTTTTGTACCTGTACTAGTGCAAGAAGATTGCAAGAGTATAGGAACGACTGCTTAGTGTGAGAAGGAAAATCATTTAGAAGGCAGATATTTTCAAGGGCCCACTTGTTAAACTGCCACCACCTATACTGGGGATAAACATAGAGTTTTACTTCAGCAATTAAGATTGTTTACAACCGCGTGAAAGTTCCTTTATTTTATTTCTTCACAAATGCATTCTTTTACATTCCAACACTAGAATTACTTTGGTGTCAGTTTCCCTTTGTGATTTTTCTGTTTGATTCTGCAAGATTTCAATTGAGAAGTAGGAATAGAAATAGGAAAAGTTCATACCACTTCTGCCATTACTTTTGCTTCGTCTCTAAGTTTACGAAACCCCTGGGTTGATAATTAAGTGTTGAAGGAGCTTGCTTAAGTGCACTTCCTGCACCCAACATTTTGGCGCCATTGCCGGGGAGGCGATTTGAATTGGTAAGAATTTTCTATTTTTCTGCGATAGGGATAAGTTTGCTATTAATTTTTCTACAGTGTGCTTCTATTTTTTGAAGGAATTTATAGCTGTTGAGTTATTTTTTGAGTTGTAACATTTTATTGGAATTTTGTTTTGTCACTTTTTGAAATGAATGCCTAAAAGAGGTAGGAGTTCGAAGCCCACTAAGGGCTGAGGAAATACTGATAAATCTAAAATTAAATCTCATATTGGGCCTTCTTTTGTAGGTAGAAAGTCCAAACAGACCCAGACTCATCACGCAGGAATAGTCTACTTAGACTCTGGCAACAACAGTCCAGGTGTGACACAGCCCACAAAGGGGAAGAAGGGGACTATTAGAACCCATAATCTACCTTCGCAACCTATTTAGAGTGGTTCACTTGGAGGAGCAACAATGGTAGATCATGAAGGCCATGTAGAAGGAGTTGGTGAAAATAAGGTAAATGAGGAACAAGCCACTTTTGGATTCCAATTGTGGATCCTCATATACAAGTACAAATGAAAAATATTCCACCATCAGCTCTTCCTCATTTCTATGGTAAGGTACATGAAGACCTAGACTCTTTCTTATTTGATTTTTATATTTTATGTAGACGTTATGATTATTCATCTGATGCTCAAAAGTTAAAGTTGTTTCCTACAACTCTTAAGGACACAACACTCCACTAGTTCATGGGAGTAGGAGGAAACACTATAGCTTCTTGGGAACAGATGAAGAGAGCGTTCTTGTCAAAATATCAGGAATATTGTAAAACTAGAGATATGCAGGATGAAATCTTTACTATTGTGTAAAATGATGATGAGACTCTAGAGGACTACTTAGAGAGATTCTTGTACATCCTCTAGAGGTCAAAGCACAAATTTGATTTAAGTACCATTAGAACCTTGTTCTTACGTGGGCATACTGATGATGCTAGGAATAATCTAAATTTGTTACGATAAGGGGATATTGATCAGAAATATTTTGATAAAATTTGTGACTTGTGCAGGAAATTCTCGAGGAACCAATATAGATCCAGTAACAGAATTCAGAATAGAAATAAGAAAACTGAATCTACTGATGCTATGATTATTGGATTGGAGAACAAAATGGAAAATATGAAAATTGAAATAATGAATACTGTTAGAAAACAAATAGACTCTTTGAAATTTCAGCAAAAACTTGTAGAAGAACAAGAGTCATTATCTATTTTTTGTCCAAAATGTAGGAAAAAACATCTTTTAAGAGAATTTCCTCTTGATATTAAAGGAACTAATAAATGTGCAATTTGTATAGAGAACCATGCCACGGAAAAATGTCCCTCCATACCTGGGCTGAAAGTTGTATTTGAAGGAGGGAAACCTGAAGCCGAATCATTACATGCTATGGGAGCACAAAGAAACTGGCCTCAGGTACGTGCAGGTTGGGCTCCTGAACTTCCGACAATTTTTTTTGGTTATAATGCACATCCATATTCCTATCCTAACACTAGTCACTCTCAACATTGGTAACATGGGAACCAATATCATTATGGACAACCCTCCCAATATTAGAAACAAGGATGGAGGGGGCCAAACCATTCACACCATTCCTATCATGCACCTATGTAGTCATACCCACCTACATATGCACCTTACCCAATGCCACAACCATCATTACCTCAGCTGAGTCAACTAATGCCACCATTGCCTTTACCTCCACTGTTTTGACCTCCTCAGCTACCTACCCAACCCCAATAACGAAGCGGTACAAATGGTCCACTCTATGAACCATCTTTCTTCATCCAGATATCAATCCATGCCAGTTGGATTTAATGATATCCAATTGAGATCGGGGAAGATAATAACCTCATGAAAACAAAAGCAGCCTATGGTGATTATCAAAGAGAAAGGTGAGGAGGAAACTCTTGACCATTTTGAAAAATATGTCACCATCCAGCCCATCCACGTATCCTCAGAGCCTTTGCCATCTTCTTCCAACCAGACTCCCTATTCGGAGAGGTTAGTTGTGGAGAAGAATGACCCCATTCCTGAGTCTAGTCTAGCTTCCAAGCTTGGGAACATTTTCATAAAGGTAACTTTGCTCCAAGTTATCAAAGAGATCCCCATTTGCACAAAAATCATTAGGGAACTCTGTCTCAAGAAGCCAGGAAATTGAAGATAGGAACCTTAAACTATTCAATTTGTTGGTATAGAAGCAGAGTTAATGAAGGGCTATATGCACATGGAGAAATACATTGACCTTGGAAACCCTGTTGTCTCTATTAAGATAGGTGGTTTGCTTGTCTCTAATGTACTTATAGACTTGGAGGCGGCCATTAATGTTATGAACAAGAAAACCATGGATCAGGTTGGATTGGTCCATATTCATCGTACTCTCACTATGCTTGAATTGGCAGACAGATCTAAAATCAAGCCAGAAGGGGTGTTGGATGATGTGGTTGTTTCATTAGACTCTTGGGAATACCCCGTAGACTTCATTTTACTTTATCCAAAGAATCCTGTCAAGAGACGTCCCTTGATCTTGGGATGACCATGGCTTGCTACGACTGATTCTTACATTGGATGTCGTTCTAGTGACATGTATATTTCCCATGGAGATTCTAGGAAGAAGGTCACCTTGTATCCACCCGCTAGATCCATTCAGGAGCTTTGAGACAATTTGTGGTTAGACTATAGTAGTGATGAGAAGAATTACTCTGTTTCCATGATACATCAGTATGCTGAGTCCTCATGGGAGGGTGAGATTGAAGACTTCCTGAACAATTTAGACACCATGCCCAATTTTGAGTCATTGAGCCAGATTTTTAGTCTAGATTTTCGAGAAAGTCACGACTCTCTACCTCCCTCAGCACCATATCTGGTAACACCTTTGTGTACTCTTGAGCTTGATACCACTCTTGTTGAGATTAGTCTAGGCAAATCCTTCCATATCAGTTCAAACTTGGATTCATCCCAGCAAGAGAATCTTGTGAATTTGTTGTGAAACCATCTTGATGCCTTTGCATGGGGCTATCAAGATATGAAAGGAATCCCTCCTGAAACTTGTACCCACCATATCTATATTCAGGATGGATCTCGATCTGACAACCCCAAAGGCGTATGAACCCAGCTCCAAGAGATGTTGTAAAGGAAGAATTACAAAAACTCTTCAGTGTTGATTTTATCTATCCTATTTTTAACAGCCAGTGGGTCTCTCCATTGGAATTAGTCCCAAAAAAAAGATGGGATATGGTGCATTTGCATTGGCTATAGAGAATTGAACAAAGCCACTCTTAAGGATTACTTCCCCCTTCCTTTCATCGACCAGGTTCACGATACCCTTGCTGGCAAGAAGTGCTTTTCTTTTCTAGATGGCTTTAGTGGTTATAACCAGATATAGATTGCACCTGAGGATCAACACAAAACCACTTTTACATGTCCATGGGGTACATTTGCTTACCGAGTGCTTTCCTTCAGGCTATGTAATGCCCTGGCTACCTCTCAAAGGGTAGTCTTGGCCATTTTTGCTAACCTTGAGTGTGTGGAAATCTATATGGATGACTTTTCTGTGTTTGGTCATTCATTTCAGGAAGCCATCAAAAATCTAGAAAAAAGTGCTTCTTCATTACCAAGAGGCTCATCTTACCTTGAGTGAAAAAAAATGTAGATTAATGTGCAAGGAGGGAGTGGTCTTGGCCATCTTATTTCCAACAAAAGCATCTAGGTTGACGCTACAAAAATAGAAATTACTTTGAGTCTTCTTGTACCCAAAACTCAAAAGGAAGTGAGAGGGTTTCTAGGACATGCGGGCTACTATAGGAGATTCGATGAGAAATTTTCTAGGATAGCTACCCCCGTTTTTTGACTTTTGGCTAAGGATAGTGAGTTTTCTTGGTCCACAGCTTGCCAACGGTCCTTTGAGAAATTAAAGGAAAAACTAGTTCAGGCACCAGTTTTGAGAGGACCAAACTAGTCCCTGCCATTTCATATTTCCTCTGATGCCTCAAATACTGCTATTGGCACAACTTTAGGACAAGAAGAAGAAAAAAATCCTATTCTATTTACTTCATCAGTAAAAACTTGTCACCTGCTGAACTAAATTACACGGTTACTGAGAAAGAGTTTTTAGCTATAATTTTTTCCATTAATAAATTCAGACATTACATTATAGGATATGAAGTCTTTGTGCATACTGACCATTCCACAATAAAATATTTGATGAATAAACCATTAACTAGCAGTAGAGTGACTAGGTGGTTATTATTGTTGTAGGAATTTAACATTACTATTGTTGATAGACTAGGAAAATCTAATGTAGTAGCAGATTATCTTTCAAGATTAAATAATCCTGGTGAAGCAATTCATGTTGATGATGATTTTCCTGATGAACATATTTTTGCTGTGTTGATAGAATCCCCGTGGTTTACTGACATAGATAACTATTTAGTCACTGGAAAAACACCACCTCACTTATCCGCTCGTGAAAAGTGGAGTATCATACAGAAAAGTGCTACATATTCTTGGGTTCAAGGAGACCTCTTTTACACTAGACTAGATCTTATTATCTGTAGATGTGTAAGAGAGGAAGAAGTGTTTGATATATTAAAATCTGCCCATGATGAACCTTGCGGAGGTCACTTCACTGATAAGTGGACTACATACAAAGTGTTACGAGATGGCTATTTTTGACCCTTCTTGTTTAAGGATGCCAAACAATATGTCAAGCGATGTGATAGCTGTCAGCGAATTGGCCAACCTAATCAAACCAATGAAATGCCTTTATGTCCTTAGGTTATGATTGAGCCTTTTGAAAAATGGGCCATTGGTTTTGTAGGACCAATAAACCTAACATCATTAAATAAAAAGAATATTTTGGTTTGTACAGATTTAGTTACAAAATGGGTAGAAGCTAAAGCTGTTTATTTTTCTACTGAAAATGTTCTTGTTGATTTTTTCTTTACTAAAATCTTTACTATATTTGGTGTGACTAGAGAAATTGTTTCTAATAATGGTCCAATGGAGTAGTATAAAATCCGGCACAGGAAATTTACACTGTATAACCCGCAAGCAAATGGTCAGGTGGAGTCCACAAACAAGGTGATTGAGTCCATCCTCACAAAGACAATAAGCATATATAGAATGGATTGGGCTAACAAATTACCAGAAGCCTTGTGGGCATACTTACCCACTTAGAGGAACAACACGAGACACACATCATATGAGCTGGTGTACGGGAAACAAGTCCTCTTGCCGATAGAGTTCTAGATCAAGACTTTCAAGACTGTAGTCCAATTGGGGAAAGATCTCTCTGAAGCACAACAATAATGTCTTCTACAGTTGAATGAGATATATGAATTTTGAAGGGATGCTATTCAACAGAACATATTGGTTCAATAGCAGTGCAAGAAGTGGCATGATAAGTCTATTCGGAAGAAGCAGTTCCAACTAGGTGATTGGGTACTTCTTTATAATTCTAGATTTAAATATTTTAAATGGAAATTTCATACATGCTGGATGGGACTTTATGAGGTGGTCAAAATGTTTGAGAATGGAGCGGTAGAAATCAAAACTATTGATGGACATAATTTCGTGTTCCTGGTAAATGGGCATAGACTGAAGGTGTATTTTCAGCCCCTTACTAAAGGAGATTTTATGAAACAAGTCCAACAACAATCTGAAAAGGAGATGGTAGGTGGCAACACCAACCTGTTGAAGATCTGATTCTTTCCTTTCCTCATATAATAAAATAAAATAAAGAGAAGGAAAAAATGACAAAAATAATATATATATATATATTCCGGTAATTATGAAAATTAGTTGACTGACATGATTGCAGAAGGATCAACTTGAAAACCAACAGAAAGATCAAAATTTCAATAAAAAAGGGAATGTTACTTGATTTTTAGATATGTTGGTTGTCACCAAGAGGAACCTTACCCAAGTTTGGGATAACTAGCATGAAAATTTTTATCCAAGTAAATGCTTAATTCCTGCTGCATTAACCTTTTCTAGTACCAGTGCAAGCAGATTTTGAAGATAAAATTCTGTTAAATAATGAATCCATACAGGTGAAGATAGTTTTAAATAGAGGAGGAATGACTTGTTCTAGAGTTTTATGAACCCAACGTTTCGGACTACCAAGTGAGTCCATCATCAGGGGATGCGACAATAGATATTCTAGAGATATTCATGATGTATCCAAGAGCTATATTTTAAGTTATATATATATAGGTTATGGAGTTAATCTAAGAAATTGGGTCAGCCAATCTCCACTAAGTTTGTTAATATTCAATTTTTTTTTTCCTTTTTAATTAATCATTTTAATTAATCAATTAGTTTGTTTAATTAATTAATTAATTAAAATCAATTAATTAATTTGTAAAAATTAATTAATTAATTTGTTTGAGTAATTAATTAATTAAACAAATTAACTAATTAATTTGTTTAACTAATTAATTAATTTGTTTATTAATTAATTTGTATAATTAATTAACTAACTCGTTTAATTAATTCCCTATAATTTTATATACGATTCCTATTATTTACCTTCTAACTATTTAATATGAGTTATAAGGACTATATGTTTATATTAATACACGTGTTACCACGCTATTATAATTAATAAGTTATGATTATAATTTATTTTAATATTATCAAATGATTAGTTATGAAATAAGCAATTATTTGATTTATATGTTTAGTTAATTAATGTGTTTAATTAATCAATTAGTTGTTTAATTAATTAATTAATTGTTTGTTTAATTAATTAATTAATTTGTAAAATTAATTAATTAATTTGTTTAAATCAATGCCCTAATTAATTTTGCCTTTCTTCTATTTTCCCATTTCATAATTCCCACTTTTTTTCTTTTCTTAATCCCAATGAATCACCCTCATTTTTCTTCTAAGAAAATTATCCCTATCCGATTTCGTAAAGTCCCTCTTTTTCCCCTTGAACATTTTCCCAGATCTCGTTTTCATTTATCCCCCTTGGAGGTATTATTATTGGGATCCCTATTATGATATTCCTTCCCATTCTGAAAATTACCCCTTCCCACTTCTTTGTTCCCTCATGGATTGATTTCAGGGTCTGATGCATTCAAACTAGAAGGCATGCTCATGACACACCAAAGAATGGCAAATAAAGCTTCTCTTGTATATTCAGGTAATTTTTTTAGTCCAGCCAAAGAACTGTGTTCTATCAGAATTTTTTTCTCCCCTCTTTCTTCGATACTACAGAAATACCTGGTGTAGGAATGCGCATGATAGGTGCATGTAGGTTCAGTGCAAGCACGCGCTCGACTACGAAAACACAATGTAAAATTGTTTAACGTAGTACAGGAGCGCTTGATGAAAAATGCTTATTGGGAATTTAACTTTTATTTCTGTAGATGAATGACTACCACATTGATAGATCATAGCGTTATATTATTTAAATTTTGGTTAAGAATTTGCTTTATCATTTATTAATTTAGGGAGAAATCATTTAAAGTGCAAGATATTTTAGGTTATGAGGTGTAATATTTTTAATGAGTACCGAAGTACATCTTATGTGAATTATGAGGAAAACGGGGGATAATACAGATCTACTCGAAACCCCACACTTACCTCTGTTTGAAAAGATCCTCCATCACTTGTTCATGATAGCCTTACCTCATAATCTGATCATCCATGACCGTTACACTGCCACCGTAAAAACTTCTGCCTCCTCCAATTATCATTGCCTACCCATAGTGGATTGATACATGTGTGCATCCGTCCTAAAGGGATGATTTTAATGATTGAACGTGATTGGATGGAAGGGATCAATAAGACGGTGGATGGACAGATCTCCATCATAAAATTCTCGACAACCCTTTGCACTCCATAGTGTGAAATCTTCCTAAGGTTGTGACAGAGAATTGAGGTGGATTCAAACAAATATGGCACCCGTGAGACATGAACCATCATCTATGAAGGAGATAGAGTAGACAACTGAATATTGAAATAGTCTTGCACTATTGCAAGAATCGGGATTTCTCCCATTTTTGGAGAAATTCGATGGGTTCGATATGGTCGTGGCTCTAAAATTTGCAAAGACATTTGAGGGAGGCTAAGCTAAGGTAGGCTCACTGGAATTTGAGGTCACGAAAGAATCTATAGCGCGAGCTATAGGCTTGTCAATTGTAGGGTAACAATGGTTCAAAAAGGAGAGGATAAAAAAGAAAAGATGGTGTCGATTTGTGGTCGACTAGAAGCTCAAATTCGACTGGAAGAAAGGGCTTCAGCGCAACGCCATGCTTGGAAAATAGCAAGACCTCCTATAGATATTACAAAATTTTTTGACCTATGAGGGACATTACACATTAATGTTCGTGTACCATATCTGGTTGTTTCTTCATTTTGAATCAGGGAAACGCATCAATTTCCCTTATTAGAGAAAATGGTGAGAGGAGTGCAGAATAGGGATGCGAGCCGGGTTGCATATAAATTGTACCATCACGAGGTCATTGTAATCCTGGTTAAGAAAGAGCTGGAGGTTAAGGAAATAACCTGGGAAGTGTTCTTGAAAGAATTTTGGGAAAGAAGTGCATGGGAGTTAGCCAGAAAGAGTGCAAGCAAGAAGAGAAAGCCGAGACCCCACACCCTTCCAAGACAAAAAGCAAGAACAAACAGGCGCAAGCAGAGGAGATATCTATTGAAGAAACTCTATCCTCAACAAAAATAAAAGTGACCAGGATGTCAACTAAGAAAAGGACTGTCTCTTCGGGGACAAGTCGCGCTCGGTCGAGCTCCCCGATTTTGATTGACGAGTCACCCCAGGCTTCACCTAGAGATCACAACCTCTCGATTCTCGTGGATGCAGTAGCTCATACTATGGTGAATGAAGAAAATGTAGAGAAGGAGGATGACATATCCTTGTCGACCTTCCTTCATAAGTTGAAGAAGAAAAGAGTGACACCGAGTGCAAGTAGAGACCCGGCAGAGGGTCAGGTAGATGACGAGGTGCAACACATAGAAACCCTCGACAATTTTGATGAATAGGGTACTGAAGCCCCTGATGAGTTGAATGAACAAGGTACTGAAACCCCTAATGACTTGGATGTACAGGGTACTCATAACCCTGATGATTTAGATGCATAGGGTAATGAAACCGTCGGTGACATGGAAGCTCCTCGGATAGAAACCCTTGGTGATATTATGATGCAGACGCTGAATGACCAAGATAACTTTAATCTTGGTAATGATGGTACATGTTTTGAATCAGTTGTAGAAAAAGTGCTTGCACCAGAAGAGCTGGAAACAAAGACCTCTACCCTCTATTTGAATAACCGAATAGTAGATCTTGAACAACAAGTTCATGACTTGGAGGCATTAAACTATGTCATGAAGGAGAAGACCTGGTAGAAGCAAGGCAAGATAGACTTGGTAGAAGAGGCCAAAGAACAAAAAGGTCAAGTGAAGGTATGGAAGTTTCGGGCTTCTATATGCTACAAGAACCTGAAGAAAGTACCAAAAAACTTAAGAAATCCCGAGGTAAGAATATGAAGGTAGTAAAAGCAAGGATCAACATCCAAGTGCAGGATTGAAAGATGGCTCCCTATGTTGAATATTTTTTACAACAGGTAAAGGTTGTGTGAGGGCATACAATAGCTTAAGGATGTGAGGATGTTGGTAGGCCAAAATTCTCTATTTTTACCCCCTTCCTATTACAAAACCACAATCATTAACCTCTGTTTATCTCCATAAACCTCCTCATTCTTGCACTAGTCCAAGAATAATGTCTATTCCTACATAAACTTCATATTTCGTGTTTAAGGTTTATTAGGTGCCTAATTAAGCATTTTAAATAGATTTTGTGCCTTTAATATTTCTTGTAACTTATATTTACTTTCCTAAAGTATTTGATAAGCTAAATTATTAATCATTGTATTAGCTTGATCTAGTGCAAGTAGATTCTTGCATCACCAACAACTATATGTTCCTTGATTTTCGCAATAGCTCGATCACTTCGCGTGGGCATCTTGGTCCACGTCATCCAGTTCAGTTGCGGTCATCCGGAATTGAACTCAAGTGGAGGATAGTCAGGGATATGGCTGAGGATAAGGTCTACGGTCGGTTCTTAGTTCACATCTTATTATAGTCGTTGGCTTATTTTTGTAATTTTGTTTGTTATTTCATTTCAGTTGAAAGGCTCAATTTGGAACGACTGTGTAATTTTCGATTATGGGCATAGGCTGAAGAGTTGTATAAAGTATAGCTCTTGATAACAGTGCAATTATAATTTTTTGTTAATTTGTAATCTCATTGTCGCCCTCATTCTGGGCTAGAATTGAACTCATAATGTATATTTGCTGATCGGAATTAATACAAGGAGTTGTGCCATGATTTTCTCACTTTGTGTTTTAATCCTTCAATGATGTGTTATTAAAGTGCTGAAGAATTTCATTTCCTAAAGTGGAAAATGAAATGGTTGGTGAGGGCCCAACCAACCCAACTCGTTTACCCTCTTGCTTTTCTTTATCTTAAAGGTTTGTGTTAGCTTTGTTTATTTGCAGAAGTGTGGTTTAAATCTTAATTTTTCTCTTGCTTAAGAATTCTGACTTATTTCGTTAATAGTCAAAGTGTGAATGGATCCGTTGTGTGAAAGTAAAATTAGATTACTTTACATTCTGTAATTTCTTTTCTGGTTTTCTTTCGCTTGGATCATGCAGATAAGATTATCCTACACCAGTGCATGTAGAATTTTGCACTATGGTTTACTAGTTCATTTACAGCAAGTGTTTTATTCTTTTTCCTTTATATGATTTGATCTATTTCTACAAAGTAAGCATTCATCATGAGAAGGAAGCATTTCTAATACTAAAAGTTAAACTTCTAAAGATTAAAGATGACTTCATGAAATAGAAAAGAGAATTGTTGCAATATCTTAATTTATGTCTGCACCTCACAATTTAAGGAAAAGGATTAAAAGTAATCTAAAATATTATAGTGAACCCGTTTCGAGTTAGATTTGATTGCATCCAAAACCTTTTGACTGAAGAAGGTCTACTTTGACTTTTCAAGATTGTTTTCATCTTAACGGTTTATTTCTATTTGTGAGATTCAGTTGATTGAAACATTCTTTTTCATGTGCAAGTTATTTCAAATTCTGCTCGCATTTGCAATTATTTTTATAGTTAACATGCCCTTTTATTTTTCCCAAAAGTAAATTGGAATACTTGGTGTAGGAAGCTCTGTTCTGGTACAAGAACTAGTGTCTTGTTACAGGAACAGAGTGCTCCAAGCCTTGAGGCTTAGAGCCCCTACATGAAGACATAAGTCTTTAGTATAAGTGTAAAATATACTTCTCACATAAGTTTTGTACCTGTACTAGTGCAAGTAGATTGCAAGAGTACAGGAATGACCACTTAGTGTGAGAAGGAAAATCATTTAGAAGGCAGATCTTTTCAAGGGCCCACTTGTTAAACTGCCACCACCTATATTGGGGATAAACATAGAGTTTTACTTCAGCAGTTAAGATTGTTTACAGCAGTGTGAAAGTTCCTTTATTTGATTTCTTCACAAATGCATTCTTTTACATTCCAGCACTAGAATTACTTTGGTGTCAGTTGCCCTTTGTGATTTTTCTGTTTGATTCTGCAAGATTTCAATTGAGAAGTAGGAATAGAAATAAGAAAATATCATACCACTTCTAGCATTACATGTGCTTTGTCTTTAGGTTTACGAAACCCCTGGGTTGACAATTAAGTGTTGAAGGAGCTTGCTTAAATGAAATTCCTACACCCAACACCATTCCTTGGTCGAAGGTCACGTCGCGACTGAATGCCCGAGGATAAGAGGCACAAATCCTACATTGGGGCACACCAGACCATCGAGGGTTTCGGCTACAGATCGGGCTGCGACGGTAGGGTCTCAAGGGGCATTTTTAGGCCGAAACCAACCTGAGCACTGTGAGGCCTGTAGGAGATATGGACAACCACCTCGATTGTGCCCGATATTGTAGAATTATTTGATCGTACCCAAAAATACATACTATGAGTTATTTCCATCCATGATTCACCACAGTGAACAGTGTCGAGCATTGGATGCTCTCACAAAGAGGCTAGATCAGTCTACTTTTAGAATCAATCATACCACTTGCAGAGGGTGAGGAATGGGAGGAGGAATGAGAGGAGGAAGGACAGGGGGAAGGGGACCTATGTGATGCTACAACTGTGACTGGGAGAGACATGTTTCCAGAGATTGTCCTCTTCCAAGAATACCTTGGTGCTCTCAATGTCTGGTTAATGCAAATGCAAGAGAGGACTGCCCTGAGTTGATCACAAGATGGGAAGAGTGAACAAGGCAAAGTGAAGCTAACTTGATCAATGTCAAACTTAGATCTATTAAAA
Organism: Pinus tabuliformis; assembly: GCA_031772625.1. Taxonomy (NCBI): domain Eukaryota; kingdom Viridiplantae; phylum Streptophyta; class Pinopsida; order Pinales; family Pinaceae; genus Pinus; species Pinus tabuliformis. The sequence goes on along the minus strand of CM062809.1, from coordinate 443,514,803 downwards.
TAATCCCTCTATCTAACATTAATATAGTAACCAGAGGAGGAAGGAAGACGAGGGATGATCAAGGTGTGCCAGAGAAACCCCCGATTGTTTGAGTAGCTTCCCCAAAACAATTATATGACTAAGGACAACTGAAACGATAATATCAAGAGGCAGCAAAATTTTTTGAAAACTTGGTGGAACCCCATAAGGACAAGGTACCAAATTTAGCAAAGCCCACCATGTCCCGCCTGATTCAAGAATGATTCAAACTATTCTTGCATATTTTTAACAATGATTAGATGTTAGGAGAGCTAGCAAGAGTCTGAAATAAGTTATGCCAGAGAAGCACATGAGGAGAGTCCGACGAAACAAGAAAAGAACAGTTGGGGAGTTTTGAATTGATGCACGACTTGTAGGATTCTAGATCAAAGACACAATGTTGGACCTAGGTTCAGACGTTAACATTCTTCCCAGGAAAACATGGGAGGCACTTGGAAAACCAAAGTTTAAGTACTCACCAATCTAGTTGTTGATGGCTAACCAATACTTCATTCTTCCCATTTGGAGGTTGGAAGAGGTGGAAGTAGATGTCGCAAGGGTTAAAACACATGCAAAATTTTAGGTAATAGATATAATGGGGGAAAAAGATCCTTACCCAGCACTGCTCAGCATCAACTGTGATGATGAGAATTGTGTTCTTATTGATCTCAAGAAGGAGTTGATGATCTTTGAAGTAGAAATGATGTGAGTAATACGACCATTATATTTGTACCAAGGAACAAGATCCACAGAACCAGTAGATGATCGAGATGAACCTAGGATATTAGACCAGTTATACCAATTAACAGTTGGGAGGAGGGAATATTACATCAATCCCATGGTGGAGGGGTTAGTCATCTAGAGGAGTATACAAAGCTCAGAGATGGGCTCTGAGGCTATGTGGGATTCCTGGCAGCAAGGAGGATACAAAGTCAATATAAGACATTGTGCTACAATATGTTTCATCAATTGGATTGGGACAAAGGTATGTGATTATCCTACTTTCCACGACATAGACTTGGTAGATGTGTTTCTAAGTAAAGTTGATATAAACATAAGGGAAAGCCACAAGGCACCATTGTTGGACATTAGACTGCAAGAAACCTCAACACGGTCATGGGGATTTCACCACAACACCCTTCATGATTGGTATGAGGTCAAGTGGGCCATGAGAGAAAGGTTCAAGAAGGAAGGGAACTGGTGGTGAGAAAGTGTAAAATACAGGGGCTTGGGACTTTGATCCTTGAAAACACCAAGAATGTTGCACAGACAGATGGAACAAGGAACAAATCCTGAAGGATCTACGGTTACACATGTTTGTACACAACCTAGGTACAATCTTGTAGGCTTGGTATATACAAGAATAATTTTGAAGACAAATTTGGGACTGTGACACACTGGCTGAACAATTCCATAGTAATGTTTCATTCAAAGATGGTGACAGACGACTAAGCGATTCTCTATGTGCCATCAAAAGGATACTCTTCACCTCAGTAAAATTACGGGAAAGATGCATTGATGAAAATTTCTTGCAATAATTTGATGAGGTAGGGTACCCAATGTCCATGGCTTGCGGGATGGTGAGCGTAGATCTAGAGGAGGATGATTTAGAGGGATTGAGACACCTGATATTTGAAGAGACTAAAGGAGAAAGGGATATTCTGGAGGGATCAGTAACAGATTTCCCCCACTTACTCCTAGTGAAACCATTGAATCATAACATTAGGACAAAAGACAAACCAAAGATGGCATCTATTGGGGACTACTGGGATGAGCACATGACTAAGGAAATTTTTGATTTGTTGCACGACTATGAAGATTTATTCCTAGCTTCAGTCGCAGAGTTAAAAGGAATCAAAGGAGATATCGACAAAATGAAAATTGTGTTAAAGCTAGATGCCAAGCCTATGAAGCACAGACCATATAGGTTGAACCCAAGAGTAAAAGAAAAGGTCAAGAAGGAGATAGATAAAATGTTGGAGGCAGGACTCATATTTCTGGTAGATGAAGCAGAATGGATCAACCTAATAGTGATCCAAAACAAGAAGGATGCCATGGAAATAAGGGTCTGTGTAGACTACCGTAGCCTCAACAATGCTTGTGTCCATGACCCATTCCCCACACCTTTCAATGATGAGGTCTTGGATAATGTTGTAGGGAATGAAGCCTACTCCTTCATATATGGGTTTTCAAGGTACCATCAAGTTTGCATAGTAGAGGAGGACAAGAAGAAAACAACATTCACCACAGAATGGGGCTCGTACACATACCACGTCATGCCTTTTGCCCTAAAGAATGCGTCTGGTGTGTTCTCCCGAATTGTTATCATGGATTTCAAAGACTACATTCGCTAGTTCTTAGAGGTATACATGGATGATTGGACAATTTAAGCCTATTGAAGAAGCATTCCATCTTACTTACAATAATGTTTGATTGGAGCAGACAGCTAAAAATCTCCCTAAACCTGAAGAAGTGTATCTTTGCAGTTCTATTTCGTACATTTCTAGGCCACATTGTTTGGAAAGATGATGTTTGTGTGGACCCCAAAAAGGTTGTTGCAATTTTGAATATGGATCTACCGGCCAATGTGAAGCAGTTGCGATCGGCACTAGGACACACAGGGTATTATCACTGATTCATCCATATCTATGCATCCATAACTGCTCCCATGTAGAAGTTGCTGAACAAGACAAAAAAATTCAACTGGATGAGGACGTATCAAGTGGCATTGAACATCCTCAAGGAAAATTTGGTAAGTGCGCCTGTCTTTGTATACCTAGACTGGAAGAAACAATTCCACATACATATTGATGAATCAGACATCGCGCTAGGGGTAGTGTTGGCGCAACCAGGGGAAGGGAAATTGGATCATATAATCTACTTTACAAGTAGGAAGTTGGTGAACGTAGGAAAGAACTATACCACAACTGAGAGAGAAGCACTAGCCATGCTATACTCCTTGCAAAAGTTTCAACACTATTTACCTGGAGCTCCATTCAAATTCTTTACAAATCACTCGACATTAAAAAACTTGGTCAACAAGCCAATCTTAGAGGGAAGAATTTGTAGGTGGCTATTGTTGTTCCAGGAGTTTACATTGAAGGTTATCATTAAACTAGGCTGGTTGAATGTCGGACCAGATCACCTCTCCAGACTGGAATCAGGGGAAAGTGGGGGCTCCCCAGATTATCAAATACTAGACATTGATTTATTCACATAGAAAAAATACCTTATTACTTGGATGAAATCAAAACTTTTCTAGCCACAGGGAAGTGTCTGGAGGGACATATGGCAACGCAGAATAGACACATGGTGGTGCAAGCAAATGACTATCAAGTAATCGCAGGACATCGAAATAAGTTGGGCCTAGATCAATTCTTGTGGCGATGTCTCCTCGAGCATGAACGATAGGATGTCCTATGGGAGTGCCACTCAGAAGTTGCGGGACGGAATGTTGGGTGAAAATAAATGGTAGGTAAGGTCTCACAAGATGGGTTATGATGGTCTACACTCTATAAGGACACCAAAGAATATGTAAAAGGTTGTGATGTGTGTCGGAGAGTTGGAAAACGGTCGAATCGAGATGAATTACCACTACAGCCGGTACATAAAGTGCAACTATTTGAGAAGTGGGTAGTTGACTTTATCGGGCCGATCAATCCACCAACATGTCATTCTCATGCACGATATATCATCACCAGTGAAAGATTATATAGTAGACACAACCGTGAGGTTGATCTTTGAAAACATCATATTCATGTTTGGATGGCCAAAAATCCCAACAAGTGACCAAGGAACTCATTTTATAAATGAGACAGTTGCGCCCTTACTGTAGAATTTCCTAGTCCAACATCATAAGAGCAACCTGGATCACCCTCAGGCTAACGTGACAGTTGAAGCATTCAAAAAGATAATGGAAAAGGAACTAACAAAGATATGTTCAACAAGTCAAAATGATTGGGATGAGCATGTACCCATTAGGGGAATTTTGAGGTCTAAAATTTGCATCCTAAGGAAATTATAAAATAATAATGGAAATAATAAAATAAGATTAGGTTACATCATCAAATTTTAGAGGGAACAAAGACAAAACTATTGTTTTTATCTCATATTTTCAACTTATCTCCTTATAGGTTTACTCAAATTTCAAGCGGAAACAATTGTTGGATGAAGAATTTGATTCCTCATCCAAGGAGTACCCATGTTGCATACTTTCGATGGACCGTGCTACATGAAAAATGAGAAATACATGAAAAATGTGATTGCAATCACATTTTCTCATGTATTTCTCATTTTTCATATAGTAGGGTCCATCAAAAGTATGCAACATGGGTACTCCTCGGATGAGGAATTAAATTTTTCATCCAACGAGTACTCCCTCTCAAAAATTGAGTAAAATATCGGGGATATAAGTTGAAAATACGAATTGAAAAAGTAGTTTTATTATTTTTTAATCTTTGTACTTTTTTGCTCCAAAAATGGTGAATCATCCCCCATGGTTAACATCATCATCTTGAATCCTATTGGTTCTTATAAAGTTTATTTTGGTTGTACATTTTTCTTAAGAGGCCCATTTTAGTCCTCAAAATTCCCCTAATGTTGCGACACTATGGACATACCGAACAACATCTAAGCGCTCACATAAGCAAACACTGTTCCAGTTGGTATATGGATGGGAAGTTGTGGTACCCACTAAATTTGCAATACCGAGCATCTTCATTGCCCAAGCTACAAATATGACATACGATGCATTGCTACAAAAGTGGTTGGAGGAATTGATGGAATTAGACGAAGCCAGATTTCTAGCGTAATTCCACTAGTCCATCGAGCGAACAAGGCAAAAAGCATGGCATGACAGGCACATTAAGAAAAAAAATTCACAGTTGGAGGACAAGTTTTATTATACGACAAGAAGTTTCAAAAGTTCCACAGTAAGTTGTAGATGCATTGGCTTGGTCCATTCATAGCGGAAAAAATTAGGGAGTCCAAAACAGTGAAACTTGTGCAACTGGATAGAATATTGATACCAGGATGGGTGAATGGTGCACTCCTAAAGCATTTCAACCAAAAAAACACCCAATATTCTAATTGATGACGTCTCTAAAAAGGGCCTATAGGTAGGTTTAGAGTCAGTAGGAATAAGTTAGTCATGTAGTCAGTCGATTTGACTTTCATTTTATTTTATTTTCCATACCACAATTCTTGTGTGTCAGTTCAATTGCGGCACCTATGCCGCCTCACTGCAACCAACTGTGGCCGGGGAGGTCAGTCACATGTTTTACATGTCTTATCCAATGTACTCAAAGTCTTTTCCATAATAATTAGGAAATAAAACCCTGTCAAGTAAATTTCCATAGAATCTTTTCCCGTTATGGAAAGAGTTAACCAATAAAGTCGCCATCATGATCACATTATTACCCATTTGCTCCACTTTGTACTTTTCCCATCATGTGTAATCCAAGTCAGGTACATCTTAGATAGAGTCCAGTTAACATGATTGAGTCTGTATAGGGATATTTTCCATAGTAATTAGTTAGCGAGTCTAGTTAGAAACTTCGTGTCAAACCTAGTCTACTTAATTTATATGGCCATACAGGAATTTTTAGAAGTTCCAATTCAGGTGATAGAATTCTTCGAGTCTTAGTTCAAAATTCAGAAACATCACTTAGGCACTAGCTATCGGACTCTTGTGACTATTGTATATCAATGACGCAGAAGTATGACAAAGATAATCTGAGTTCTAGAAGAAAAAATAGATGACTGAATTACGGTTATAGAATCATTGTATGGTAAATATGATAAGGCCATACTTGTAGACGATGATCTTTCATATTATTTCCAGTTTCCAGTGCTCAAGCGAGAGGTATATACATAGGAAGTGTCAAAGGGTGATGGAACAATGGGGACAAATATTAAAGGAACATTTCGATCACTTCACTGGTCAACTTTGATCAATTTGAGGAGTCTGCCAGTTTTTGGAACGTCTTTTGCTGCAATGCAATGTACTAAACTTATAATGAGCAGGATGCATGGTGGCTCACTCTAATTAGACAAGGAATATCCGATTCATGTGGAAGACATTCACAGCTTCACAGGACTTCAGTAACAAGAGATGCAGTCTCAACAACATTCTAGATCAGGTGAAAATGAGCCAAGAAAGAGGGGCACAATGATTATTACACCAATTATAACACCAAGCGTGGTGGCAAGGGAACAAAAATAGATTTGATCAACAAGGACCACATCAAATTCACCTGCTACATCATTGCAGGGAAGGTAATGAGACACTTCTCCAAAAATGAGTGCACATTGGACACCATATCAATTGCGGAGCACTGTTGCTAAGGAGCTTCACTCAACTGGTCAGAATTTCTGTTGAATGAGTTATTTGAAACTTGTGAACATGTATGCAAAATAAGCATAAATTTCATTTTAGGGTATTTCATTATGACTTTCGCGATGTGGAAATGGTGCAGCCAGGAGGGAGGAACCTGACAGAAATCACAGATGAGCAGCCACTAGCGCGCAGGTAGACACCATGGAGGACGTCTGGGGACCTCAACAACAAAGAGATCAATGAGGAATGCTTTAAGGACTGGTACCAGAATATGCTAGTGACCATAAGGGTGGTGGAAAGGATCTCCAAGGTATTTCTCAATAAGTACTCGCAAGAAATCTGGCTTGGGGTGACACACAATGAGACTTATATCATGAAACAATGCATCGATCCAGAGATTTTCCAAATGAGGCTGCAGAGGTTCACATTGTCAGAAGGGGCATTCCACATGGAGGTCATATCATGGCGAGGGGTTGCCTGCGATATTATAGATGGCTAGTTCAAATACTTGTTCAGGGTTATGCAGCCACAACCATTGATAGGAGACATGGCTGGGAGCAGTAGGAAGAAGGGGTCAGAGGAGGATTTACAACCAATGGTTTGTCAAATGGAGCAATAGATGAGATCCATTAAGAAGAAAATTGCTAGCTTCATGGGTTCACCAGGTACAACTCCCCAATCCGGTATCTATTAAGGGTTTATTTTATTTAATCTGATCATAAATACTCCCCTCGCTATGTCTATACCCCCTCGTGTCCCTCACTCTCAGACTAAGCCAACCATCCCCAAACCCAGGAAGCCTAAAGGTAACAAGGCACCAGTATCTAAGAAGCAAAAGATATTTCCTTTCGTGACTATTATTGACCTCACTAGGGATGGACTGTAGTCAAAATCGGCCTCCCCAATTGTTGAAGAACACACATAGTCCACCTCTACTATTTCACCTTGGTCACAAGATCCCTTCCCCCATACAACTTCCACCTCCATGACCATGTCCGACACAATCCCTCCATCCACCCGCATAACCACAAAAAAAATGGAAGTCGACTCGGCTATCTAGTCCACACAGTCACTAAACATGGGTGAAGGCCATATTGTTGTTCAAACCTCCCTGGTATCACTATTGCTAGGAACGGGCCCACTCCTGGGTGAGTAACCAATCACTTCACAACCACAATCAACTGTAATTGAACCATTTGAAGCCTCATTTCCGATAAATTTCCCTGTTATTCTAAAACCAGTTATTCTCCCTTCCGCTCCCTTGTTTCTTGAGACATCATAGCCTGTAACTCCCCCCTAAGGGCACATAGAAAAATCCATTTCTAGTGGCTAACCCCTGCAAAGAAACTTCCCGCACCCATCAACAATGCATCTGAAGAACTTTCAACACTAGTCCTACACACAACTATTTTGGTTTATCCAATAGGAAACTCAGAGTGCTGAAAATATCCACAATGACTTGGTCACCAAGCACGAGAAGAAAAAGCAACAAATCATCACTATCACAACATAGTGAGATAATCTTTGACAGATGAATCAACAACTGCAATCGCAGGTCAACCAAGTGACGTCGATGTTAAGAGCACTTTGACCAACAATGGCTGATTTAGTAATTGAAGCACCTGAGGATTTTTCAACCATCACATTGGTTGACTATTGCAACCATATTTATTAAACATTCACGAAACTTGCGACCAACAAGAAGGAGTTGAAGAAGAGTTTAGATATGGCCAAAGCACCGTTGCCCCATCCAACTGCAAGTTACATCGCGAAATTGAGCAGAAACTCAACAGTGCCGCAACACTAAAAGATTCTCTAATTGTTTCCCTCGAGGATGGTTATGTGCTACTAGAGCAAGTCAATGATTGGTCAGGAAAATTGACCATGAAAAACCAACCAACCTATCCACTTCACCAACAACTCCAACAACACATCGCTGACAACAAGACCTGTATGGATAAAGGCTAGCTGAAGCAAATTGATGACGATATCACCTCTCTCGAGGCTAGGGTACAATAAATTGAGGAGGAATCGGCCGTATTAAAGTAGAAAATGTTGGACCTGAGGCCCCCTGTCCGTAAATAGGTAAGATCACTATGGTAGTCATGTGATGATGTCCAAGAATAGTGGAACACTCTGCAAAATGCTTAGCCCGAGCAACTGAACTCCACATCGGTGACCAAATTTCTCCAACAAGTAGAAATACTTATAGGCATCTGGCAGATGACATTGGAAGATTATAACCACTTCCACCAGGAAACGATTGTCACAGTACCTCAGTTGGGGCCTTTGTTTGGAAAAGAAGGCTAGAGTGTAGTAGAAATAGCGGAACCAACACAGCTAGGGGAAAAAGTAGGAGAACTTCAAGAAGTGGAACCAACATAGCAGCAAACAATAATGACAAAGACCCTGCTAGGAGAAGCAACAGAGCTAACAACACTAGAGATAGATTGAATCAGGGATGAGTCAAAGGGCCGTGATCGTGGTCTGTTGGGGACTTCGTTTTTAATTTTGGATTTTGGTAGGAAGAAAGGTCAAGTACATGTGGCGGGGACAACGGTCCAGGTTGTAGATCTAACAGCCAAAGGAAAGGGATAGGAACTGGGAGTGAATGGGTAGTTGCAGCAAGATGGCGGAAGAGTAGAGAGGCAGTTGAGCAGGGGAAATAGAAGGTAGCTGAGGGCATAGTTGGCTGAACGGAACTGGAAGTGGGAATGAAAAACAAAGTATAAAAGGAAAGAAATAGCATGAGGAAGAGGTTGGTGATGAAGTGGGTGAGCCAAGGCAGGATCTTGAGAGTAAAACTGGTTCCAAAAGAGTTAGGATTGCCCTCAGCTTTGCTTATGTTCATTCCTATTAGTTGTATTCTATGAAAAGTACTCTCTGTGTATTTGATGAACAAGCCTTGAGCCTTTTGTATTCTGTCATGTACTCTTTTATATTCCAGTTAATGAAAGAAGTAGTTTGGGTTCCTTATTGTATTGTTGTGTTCCTTATGGGCTCTTTAAATTTTTAAATGAATGATCAACAACTAGATAGTTTCCTGTGATGACATGAATGGGATGATAGTCTTAGATAGTCTAGCAGATTGAGTGTGATGAGCTATTGTTGTATGTTCTTTATATTTCCTCAATATCCCTCCCAACTCCATCTAACTTCGGTCGTGACACACCTCAGGTGAGACTCCTTGCCCTCCGGGTAAGGTGAAATTCCAGTGTTGTCCTAGACTACAGTGGAGCCTTGTTTGCCCCTTAGCTTGAACCCATGGTCTCTTCCTTGTTGTCATTTTGGTACCAACATGAACATTGGATAAGTTAAGTACTCATATTTTATCACTCAAAATTCCAATCTAGTGCTAGGAAAAATCCTATGCTCTGATACCAAAAATTTGATGCAGATCTAACCATAGGGTCTTATACACAAATACATACAAAACTAAACTAAAATCCACACACCAAGTATGCACATAAAATATTCAGAATTAATTAATTAATTAAATAATTACAAGAGAACTATTGGCCTCATGCTTGGCCTTTCATTCCTCACACTCACATCTACCTCTCGGCATGCCTCATGGGATCACCTAGATTTATAATAATGGATTAGAACCCAAGTAGGTTCTAGATCCCTAAACTAACTCCCACAATATCTTTCATAATCCATAAAATATATCATGTAATCCCTTACCCTAGATAAGAGCTAACTAACCCATAAATCTCTCAAACCTTCCAAAATACTCTCGAATCTTCTCCTGTTTACAAGAATTTTCATTTTCTCCTAAAACTATAGAAAAATACATTAATTAATTAAATCCTAACTTTGTGAACTAACTCCTGTAGTAAACATTTGACCTTGGTTAGATGCACCTGCATCACAGATCCTCACCACAATTCTAATGGACTTTGAATTGCTATCAAATTCCTTGGAACAAGGTGAAAACCTAAGGGAGAGAATATGCTAATAGATCCTCACCATGAGGTGGTTTTGAGACAAACAATTTTCAACTACAAGTTTAGTTCAGAGTAAAAAAAATTATGGTTAGTATTTTATGTCTATTTTTATGTCTGGATCTTTTGTGATAATCATTGGAATTTTAACACATGAAAGAAAATTCATACACAAAGGAGTTAAATTATAAATATTATATACATGTAAGATCATTACATTTGCGACATAAACAAATCAATGGAATGTTTCAAATAACATGAGCATTTGATGTTAGTAGGTCCGCTGGTCATAACTTAGCACAATGTTTTGAACTATTGTCAATATATCATCGCAAACTGAAATCCATGTTAGATCTATTTTGATAAAAATTAATCGAGAGAGCTAGAGAGGTGGATTTAAGGACTTTGGCTTAATAATTCATGCAAAAACTATTAGATCCTTTTGGGAGAGTGATAGAGTGTCCAAAGTCACAAACGCTACAATGAGAAAAATTGCAAGCAGTTAAAAACTATGATTTAGCCTATGTTTCTCTCTTAGGCCATGTTCGTACACTTAACAAGCCATGTTCAGAACATGGAGGATATTATCAATGGAAATTTCATCTATTGTGTTTTTCTTGAAAATAAAATAGTATTTTGCTGATACACAAAGATTACAATATATTTCTTATGGAATGTATCTTCACTCTTGTTTTTATATTTAAGTAGAAATGTCTTTTGTATTTTCATTTTTCCCCTGAGTTTTTGCCTTCCTTATTCTCTTTTATATTTTGAAACATATACAGATCTATCTAATAATCCAAATACAATGCGTATGCATTTAGTTTCACAGGGGCTCACTCCATGACAGTCCAAAACTCACGCCCTGGTTTTCCATAATTCATAGAAAAAGTAGTCAACCTTCTTGGGATTTTCATCAAGTTGACAACTATTTCCTAGAATTATTCTACATACTAAGAGTCCCATCTAAACATTTCTTGAGACTAATTAGAAGTACACCAAAATTTCCTAAATATAGTTGAAATCTCAAAATTAGTTTTAGAAGCATAAAAAGTAGGAGAAGGTTTTGCACAACAAAGACTTATATTTTAAAAGAGAAAAATATGTTAATATTATGCACATATGATCCTCTACAATGTTATGCTAATATACAAAGTATAAAGATAAAATTTAAATATGTCCAAACCTAATTATTATAAATGTGAAGTATTTAATAGTTTGCAACATATTTTTGTGTCCAAGGGCTCATGATCTTTTCATACCGAGCTTGGTTGGACTTGTAAGCATGATAAATTTTAGGCATCAGAGGGCCATTTGTGTCCAATGGATCATGATATTTTCATAGTAAGCTTGGTTGGATTTGTAATCATGAGCAATATTAGTCATCAAAGGGCCATTTGAACTTGGGTCAGATAACATGGAGCAAATTGTTAAAATGATCTTGGAAATAGTAAGAAAAGTGCTCCATTGTTCCTTCAATACATATATACATATGCTTCCATTTAGATTAAAATTTGGGTGATATATATGGAAAAAATATAAATTTAGTTAGTCATTCGATGCAGGTATAGTTTCTTAAACTTGTCAATATTTGGAATATTTGTTCACTATTGGATTTTTCTACCTGTTCAAACTTCAAAACTAGATTTCTAAATGGATTGAAGGGTGAAAAATACTTCATATTTTCTAAAGTTCTAGAAGATCACCAATATATTGAAACTAAAGAGTTCAGTGCTACAAAATCTTTGAAGCATATGATAATGAAGTTGGAAAGGTTTCCTTACTTGGTTATGTGATAGCACGTTAAAAAAAAGAAAAGCAATGTGGCCATTTCTCTTCAATACTTGCAAAGTATAGGGAATTTGGGAGCTTACAAGGCAGTGAGTATGTGAGACACGACAATTTTGTTTGTTCATTCTTGGATTCCTAGGGGGAAATACAAATAGCCACACCATATCATTGGTTATAGTGATAAGTGGTTGGCTATTGCAAGCCATGGATTCAATGGTAATTCTCCACTACAAATCAACGACGACAATTATGATAGGTAGTGTTAGAGCCTCTATAGAAACCATATATATATAAATATATATATATATATATATATATATATATATATATATATATATATATATATATATATATATATATATATATATATAATTTTCTATTGTTTCACAAATATTGAAATGAAATACCTTTACACCAAGGGTACTATGTCACATCAATATTCATTGAGCCAATTAGAAATATAATTTTTTATTAAAAGAAAAATGAAATTAATAAGAGTTCAAAGAAAACCTTGGTTAAATTCAATAAAATTTCATAAAATAATACATGGTCAAGAGTGTTTACTAAAAGGATTTCTATATGCAACTTTACTAAAAGGAACCTACATATGTATGCGATTGTTATGTAGACAACTAGAGTATATCTAGTAAACTTACTTTTCAGTTAATTCATCATTTGTTTAAATTGAACCAGTGAATTAGTGCCTAATTAAACATCAATTAAATAGTAATCACGGGCAGTAAGAAAAACATAAACCATCACACATAAGAAATACATCAACACACATTAACACCAAAATTTTTACGTGGAAACCCAATTTGGGGAAAAACCACCACTGCTATCGCCCTTGTCTTCCTTTTATTATAAATAAAACTTCTTACAATATTGCAATGATGCAGACTCATACCAACATGTAGGCACCCACCTGTAGAAGGCTACAACCTTCTCTCGTTTTCCAGTACCCACTGGAAGGGAGCACCAATCCCCTAATTGCGTTTATCGATGCCCACAGAAAGGGAGCTCCTACACCCTGATCTAATTTACCAGATACCACTAGAAACAAGTTTTGACTTCCTTACTGAAGGCTCCAACCGTCAACACCTCTAAGGACCAAGTTTCATAAATTTTCACAATGGATCCACCTGAACCAAAACATCACAACATGTAGGCCACTTTTCATCAAATTTTCAGACTAGACCCACTACCATCATTTAAGCCCAATATGAAATATCAAAACTAAAACTGATCATTGCAACATGTCACTCAATCATAGAACCAACTGAATCAATCGCTTAACAAACTGAAGCCCAAATCAATCAACTTATTCTCAAAGAACCAAAGTAGTTATATCACTGTAACCAGAATACTAATTCTAAACCCACACACTACATTAACTTATTGAATCAACTGAACTCCTTGATCAATAAAATATCAGATTATATACACTACTTTACTTTAAGAAACCGACATGTATAGGTGACTTCCTTGAAGCATACCCATGTATATATTTCAAAACATTGAAACCTGAAATTAAATCACTGTCATTCTGAAACAAACACTGAGTTATACCCTAAACCACTGAATCATTTTGAAATCATCACATATACTCAATCACATACATCTAACAACATCATCACTCTTCAATCAATCAACTCAACTTCAAACATCATTGTTAAACCCAAATCATTATGTAAGACTTCATTGGCAGACAATAGAAACACAACAAGATTTATTAGATTGATCAAACATCTTCTTCAACAAAACCCTAACTTATATACGCTCTTTTCAAGTATGAAACTCATGTACAGATCTGAATAGGTGCATGCATTACAAAAATCAAACCAACTTATGTACGCGCCTTTCATGTTATAAAATCGATGTACATATCTACAATTATTGACACAAACCTTTGCTGCATAATAGAACTTCAGACATACCCATATCTCAGCATACACAAAATAATCATGCGTCAAATATAATATCACAGATCAAATCAATCCATAATCAATATTGTCATTTCAGGTTTATTGGATATGATCCATCATCAAATTTCAAAGTGAAATGTAGTTTCAGATCAAGAAAATCATTAATAGCCCATTACATACACACTTTCTCCAAATCTAATTATTCATGAAATATTCATCACTTGAACACACAAACACTTTGATCTTAATCTCCTTATATATATTATCCCTTATCCAATACCAAATGTCAAAATCACACTTATGCTAATGGTATTATTTTGTGGGATAAAGTATCCATTGTTGGGATCAATACCATGGGTCAATATTATAGTAAAGACCCTTGGTACTTTAAATTCCATGGCGTGGAAACTGTACGCACCTTTCCTTCTTCATACTCATGTGTGTACGTGACTTTGCTTCATAAAAAATACGTATACATGTCTTTGCTTCACAAAACCTACATATGTACATGAGTTTTCTTCATAGAAACTGTGTATACATGACTTTGCTTCACAAAACATGTGTATGTACATGAATTTGCTTCATAGAACCTTTGTATACTTCTTGCAACTTCATCTTTATCATTCCTCTCTATTGGAAATGCTATGCCTTTGACCGATCTCTTTATCACGTGTAGACACATCATGTTGACATCATCATCAAGTAGTTTTCCATCAAAAGACAACTCATTAAGTAGGTTTTCCTCAAGGACAACACACTATTCATAATGTTAGCAATCTTCCCCTTTGGATTTGATGGAAACCACTTTGGTGTTTTGTAACCACAACCTATAAATACCTGTAAAACAAATCAAGATAAGCACCAAGATTTTCAAACACCAAGTTATTCTCCCCCTTTGACATCAAGGGAAAAGGGTTGCCCAATGTTGAATGAGCATTGTAGATATGCTCTGAATTAACCATGCTCCCCATGAGCACATGCTGAATTTTCTGAATATATAAAATGAAGTACATGACTCTATGAACCAACTAGATATGACTTATCCGATCACCAAGGACTAAAACTTACATAAACCACCCAATCACATTGGGGTTACAAATTACATCATATTCCCAAAAATATGGTATTATAACACTTCACCACAATAGTCCATACATGACTGAATTTTACAATGATTACATCATAGGTCCTTACATTACCTCTACAACAAATGGTAGATATTAAATTTATAACAAAGACAAAATACCTCTATAGTGAGGTAACAAGACCAATATAGTCTTCAAAAACCATCATATACTATGTATAATCTACACCATTAACATCTGTCAACAACAAATCATCATCAATATGAAATATAGGACAATGTAGGTTCAATATCATCAACCTATGACTAGGTATGCAACAATAACAACATAAGTGAGGACCAAGAATATCATCACAAAGTAAGGTAGGATAGAGTAGAATCATTCTTCAACATCATCAAAATATGCCATGTTCCTAAGTATCATCAAGGAGATGTAATAGTAGTATATCAATAACCATGTCTTTGTGAAAAATGCAACAACATCAATCTCTTGGCCCAAATTCTTCATACATCAAAAACTATTTTACCAATATGAAATTCAACCACTCATCCCATAGATTTCATCCATGATAGTGGAATTATCATCAAATAATGATAACATAAGATAATATAGAATCCTTAAACATATCATTACTAGTATCATCACTAAAGATTTTTCTATCCTCACAACATCTGATAAGCATAAACCGTAATTAGCAACACATGCATCATCATTGAAGATATTCAGTAACATAAGAAACATCACCATTTATAAATATAATTATGTACCAAGGAGTTGTAAAACATAATTCCAATAATGTACTGTTATAGAAAATTCCCCCCCTGAACCTCTGCCAACCGTTCACTATTAGGTCTGATCACATCAACTCATCCATCAATTAGGACATCAAAGTATCTTCATCAATTGGTTATCCATCAAGGCATCAACAAATTATAAAATCCAAAACCTCCTCTAAAGAGAATCAACAGACTGTAACCATCAACCATCAGAACATGAAAGTCAAATAATAATTGAATGAAGCATATTAGATCCTTTTCCTGAGTCTGTCCCACTCTTTCTTCATTATATAAAAACATACACATTTGTTCATATTATAACTTGTGTATATACACATCTTTTCTTCATAGGATCCATGTACATAAAGTGAAATACTAAAACGTCACAACTTCAACTCCCCCTAAGCTTGTATTCTATGTACATGTTCACTATTACTACACCAAATGGAATGTACGTAGGATAATAAATATGAATATCAAAACAATCATAGGAATCATGTCAAGAAAAAACATGTATTTCTCCCCCTGAGATTATACATCACTGATCCTTAGGACCTGATAATTATCTTTCGTTCTTATGAGGTCGTGTACCTCACATCACTTCTGGAGTCACCATTAGAAGTATTCTTTTAAGAATAATGGACTGCAATGGGAACCATATTCTTTTACTCTTAGTCTGAATCCTTATATCTATGAGAATTTTGTTCTTCAAGAACATATAATTTGTTTGGGTTTCTATATCCTCTTGTCGTGACTTGTCCAGTTTATTCATCTATAACTTTGCACTTGGTTGATGTAAACACAATTATATTTCCTTTATCTTCCATTTGACCTACACTTAGAATATTCTGGTTTTAGTCCTTGAACTAATAAAGCATCAATTTCTCCCATATTGGTTTTTCTTGAGAGACTCCATCTTACTCTTATCTCCCATCATGTGATGAGAGCATCTGCTATCTTTCTACCATTCATATTCTTCATCAAATGAGAAAAGAAAAAGACCACACATTATCTGTTCTTCTTCTTTCTACTTATTATGAGAAATGTTGGTGGATCCATCTTTTTCAGGTCTTCTAACATCAATATTCTTATCTGGTTGCTTACCATGTTGTTTGCGGTGATCCATAGACTTATTCCTACACTCTTTTGCTACATGCCCAAACTTGTTACAAGCATAACATCTATATGAGCGGAGGAATCATACGATTTCTATTTCATATTCCTTATATTGTAATCAATGGCTTTGTGACCAAATATATTGCAAGAAAAACAATATCCCTTAAGGTACCTGGAAGTTGATGATCTTTCTGTGAGGTGGTTATTATCTTGAAATGGTCTACTTCTACAATTGGCTACAATGTGTCCATAATTACGACATATAGAACATTCAACATTATTGATCAGAGGAGAGAATCGATTATCATTTTTATAATTAGGAGTAAATTATTTTCTTTGAAGGTTCACTTTCCTTCATTGTTGATCAGGTTGAATTCTTATCTCTTTGTTAAGAATTTCAGGTTTTTCATTGTTACTCTTTAAATTCCTTGCCTTAGCTTGTGAACTATATTCTCCTTCAACAGTTTCATGAAAACCAAGGGTAGATTTGATGGAGGGATACCTTTGACTACTAAGAATACTATCCAAAATCTTAGTACTATCTTGAAATCACAAATGTTTATATTTTTCTTTTAGTTTAACTTTTAGGATATTTACCTCAACCTCCATTCTCTAATATTTCTTTTCCTTTTCTAGATAATGATTCTTTGTACCTTCTTCAATTGTTCTTCATTCCTCCACTTGTTGCTTTAATTTGAGATTCTCTTATTTCAACCCATTTTCTTGTTCTTCAAATGCTTGAAGTAGTTCTTAATTATGTTTATCTGATTTTTCAATATTTTCTCTTAGAGAGGCGATCTTATCTTCAATACCTTCACAATATTGTTTATATTCCACAACAACATTTACTGATTCAATATGGTCCCTGTTATCATTTTCCTGCAACTTATCTTTACGAAGAATGATATTTTTCAAAGCAAGATCAAGTTTTGTTCTAAGATTAAAAATCTCTTCTAACATGTCTTGTTTTGAATCAACAACTCCATTTGAGATAACAAAGGTTGACACATTGTTAATGATAGGATTACCCAGTAGTTTTGTTGATCAAGAATATTTCTTTGGGATTTTGTCATGGATTGCTTGTAGTTTATCCCACACATGCTTTGGATTTGTATAATGCATAACCTTATTAAATGTTGAATCAGGTATGCTACAAAAGATGTCACTCAAAGTCTTACTATTGTTTTTCACTTCCTCATCTGATGGAGGAATCTTGGTGTGGCCATTGCATACTAGACACCAAACATCAAGCTTCATTATATTAGACTTCATCTTTTCTTTCCATTGTTGACAATTATCTTTTATTAGCATAGGAACATCTGCATTGTACATTGTTTCTGACTTGCCTTGATCTTCTGCTTCTCGAGGCATCATTTTTTAATTTGTTTTCTCTTTATAGTCATTACTTTCACTTTTACCCATGAGTGCAAGTTTGGTTGTTTCATTTTCATCATCGCTATCATTATTGCATAGATAAGGAAATGAACCGCAGCTAGAACAAAATCCCATACCTGATAATTCTTTGTTACTGTCTTCTTCATTTTTTATTAATAGAAAGCAGGGTGCTCCCAAACTTGAATATTTGCTGACATCTGTAACTGTCAGTGCACTTGTCAAAGTTTTCAATAAAAATATCCTTTTCTTCTAGGACATCAAACTCATTATTACTTCTATCTTCAAATTCCATATGTAATTGACATTCTTGATCAGACTCGCCTTCTTTACCGTTTGAAATACTATCATTATCTTCATGTGTATAAAAACTTCTCTTGTCTTGAAAACTTCTCCTATTTATTTTTTCATATTCTTTCCCTTTCTCATGATTTTATTTATAGGTACACTTAGCGACGTAATGACCAACTCTACCACAAGAAAAACACTTGAAGGGAAGCTTACGTCTGAATATTCTAGTACCCACTTGGAGTTTCTTTACGAACTTTTCCTCTTCTTCTTCTGATACATAATCTGATTCTTTCTTTTATTTTCCTTTTGAGGTAGCTTTGAATGCAACTTCTCTGATATCTGAGGGACCCACTCTTCTCATTTCATAAGATGTTAGAATCCCATGAAGTTGTACAACAGTAAGATTCTTCAAGTCCTACATTTCTTATATGGCATAAACTTTTGAATCAAATTTAGCAGTTATAGACCTGAATATTTTTTCAACCAGTGATGATTCTTTTATTTATTCACCAAGATTTCTCATAGAATTCACGATCTCATCTACCCTAAGAAAAAAGCTTGTGATACTTTCCTCATTGTGAATTCTGAGAGTTTCATATTGAATTCTAAGCATTTGAAGTTTGGAACTTTTTACCTTGGTTTCACCTTCATAGCTTTGGATGATCTTGTCCCATATAACCTTTTCCCCATTTAGCTGCATGAATTTGACAATTTTTTATTCTGTCAAGCATCCTAACAAAGCATTGAGAGCCTTTGCATTGATCTCATACTTCTTCTTTTCTGCTTCATCTGTGGGAATGGAGGATGAATATTGATAGCCTCCTTCAATGATTTCCCATAAATCTCCTCCAAGTGACTATAAGTAAGTTCTTGTTCTTACCTTCCAGAAAACTATATTACTTCCATTGAAAAATGGTGGTCTCATAGATGTTCTTCCCTCTCGATTTCTCATCTTGATGAATCTTCGTTCAAGCAATCAAAATTCTTTTGAATGACGTGCTATGATACAAAATGTTAGGAAAAGTACTAGGGGGGAGGTGAATCAATATCTAAAACTCATTTTAAAATTTTCAATTCCATATCCATATTTATGTATGCGACTTTACTAAAACGAACCCGCGTATATACGTGATTGTTATGGAGACAACTAGTGTATATATAGTAAACTTACTTTTCATTTAATTCATCATATCTTTATCTTGAACAAGTTATTCAATGCCTAATTAAACAATAATTAAATAGTAATAATTTATAGTAAGAACAAAACAAACTATCACACATATGAAATACATCAACAAACATGAACACCGGGATTTTTAGGTGGAAACCCAATGTGGGAAAAAACGATTGTTTTTGTCATCTATGTCTTCCTTTTATTATAAATAAAACTTCTTACAATCTTGTACTAGTGTGACTCATACCATCATGTAGGCACCCACTTGCAGAAGGCTAAAACATTCTCTCATTATCCAACACACACTGGAAGGGAGATCCAACCCCCTGATCTTGTTTACCGGCACCCATTGAAAGGGAGATCCTACCCCTTGATCGGATTTACTAGCTACCACTGCAAGGAAGTTTTGGATTCCTTAATGAAGACTCCAAGCCTTAACACCTCCATGGACAACGTTTCATAAATTTTCACATCGGATGCACCTAAACCAAAACATCACATCTTGAAGGCTACTTTTCATCAAATTCTCAGACTGGACCCACTAGCATCATTTAAGCACAACACCAAATATAAAAACTGAAACTGATGACTACAACATATCATTCAATCTTAGAACCAACTAAATCAATCAATCATTGAATCAACTGAGACCCAAATTAATCAACTTATTCTCAAGCAACCAAAGCGTTTATATCACTTTAACTAGAATACTAATATTGAACCCACACATTACATCAACTTACTAAATAAACTAAAATCCTTGATCAATAAAATATCATAATATATATGCTACTTTACTTTAGAAAACCCACATGTATATGTGACTTCCTTGAAGCATACCCACATACATATTTGAAAATGTTAAACTGTGAAACTGAACCACTGTCATTCTAAAACTAACACTGAGTTATACCATGAACCATTGAGTCATTTTGAAATCATCACAAATATTCAATCCCGTACATCTAGTAGCATCATCACTCTCCAATCAATCAATTCAACTTCAAAATTCCCTGTCAAACCTAGAGAATCAAGTAAGACTTCATTGACAGACAACAGAAACACAAAAAGACTAATTAGACTGATCAAATATATTCTTTAGCAAAACCCTAACATATATACGTGCTTTCCACAAAGTGTTTTTGCATTTATATGCTCTTTTTAGGAGTGAAACTTGAGTACAGATTTGAATAGGTAGACAACTTACCAAAATCAAACCATCGTATGTGCGTGCCTTTCAGGTTATAAAACCCGTGTACAAATCTTTAATTATTGACACAAAACTTTGTTGCACAACAGGACTTCAGACATACCCATATCTGAGCATATACAGAATGATCATGCATCATACATAATATTAGAGATAAAACCAATCCATAATCCATATTGTCATTTCAGGTATATTGGATTTGATCCATCATCAAATTCCCGAGTGAAAACGTAGTTTCAGATCAAGAAGATCATTAATATCCCATTACATGTAGACTTGCTTCAGATCTAACTATTCATGAAATATTCATCACTTGCATAGACAAAAACACTTTGATCTTCATCTCCGTATATAGTTTAACCCTTACCCAATACCACAGGTCAAAACCATAGTTATGTCGATGGTATTCTTTGATGGGATAAAATATTCATTGTTGGGCTCAATACTATGGTAAAGACTCTTGGTATTTAAGATGTGATGGTGCAGAAACTGTGCATGCCTTTCCTTCTTCATACCGGTTTGTGTACATAGCTTTGCTTCATAGAACCTTCATATACATGATTTTTCTTCACAAAACCTGCATATGTACACAACGTTTCTTCATTTAACCTGCATATAAACCACTTTGCTTCACAAAACCTATGTATGTACATGACTTTGCTTCATAGAACCTGCATATACTTCTTGGAACTTGATCTTTATCATTCCTCTATATCTGAACTGCTATTCCTTTGACTAGTCTCTTTGTCACATGTATACACATCATGTTGACATCTTCATCAAGTATATTTCCATCAAATGAAAACTCATCAAGCAGTTTTCCATCAAGGAAAACACATTAGTGATAATTCTAGCAAAGTAGGCTTAACATAATTCTTATTGATAATTAGAGCACACTCTCGAAGCACAAGTTAGTGTACTTCTTGTTGACAGCTAGAGCGAACCTTCTAGACACAAAGAGGACTCATTTTTGATAGTTAGAGTGCACTTTCTCAAGACAACATTGTCGTTCTTATTAGTGAATCTCGTATCTCCTAGTTTTCTAAAATGCGTTGAGAGTGCTTGAAAAACCCTAACGGTAACTACATGTGTTCTATCCCAATGTATAGAGTCTATCCTAGAGCTCATTTCATATTTATGTTTCTCTTTTGATCTCTGCATACATTTGGAACACAATGAGTATCCCTCAATCTTGGTTGCAAGTGTGTCATCTTCTAGGTAAGTTTCTCAACTATCGCACTTCAAAATTTTACTCCTCCATATGTCACTTTTTTCTTTTCTTTTTCTCTTGCATGTGTCAATTTTTCTTACTTTCACTCTTGCATGTGTTTCTTTCTCATATATTATTAAAATAACCTTAACACACCTTCTAGAGGAAACTTCAGTGTACTTTCCAACATTAGTCACCCTTATTTATCATGTGACCATGTGTTGGGCCACTCTCTTCACATAGCACACTTTCTAGTCGCAATCAAAAATTTTGTCATGAACTTGTACCCTAACTGTCGTCCTTGGATATTAATGTTATTATGTGTCATTTCAAATGATACACGTTTTTTTTTTGGGTATTATGCTTATTCTCATTATGAAATTGATTGTATATGTGTGTGTGTGATTATTTTCAGGAATTGTTATGTGTTCTCTCGCTCTCTTTCTTGCTCTGTGTTATGCGTTCTCTTGCTCTCTTGTCAATTTTAGGTTGTTTATTTACCCTCATATCTTACGCAATATCATGAGCATGATTACTCTTCAGCTCACATCATGAGCGCATTGCATACTCCAAATACCTAGACATAACTCTCTCTCAAGTTACACTTGTGCTATGCACTCATAAAGTCTCCTTTCCTTCACAAGCATAGAGAACATCTCCAATCCACACTTATCAACCTCTTGCTGCTTATACTTGTGATTTGTGACAAGCATTGACAATCTTCCTTGTGGAGTGCATTGTGCACTCCCAGTGGATAGAAATGTCACCCCTTTTACCTTTTAGTTGTGATCTACACTCAACCAAGAGACTCCTTTTGAGGCATACCAGACTACACATCTTTAGCTGTCAAGCCTCTAGGCATTGTGTCCAGGACCTGCGCTCTAAACCAAAGCTTGTTCCTCTCTCTTTCCCTAGTGCAATGCACACTTCCAATGCATAGTCCTCCACCTCTTATGTCATGAACCTATGCACTACACCCAATAAATCATCTCTCCCAATCCTAACCCACTATCACATCACCGTTGGCATCTTTCATGAGTAGACAAAGTAGAATAGTTGATTTTGGGACTGATATTGTATTTCCATGTGTGAATTTTATTTAAAGGTACTATCGTCTTAACATGGAAAATTATTTTCAAGGAGTTCATCAAGGAGAGACTCCAAGAAGGCACTCGTGGAGATGAGGCATAAATATGCCATCATGTAGGAGATAAAGGAATTCTGAACTACAACAAATAGATGGCAACCTAGAATTACTTGGAAGGCTCTAATACTATATCCAGACCCTTTGGACAGTGAAGATGAAGTACATTCCATATTCATCATCACCAAAGAAAAGAAGTTGGCATCGACACATTACAATGAATCCTTATGTCATAATTGCCAAATTGTAGCCTCCCAAAATGTAAGCACAAGAGTGTTATACTGTTCCATATATTCTCACAACAACTTTGGTGGAATGTGATTTTGCAATTTCCAAAAATTAGAAAATTTGCAATGAATGGAAGCTTAAGGGCCACACATGGAATCTGAAGAGTCACTAGGAATTCTAAAGGTCATATAGGAGCTCAAAAGTCATATGGGATCTCAAGAGTCACATGGGAGGTGAAAGATCTCCTCATTTATTATAAATAATCCCTCACAACTTAAGAAAGGGGATTTTATACTTGGCTTCTCAAGCTTGACACAAAAGAGAAGATAATTCTTTGGAGGAGTAGATGGTGGCTCCATGTTCCATTATTGGGGCTATTGATGCATCATTGTAATTGTGTATCTTGGAAGTTTCACTTAATATTTTGAACCTTGCTTAGGTGGGCATACTGTCATGCATGTATCATGAATATTGTAAGACTATTCTTTCATGTTTGTGATGTATGTTTATGTTCATATGTTATAAAGAAAATGTAGAAATTTCTTCAAATCTAGCTTTGATACCATTTAGAAATTCCTTGTAGATTCAAACTGATAGTTGTGATTTACTAATACAATAGAATTGAATATACTCTACTCATTAGTGGAAACAATTAAACGATCGTGAAATCACGAGCATACAAGAGAAAAATTCAGTTAACACATTACATGATGATTTCCTGGGGAAAGCCACGGCTAAAAACCCCTGCTATCTGTATATTGCATTAGTCAGAAAACATGAGAATATTACAATGCTTTGCACAAGCCTGAGAAACCTATGCACTATCTCTATTTGACTCACTCCTTCCTAGACAATCCTAGGCCAATACCTAGAAAATCTCCTGCTTGCCCAAGTCCATATTTCCCTACCCTCACAAGCTCCACGCACAAACTTGCACTTCCTATTGCTTGGTCTCACTAAATCGTGCTCACCAAAATAATGATTAAACTTGTGCCTTCATTCCTCCTTTTAAAGGAAAATTGAATGGTTAAATTTAGTGAGTTTTCTAATTAGGGGATTGATTATTTTAGGCCTTCTTATGACTGCATGGAGCATTTATTTAATTTAAATTATTTTACAAATCATAGTACATTGTCCCTAAACTCCAATCTCAGCTGGGTCCTTCTCTGATCTGACATGCATAAGTTAATTATGAGTAAATATTTAGTTTACTTGTTGATCAGTATAGGTTACGCACCACTACTGTAGGTTACAACCCACTACCATAGGTTATACCCCACCACAGTAAGTTACACCCCACTACAGTAGGCTACACCTCACTAGAATATGTTGCACCCCACTAGATTAGGTTACACACACTACTGCAGGTTACACCCCAGTACTGTAGGTGACACCCCACTACTGGACCTCCCACTAATTCCTATATCAGTTGGAACTAGTTTAACATATTTTAACTTAGTTCGACTAAACTAAATAATTACAACTCAGAATAAACTCAACTAGTGCTCATAATTCGAGGAGACACTCTACATGACTCTAGTTATACCCTTAACTTGAATTAACTGAGCCAACTAATTCAAATTAACCTACTTAACTATTACAAGTTGTCATTAGAGGTGGAATTACAATTTTATTCCCAATTTAATTCAAAAACCAA
Source organism: Pinus tabuliformis (assembly GCA_031772625.1). Lineage (NCBI taxonomy): Eukaryota > Viridiplantae > Streptophyta > Pinopsida > Pinales > Pinaceae > Pinus > Pinus tabuliformis. Next base: position 443,489,502 of record CM062809.1, on the reverse strand, counting down.
TTAAATTAGGATTTTCTTTCTTGATGTTATTTTTAACATTTCTTGTTGCTATTTTCAACACTCCATCTCAACAAGAAAGGAATTAAACTCTATCCTGATACGGTACCTTTGGAATGTTCTGCATTCAACTCTTGTCACTGTTTTTGTTGCTACTACAACATCTGCAACCAAAAAATAGCAACCAAAGAAAATAAACTGAATCAATTGTGTCTGCAACTATCTACTAGGAAAAACTATTGTTGTTGGCTTTGCTACTAATCCTCCTTATTTTTTGTCAACTATTATCTACACTCCTCAGTATCTGACTAACACTGATCATTCTTCTACTGAATATTGTGGGTCCCCATAGCAAGGTAATGATCCATGAGACAAAAAACACCTCAATGGATCCTACCCAAATTTCCACACTCTTGGGACTATTGCTTCACATCGCCCCACCTCACACCTGGAGGTGTGGTTGCATGTGATCCCTCTACCCACTTGGATTGAAATTTCCACATATTGGAGGCCTTTGCTTTAGTGGATGTCTCCACTCGGTCTCCTCTTTTCTTCTCCAATTGTGGTTGCACCAGAACTTTTTGAGGCTGCATGTTAAGAGGAAATTCATGCTCCCTCTCAACTACCAAGTCTCTAACCTTTGCCTTTGTCCTCAAGGATTTGCATGCATGATCTAAATCTGATCTACACATATTGTTGTTACTACTGCTTTGCTGTTGCTTCCACATTGCTGCTGCAACTACTACAATAATGAGTCTGATCTCCCGATATCCTGAAGTACTAACTTCCACAAGGTTTCTCCCTATGAAACTAGACTCCCTCTGAGTTTTGATATCCCTATGGGAAATCTCTTTCCTCCCTCCTGGAAACTTTCACTTTCCTCCTGCACTAGAAACTAGACTGCAAAGCTTCTCACTACGATTCTCCTGGATGGAATTTCATCTACATACTGCAATTGGGAAATTCACACTGCATGTGTCTACAAGGACAAATTTTAATTCTTCTCTTCTATCATGATTTCAACTCCGATACCATGTAGAAATTTCTACAAATCTAGCTCTGATACCATGTAGAAATTTCTACAAATCTAGCTCCAATAACATGCAGAAATTTCTACAAATCTAGCTTTAATACCATGTAGAAATTTCTACAAATCTGGCTATGATACCATGTACAAATTTCTACAAGTCTAGCTATGATACCATGTATAAATTCCTTTAAATCTAGCTTTGATACCATGTACAAATTTCTACAAATATATCTCTAATACCATGTAGATATTTCTACAAATCTAGCTCTGATACCATGTAGAAATTCCTTGTAAATTCAAACTGCTAATTGTGATTTACTAAAACAATAGACTCGAATCTACCCTACTCATCAGTGGAAATAATTAAAAAACCATGAAATCATGAAGCATACAAGAGAAATAATTCAATCAACACTTTACAAAATGATTTCTTAGGGAAATCCACAACTAGAAACCCCTGTTATCGGTATATTGCGTTAGTCAGAAAATATGAGAAGATTACAATGATTTTCTCAATCCCGAGTAACCTATGCACTATCTCTATCTATCTCACTACTTCCTAGACAAACCTAGGGCAATACATAGAGAATTTCCTCCTTTCTCAAGTCCCTATTTCCTTTCCCTCACAAGCTCCATGAACAAACTTGTGCTTCCTATTTATTGGTCTCACCAACTCGTGCGCACCAAAACAATGATTAAACTTGTGCATTCATTCCTCCTTTTAAAGGCAATTAGAATTGTTAAAATTAGTGAGTTTTCTAATTAAGAAATGATTTATTTCAAGCCCTATTCTGACTGCATGCACCATCTATTTAATTTAGATGATTTTACAACTGATAGTACATTGTCCTTTAACACCAATCTCAATTGGGTCTTCTTCTGATATGGCATGCATGAGTTAATTATGAGTGAATCTTTTGTTTAATGGTTCATCATTGTAGGTTACAAACCACTATTGTAGGTTACACCTCACTACTACATGTTACACCCCACTATAGTAAGTTGCACCCCACTACAGTAAGTTACACCCCACTACAGTAGGTTACACCCTAGTACAATAGGTTACACCCCACTATAGTAGGTTACACCCCACTACATTAGGTTACACCCCACTACGGTAAGTTACACCCCACTATAGTAGGTTACACCCCACTACAGTAAGTTACACCCCACTATTGGACCTCCCACTAATTCATCCATCAGTTGGAACTAGTTTAATTGGTTTTAACCCAGTTTGACTGAATTAAATAATTACAACTCAAAATAAACTCAAATAGTGCTCCTAATTGTAGAAGAAAATCTACATAACTCTAGTTATACCCGCAACTCAAATTGACTAAGCCAACTAAGTCAAATTAACTTATATAACTATTAAAAGTTGTCACGAGATGTAGAATTACAATTGTATTCCTAATTTAGTTCAAGGACAAATTAAATTAGGATTTTCTTTCTTGATTCTATTTTTAACCTTTCATGTTGCTCTTTTCAACATAAAATTAAATATTTCATTGGATTTGGTATATATTTTAATCTAACCATGTGTCCTTACTTACTTTCATGGTTGTTGTTACTTTGTGAACTATTTTGTAGATTAATTAATGATTCTTTCTATCTATGTTTATGTCTTTATTAGGATGGTATTATTACTTTTCTTCTAAAGGCTCACTCTATCATTTCTCCTATATGAAAGTACTTTATACACATTTCAATTGTGTGTTTCACAAAGCTAACTTAAATGATTATCTCAAAAGTATATGCATGCTCTCTTATGTTGTTTATTGCAGCCATGTAATATCTTTAAGATAAATATAATGGCAGCCATGTTTATTTCCTAGATGGCGCTCCTATCCAAAACTATGTTAGGTCTAGTTAGGACTTCATTAATGGGAGACCCATTTGTGTTGGCGGACATACAAGATTATCAAAAGTACATTCTAGGTACATCATACTTAATAATTCGAAAAAAATGTTAAACATATACTACTATTAAAAACTTAGTAAAAGAATGAATAATAAGTATGGATTTTCAAAAGAGGGGTGGAAAGAGTAGGAGGGTTTATTCTTTGCCCTAATGACACAATAAAACTAGCCTTTTCTTGGGGACTAGGTCATCAGTCAAATAATCTAACTAAAGCATTTTTTCTTCTTCAGGGACTAATTGTTGCTCTAGTCTCTAGATCATTAAGGATTCACAACTCGTTATCAATAGCTCAATCAAGGAAATTTTCCCAAAATACTTGGGCTTAGAGGAGATTCTTAAGAAGATTTGGAGGATATTAAAAATGTTGATTTCTTATGAGTTCCACTATATATTGAGACAACATTATTGTTTAGCCGATTCCGTGGATAAAGTTAGAACCTCATTAACACAAGGAAAATTAAGAAAAAATGATAATCAAGTTTCAAAACCCCTTCCATAGTCTTTGATGGGAAAAATTTCTCTAGGATGGGAGTGCCATGTGCCACCCAAATGCGGGTTGGGTCATGCAATTGCCTTTATGAACCAAGGAGATCTACAGGTAAACATCAAGACTCTAGCATTATTACTATGAAAGTTAGGAACGTACTATTAAAAGAAGGGTTTCAAATATTCCTTGATTCCATTGATTATATAGATTGTGTAAATGATTAGAAGAAGAAAGATTTGGGAGGTACTCTCATACTTTGGCAATGAGATTGGGATTATGAGCTTTAATGGCACCATTTTTCAGATTTTATGGCTCGGTGTGGGTAGATTTCTCTTATGCAAAGACAATATTGGTGATGAAATTATTATTTTTGATATGTTGTTGGTTGAATGTTAAGAGTGTACTTTTAATCATGTAAATAAGTGGATAGTGATATTGTTAGCACTTTGTAGTTTTCTTAGGCTGAAAAGGAAACTGCAGAGGTAACCACAAACCACTTTTAAAGATGCGATCTAGCTCTTCCAGCTTCATAGAAGGATCTCTCTATATGACTTTTAATCTTAGTGTTTATATTTTAGGCTAGGTATGAAAGGTCAAGATAATTTTTTTTAAAGTTTTGGTTGTAAATTGGAAGAAAATTCCATTGGGCATGGAGTCATAAAGTCTTCAGTAATCAATTAAAATAAAGAGAGTAGCAGAAATAGGGCGAGGTAGGCAAACTTATCGATCTTGCAGAGTTGTTGTAGATTGGATGAGATGAATAAGAATTAGGATAAATTAAAAATAGATCATAAACAAATGAATTCTATACTTAATATCAGAAAGAAAACATTAAGATTCCTTAAAACGCCAGAGCATAGTATTACATGTAAATTCAGGTCTTAATCTTCTTGTAAACAATTTAAGAGGGAACTTTCATGTGAAAATTGAAAGAAAAACAAATTTACAAAGAGGGAAACATCACCATTTGCTTGACACAAGAATCCTGAAACCAAACTACCTATGTATTATTAAACTATTTACTTCAAAATATATTTTGTTGCTTACAATCACAAAAAAATATTTCCTTGTTGCATAATCCAACCCTTCCTAAATATTCTTACAAAATATTTATAGATTGTGTCTCAAATTAATTTTGACTTCAAAATAAAATTTATTACAAAATAATATCTACTGAAAACATGTAGGTATTTCAAAAATGGAACTAAGTAATAGGAAATCTAGACAATTTATGATGTTCCGCTTAGACTTTGAGGAGAATTGTTGCTAACTGTAGCTACTTTTATGCTTCTTTTGTTTGTCTGCTACCCAATTTTCAGGATTCTTGTTTTCCCTTATTCAAGGAGCTCCAACAATTTATCCCACTGCTCTTCACTAGGAATGGACAAATTTACCATGCTCTGAAATATCTCATCTACTTTTGTATATGTCTAAAAAGTTGGCCTATTGAGAAATATATGGTGTACTTCATGTTCAATGTAGAGGTCATGTTGTAGTCCTTCCAGGGAAGCTTCTCCAGATATTGTTTCTCTGACCTTGGTGAATTTGGAAGAATCTACAACAATGTTTCATAAGTGGTCTTGATAATTATCTGATGGAATCAATTTGACATTAGTGTCTTTCAAAGCTGGAAGTCCTTTTTCCTGAAATGCATTATATTTTCTGTAAAATCTTTTCACCTATAACAACAACTCTTTTCATTTGTTCTCTAGTTGTATCATGAGGTTGTTCTTTGTTAGAAATCTCTTCACTTCCATAATAGTGTCTATTTTATCTTGAATATGGACTTCTTCTAACTCATCTCTAGTTTTGGAGTTCAACATCTTAATAATTTTGTGTGCTTCCCTATTCTGTGCTCAATTGCAGCTTTAGTTTGCTCAACTACTGCTTTGAATCTTTGTACTAGCTCCTCCTTCTAAAAAATAATTTGAAATGATGGCTACAATTCTGTAGTATTGGCATTCATGTTATGCCATATGCTCTACTTGGCCTTACCAACATTTGAGTTGTCAAAGAATGTTTCTCATATTTTTCAATTTGTTGAGTCAATTTGAAATTCCTCTGTACCCCTGCTAGATATGCATTATCAGATTTGATTTTTTCCCTCCATCATTGTTAGTGTTGTCATTAACCTCTCTTTCTCCTTGTTTGTTATTGATAATTCTCCCAAATATTTGACTAGATTTTCAGAAGAATATGCAGTGGATGTTTCTGTTGTTTGTTGTACTTCCTACTATTTCGAGGTACCTGTAGCTACTAATTGTTCCTTCTCTTTTAACAATGCCTCCATGTCTACCTTCATTTTCTGAATGTGAGTGTTCTGTTCAACTATTAATTTGAAAAACTTTTCCTTTTCTATCTCTAGGTTAGTTACTTCTTTGGCTTGAGGATGCTCTGTGGTTGGAATACTTAGTTGTTTCCTTAGATCTTGAATATCCGCATCTTTATTTTTAATCATTAAACCTTCCAAAGCTTTGGTTCTAGTGTCTTCGAGCAAAGATGACATTCGCTCTATCTTTAGCTGCTAATGCATATTATTCAAGGAGGCCTACAATTTTGAGGTAGCCATGGTCAAAATTTTCAGTGTTTAATAGATCATTTCACCTACCTTTTCATGAAAATCAATTTGATCGATTGCATGAACCTTCTTGGTATCGAATTTTTTTTTGAGGCTTTGTGGTCCTCAACACTTTTGGGAACTAGAACTATAGGTTCCAAGAAGGCCATTTGAAACTTACCCTTTTCTCTGTCAAATGCAAACAACAACCTGTGTTAAGTAGCATCAGTTTGCTTCCAAAACTCTAAATATGTTGAAGCCTTCAATGCTTCATTCTTCTTCCTGATCTCCATGGGTTTGGAAAAATTGTTATATTGTGTGGGAATCTGAGATGAAAAATACATATGTGACTCAGTTTTCTCCTCAACGTATGGGAATGAAGTGGTGGCAATACCTGTCAAAACCATTTTATTTTTCTCCCGTGAATCCTTTTCTTGTGGGGATTCTTCTTGAATATTTATTATCTCAACATCACTTTTAATATCAATCTTAGTATTAGTCCTTGGATCCTTCTTTCTCCTTTTGAAAACACAAAATTCTGTAGCTTGAGATTCTAAGTTTGTAGGGGACATACTTTCTCATGGTCCCTTGAGTTCTTTGTCTTTTGGGATAGGAGTTTCTAGAGATTATTGTAACAATTTGCTCTTCAACCTCCTGTAGTGTGTACTCTATCCACTGCTCCTGATTAGCATAGTGCTCTATCTTTGGCCTAGGTGTATGTGCACATGGTGTGGTCTTACGCTCGACTCTTAATCTGGAAAATATCCTTAATGGATCATAATACCATGTGAAGCTTAGCTTAAATTTCATCTACTTTAGTATTTCATCCACTTCCTTTGCTCCTATTATGGTATTTACAATATAAGGCACAACATGTGCCTTAAATTTAAATTTTGCTTTCTTTTTACTTGATACAAAATGTATTTCATACATGTTTAACATCTATCTAATGTATTCCAAATAAAAGAGAGTTACTGGTACAAATACTGGTAATCTATAGGGAGGAAGCTCACACCCATAGATCTGAATCTTTGTATAGTTCTAGTAGAGATACCAATCTCCAGCTTTAGGTTGTTTTGTAATACGAAAAACCTTCTTGATCTCTAGTGAAATCATTGTTATAATATTGTTGCTAAGAAGACAGAAGGATGTACGTAAAAATTGTTCCACAAAATTGTTGAATGAATAATCTTCTAAATTCGTTCTCACCAAAGAAGTCTAGTGAATGAATGATAGTGGACTTCCCTACTCATCCATCTTTTGTAATTGGAACTTAAACCTATATGATTGATAGAATAACATTAAATACACAAGGATTGATTGGTGTTTGAATTCACTTTCAGCTTTAAACTTAAGAAATTTCTCATGAATATCATCTGACAAGTATTGACTGTAATTGAAAATGAGTGATGGCTTCTGACCAACTGAAAATACTGACAAGAAACCTAGCACAAATTCATCTGCCCATTGGTATGTGGGATAGCCTAATAGAAAAGTAACCATGGAAACAACTTGTCTTGACATCTTAGGGAAAATAGAAGCAAAAAATGAGGGGTTTGTTCTAGGAAAATCAGAAAGAAAAAAATATTCAAAAATATGGGATCCCTGGGGGGAGGTAAGATTTTTTTATATTTTCATGAGTGAATTAGTGGAAAATGGGTGTAAATAAGTTTGAGAATTAATATGAAGGGCTTGACTAATATCTTCTAGGCTAATTGAGAATAGGATCTCATTGTTTTGAGCAACTATTGCTTTCTAACTACAAAGGTACCTGAGATGATAGAAGGTAGCAAATTCTGGGAAAATATGAGTCTGGGGAAAGGTAAAATGAGGTAAAATGATTCCCAGATGCTTAAATCATCACTATTATCTAAATACTTCTATTCTCCCAATTATGAAGCTCATACAAATCAAATTCAAATTGAGTTTCTGTTATCTTATATTATGTGTCAACTAAAGGAATCTCATTAAAAGTGGGAACAAAGTGTAAGACTGGACTCTTGACCCCCATTTTTGCTTTTCCCTTATGCAATAACATTTCAATATTGTAGAGACATAAAAACGAAATTACCTAATTCATGTTAGATTGGTACAGAAAGAAGATGGTGATTTTGGAGGGCAATTGTGCATTGAATGATGTCCGAGCATGAACCTACACTGATACAATGAAATGGAAAAGGGAGAAATGTTGGGCAATGCCAACTTTTTAAAGTGGAAAGGTAAAGAAGATCAACAGTCAAATTACATTTTTGGAGCGTCACAATTAATAGTTTTAAATGTTGGCGGGAGTTAATGACCAATGTCTACACGACTGTTGGCGGGAGATTTGGCCAAAGATCATATGACGTAAGGGAGGAAGGTGACATGAAGGATGGGGTGACGTGGACAGATGAAATGGGGTGGTGGATTTGTTGGCATGGTAGGTGTGTTGGCGTGGCAAATGTGTTGGCATGCTATGAGTGGAGAGGGAGCCAACGAGAGTGGGGGAAATAGAAATAGCAAATGGTTTTTTTTTTTGGGCGGGTGGGGGGGGGGGGGGTGTGTCGGATGGTAAGTGGTAAGGGAGGAGAGGCCCCCGAAACATTTGTGGAGTCGCTACGTGGTAAAATTTTGTTTCCAACAAACCTCTTGTCGAAGCTCCCCTCTATATTGACCTTCGGGAGGGCGGGGGGCTCAAACATCATTCCCTATTGTCATTTTTTCAGGGATGATATCAATTGTCCAAAAGCACCAAAACCTTATTGCTAAATGACAAAACATCCTATCGGTGTTTATTCAGCAATTAAAAAGCATATTTTTTCTAATTTAATCAAGCTTTAAGGATAAGAAAAACAACTTAGGCGACATTTTGGCTGGCCTGCCCTTTGGAGATTTATTTTTTATTTATTTATTTTTCTTTTCCCCTTTACTTTTATTTCTTTTTCTTTCTATTTTTCTATTTTTGCTATTTTTTCTTTTTCTTTTCTTTTTCTTTTTCTTTTATTTTTCTTTTAAAATACTAGACAATTTAAATTGAAAAGTAATTTATAGCATCCTAGTGGGATAAATGGCTAGATAATTATACCTTGATCATTATATTTATAGGACCCTAACAATAGCGTCAATGAGGATGGCATCCTCTCTATGAGGTGCCAATAACAACGTAGACTAGTAGCCTTCTCCATTGGGCATTTATTTAATCTTAAAACAACTGAAACTGACCTGATTAATTGAAAAATCATTACATATGGCAACAATTTCATTTGAAACTTAGGGCCTTCACTCTGGGCTTCAATTTCTATTGATAACTAGCCACACCTGCGCTACATGAAATGACAAAATGGTATATACAATGATGTTGTTTTAAACTAGCTGAATTCAGGTAAAGTAATGTTTGAATAACCTACAATTGACAGGCCCTCGAACAAGTGATTCTCCAGTTAGATCCTTTAACAAAAATGGTTCCACGAAAAGCTTCAATTTTATAAGGCCCCTTCCACAACCTCTCAAATTTTCCATGTTTTCCCTTTTCCTCATTTCTTGCATCCCACTTTAATATAAGATCATCAAGCTAAAAATCATCATATCTCACTCTCCTATCATGAATCCTTTTGATTTTGTCCTGAATTATCTATGTTTTGTTGTAGATTTCTTCTCTAGTTTGCTGTAGTTGCACCGTTTGATTTATCCTTCTATGGACATCATTTGATTCAACCTCTAATTCCTGCACTATTTTCAACACTAGAATTCCCAGGGAGGTAGGAAAAACTACATCAAATCCATAAACCAATTGGAAAGGAGACATTCGAATTGATTTCTTAGTACTCACCCTATCAACCCATAAAGCATTTATCAACTTCTTGTGCCAAGACTTCTTATTCTCCTGTAAAAAATTCTTTATTATGTTGACCAAGATCTTGTTAGAATATTCTGCTAACCCATTTCCTTGAGGATAATAGGCAGTAGAATCCCCTAGAACTATATGATATGTATTGCAGAAATCTACTATATTTTTAGATTTAAAGGCAACAACATTATATGTGATGATTTTGTGAGGAAAACCAAATATAGAAAGAATATGACCTTCCATAAATTGGATAATTACTAATTCTATGGCATGCCTAGTTGTAAATGATTCTATCCATTTTTTGAAGTAATTCATAGCTATTAGAATCCGTTTGTGTTGGGCCGAAGAACTTGGATGAATTCCCCCCAAAAAATACAAACCCCGCTGTTGGAAAGGTACTTCTACGAATTATGCTTCAAAGGAAAATGTAATAGTTCCTTTTTTCCTTCAAAAATATGACATTGATGACAAGTAGAAACCCTTTTGTGCACATCAACAAACAAAGTAGGCCAATATAAATAGGCTTTGATGATCTTATTTGTTGTAGTCTTCTAGAAAAGATTCCCTCCACAGTTGCCTTTATGAAAATTTGCTATCATCTTATTAGCTTCATCCTCTAACAAACAATTCAATAAAATTCCTCCAACATCCTTCCAATATAAAGATTGATCTTTAATGTAGAATTTGATAGCATTTAATTTCATAAATCTTGCTTTAGTATTGGTCATACCTGATGGAGCTTGTAAATTCTGCAACATATAAACAATGTATGTATACTAGGGGGAAGTAACAAAGCTTTCTAATACCTGTAGGATAAACTCCTCTTCACCATCTACAACAACAATAAAGTTGACATCCAATGCATGAAAATTTGATTATGCCATCAATTTGGCCAACCCCCAACCCTTTATAAGATTTTTGGGTTTAATATCAATAGCATATTCTAAAATAACAACTATCCAGTTACCTATCTTTCCTTCTGGATCATTTTGAGTAAGGATGTCCTTTACTACTACATTGGGAACAAAAGCAATTATATGAGAATGCAAAATATACACTCTGAAATATTTCAAGGCTTTTACCAAGGAAAAATCTTGCTTTTCCATAATATTGTATTTCAAAGAAGCATCTATTAACCCCCTACTGATAAAATCTATGGGATGTTCATATCCCTTCGTCTTTTTTTGCATCAATATTGTTGCAATAGTATGCTCTAAAGAAAAGGAAAAAATAATGAAATCCTTAATGTAAGCAGGACTGGCTAGAACAAGAGCACGAGTCAATATTGACTTTACCTCACTGAATGATCTTTTTTCTTCTACATTCCATTTTAATTCATCATTCTTTCTCAACATGTTGGTGATAACTCTTAAGGTTTCAGCTAAATTTGGGATAAGCCTCGTCAGAAAATTAATTTTATCAATGAAATATTGTACTTCCTTTTCGTTTATTGGGGGGTCAATTTTCATGAGATCCTTAATTCTACTTGGGTCAATTCGGATACCACCTTAGGAAATTATATGACCCAGTGATTTACCTTCTTCCACACCAAAAAGAGACTTCTTAGGATTCAAGGAAATACAAAATTTTCTATATTTCTCAAAGAAAATTTTTAAATGAAACAAATGATCTTCATTAGTTTTAGAAAACACAGTGATGTCATCCAGATATATTACAATAAATATGTCATTTTCATCTACAAAAGCAATATCCATTTCTCTTTGAAAATTTTCCCCTGCATTCATAAGCCCAAAAGGCATCTTCACATACATGAAAGTTCCCCATGGTGTTGTGAAGGTTGTTTTGTCTTGATCATCTAGATGAACTAAAATCTGGTTGTAACCAGAGAAACCATCAAGCAATGAAATTCTACTAGATCCAACCACCCTCTTCTCTATATGATCAATCTTTGTTCAATGGGTAATTATCTTTTAGATAAACTTTATTAAGTTTTCAGAAATCCACACATAACATTATCTCTCTAGTCGTTTTCCTCACTGGTACTGGATTTGATAACTATTTAGAAAATCTTGAAGGAACAATAATCTTAGCATAAAAAATATTGCTAAACTCTTTTTCAATTAAATGTAGTAGAACAGAGTTCACTCTCCTTAGCTTATTTTTAAGAGGTTTATGATCTTCTCTAATAGGAATATTTAGCTGAATAATGTTGGTATCATAGGCCTTCAAGTCTTTTTATCCCCATGCAAAAGCATCTGAGTATTCTCTCAATAAATCAATGTATTTATGCTTCTATTTCGGAGGTAGGGAGTTAGAAAGCTTCACAATCTTTGGGTTTTCCTTAGTCCCTATGTTACAATCCTCCACTTCGGTTCAAATAGGTTGCATTTTGGGCTTTTGAGCCACATCATTGAAATCAAATAATTCTTCAAGTGGTACCAACCCTCTTTGTATTACATTATCCTTCAACTACAGGACTTCAAGCTCTGCCTCATATTCATCAGGGTTCTCACTAATTTGATTCAAAATAGTTTCTCATCTATCATCATCAACATAACTTTCTATGTGAATATGCAAATATTCAAACTCCTCCTTTAACTGCAAAAACCTGTGTAATTGTTTTTCATTGTCAAACACTTGCCAATGCCTTATGTTATCCAGGACAGTAGGTCTATTTTTTAACTCAATCTCATATTTCTTATTTGGTTCAAGAGGAATCTTACATGTACTTGTTGCAGTATCCAATGCATCGACAAAAACATTTTGACTTATAGGAATGAGAGACAACTGATACTCTGGAGAACACTACAAAATATCCAAGACAACATTTATGTATGTCCTCAATCTAAGATGTTTAGTTTAATAATCACCTTTGATTTGATTTATGATTAGTTCTGAATCTCGATGGATTAAAATTCTTTTGGCTCTTGGTCTCTTCAATAGTTGCAACCCCAAAATAAGTGCCTCACATTCAACTACATTATTGGTGCATTGGAAATCAAGGTTGGAGGGATATGTTTTCGATCTGCTAGATTTTTTGTCTAAGATGCATACACTAGCCCTGACTCCTTCCTTATTAACTGCCCCATCAAAGTCCATATGCCAAAGGACTTCATTATTATCATCTTTTGTTTTAGTCTTTAACTTCACATCTTCTATTTGTTTCGACTGGTTTTCCTTGTCTTGAATTTCTTCTTCTAAACATATACCATTATATAGAATAAAAGAATCCATGTCTGAATTTACAGAATAGAATGGGTAATTATTGATTTTTTCTCAACTTATTACCATATATTTCATAAGAGTCTCCCTGTATAACCTACCTTGTTTCTCGAAAACTGGAATAGTTTCATATGTCATATCCATCTGCAATGTTCCCTGTAACTTTGCTCCCCAAGATATTGACAAGTGAATTCCATATTTTGGAGCTATATCAGCCACAAAATATCCATGAGTACATTTTTTGCTAGGATTTGGGCAAGGATTACACATAAATCCTTGAACAAACCGAAGCATCTTACTCTACTTGAATTAAAAGAGAGAAGTTCTTTATGTGGTCTGGTTATATCTAATCTGATTTTCTCCATAATCACATTGGGCATGAGATTATGTGAAGCACCTAAATCAAGCATGGGATTGTGCAAAATGAAATCATGAATTTTAAGAGTAACATAAAATGGTGGCACATTACCATCTTATGACTTTCCTTCAACTTCAGGTCCAAACAACAATTTAGGTTGGTCATCACTCAGGTTTATAATATATGTTCCCTCTTCTATCTTTAGTTCTTTTATAACTTGAATTCTATATACATCTGTTTTCATTAATTCAGTTACATGAAAAAAAAAAAATTAACATTTGAAAACTCATTTTCAATGTTATAAGAAGGTTGATGCCTTTCTACCTCTTTCACATTTGCATATTGTTTTTGAGGGGCTTCATTGGGAGGATCAATCTCTTTTTGACTTGTAGAAGGTGTATCAATTTGGATATTTTTAGGAGGATTTCCTGCAAGTTTCTTATTTAGTTTATGAGAAATATTTTGGCGTAAATCACATGATATTTCATTTGTCGGCGCATTTCGAGCCAACCAGTGTGGTTTATCGTCAGGACAAGTTGAAGAATCAGATCTAGGTTGCATGTTAAATAGTCAGAGCATAACATCCAACGGCTATATTTGACCAGGCAACGGCTATATTGAATAGGTAGGTTAGACTAGCTGACAACTATATTTGACTAGGAAACAGTTAGTTGGACTGGACCAAGGGATAGGAGAGCATAACTATATTTAATTAAAAATTAAAATTAAATATAAAACTAAATAAAAATAAGTTAAAAATAATTATTAAATCAATAGTAAGTTAGTTATACTATTATTAAATTAAAAGGGGTTTAAATTTAAATAGTTAATGGGTAATATGAATTTACATTAAATATACATAAAAGGTATATAATTAACTATTTCATATATATATATATATATATATATATATATATATATATTATTTATTTATTTTATTTTATTTATTTATTTATTTTTAAATTGTACGTTAGTTCAATAAAAATTAAAATCCTATTTGTTAGAATTGTTATATTTGTTAGATCGATCTTATTAATAAAGTTATTAAAATAAATTAATTTAAGTCTTATATAATAAGAATAATTCTTTTATATTTTAAATTTATTTATTTGTTTTTTTTTTTTAATATAAATTAATAAGTCAAAAAACATATTATCATTTTAATTTAAGCCTAAATGTAGATTGAATTTCAATATCAAAATAATTATTTTTCTTTTTTATAATTAAGTTAAAATTTTGTATAAAACTAAATTTAAATAAAAATTGCTATTTAAATATCTTATACTATATAAACTAACCCACCAAAGAGGATCAAAGAACTATGGCAAAAGAGAGTAGGTTAAAGGATAACAAGGGGAAACTAACTTATAAGAAAACTAGAACAAGCTATAAAAAGAGGGAGGGGAGGAAGGGAAGAACACGACTAGGAAGTGAGGGCTGGGACCCAACAACTACTGATCTTCTAGCCATCCTCTCTATTGAGATTGCTCGACCTTTTTTCAATCTCAAGGGCTTCCCTAAATTTTCGGTGATGGAACTACAAAACTCTAGCAATAACATTGGCCTCCTCGATACAAACATGATGTTTGGTTTTCTCCGCATGCTCTGCTAGTGCGGAAGACTTGGTTCTCCTATGTTTAAGGTCAACTGCGTGCTCACTAATCCTCTGATTAATGGAGCGTCCAGTCTCACCAATATAGGGGGTCCCACAGGAACAAGGAATAATATAAACACCCTTCATGTCCTTAGGGTCGATAGGATCCTTCACTGATCAGAGGGACTTACGAATGGTGTTAAGGGGTCTAAAGGTTGAGGGAACATTATGTTTCTTAAGAATCCTCGCAATCTTATCAGTGGTCCGTTGCAAAAACGGTAGATGGACCCTTGGGACCCGCTCTTTAGGTTCTCTTTTAGTTAACGAATTTTTGGCAGCTTTGAGGAAAGCCTTCTGACCTAGGTATCTACTATAACCATTTTCAACAAAGACATTAAGGAGATGGGATTTCTCTTTCTCAAAGCTCTTTTCATCAGAGATCCTTAGGGCACGAGTAGCGAGGGTGTTGAGAACACCCAACTATTGAGTCGAGAAGTGGTGGGAATTGGCATGAAGATACTGCTCCGTATGTGCTTTCTTTCGAAACACTTGGTGGGAGAGGGAACCGTCACTATTCTTTGAAATAATAATATCAAGGAAAGGGAGGCAACCATTGACTTCCTATTCCCTGGTGAACTTAATGGCCAAGGATTGAATGTTGAGATGATCGAAGAAGAGATCTAACTCCTGTTGGCCACGAGACCAGATGACATTAGTGTTATCTACAAATATTTTCGAAAGATTAGGTAGGAGGCGGGCCGAGTTTAGAGCCTTGGATTCAAAATCTTCCATAAAAATATTAGCAACAATAGGGGATAGGGGTGAGCCCATGGCAACACCACAGGTTTTCTCAAGGAACTCCCCTTCAAAACTGAAAAAGGTGGAAGTGAGGCAGATCTCAACTAACCGAGCGGTATTGGGATCCATTAGGCGGTTGATCACCTCCATGGCATCCTTTATAGGGAAGCAAGTGTAAAGGGAAACTACATCAAAACTAACCAAAATGTCCCCAGGATCAAGCTTAATGTCCTTGAGCTCCTCAACAAAGGAAGCAGAGTCTTTGACGAAGGACTCTGTATGGCCAACTAAGGGTCTAAGCTTTAAGGCAAGGAATTTAGCAAGAAGGTAGGTAGGACCTCCAATGGTGTTGACAATGGGCCTTAGGGGAGCTCCCTCCTTGTGAATTTTAGGGAGCCCATAGATCCTAGGAGTGATGGGACTGCTCTCAATGAGTTTATGGTGCAGGGAACTCATTGAGCTACTGGATTTGATGGCAAGAGCCACAGTCCTAGAAATCTTCTTTCACGGGTTTTTGGGAAGCTTCTTATACCTTCCACTATTATGAAGATGATCTAACATCTTATTGCGATAGTCTACTTTGTTAAGAATGACAGCAGCCCCACCTTTGTGATCCATAAACTTGATATGGATCACAGAAGCCTCAATTCAACAAGTTTCTTATTTCTCAGATTATACTTTTTGTGCACTTCCATTATGGCATTTTGATAGTTCTTTTTATAATCCTCCAATTCTGTAGGTATCACATATTGTTGTGCTAATAAGAACAAATCTTGTTCCTCTTTGGTCAAGAAAACATTATCTATTTATCCTTCACCAAAGAGATTTATCTAATTCTCTTCTAGCTTATCTGTTGTCTTATTTTCTTCTTCTGCATAATTTTTGTAAAAAGGAGATATAATTTGTGTTGATCTGTTGGGTTTCTTGGATCTATTTTCTTAATTTGGGGTTGTTGCCTTCTGAAATTTGGATTCTTGATCTGAGGACACCCTAGTGGTTATCTTGGTGCAAACCAATCTGTCAAAATCATTCTTTCCATCATTCTTTCCATAGTTTTAACTAAAGTGTCCAACTTTACATATGATGATGAAGAAGCTTATTCTTTAAAGGTCACCCTATTCTCATGCCCTAACTTAGCTTTCTTTTGCGTCTCTTCTAGAGTGGTTGGATTTCATTCTCTCAACTGATAGGCCATGTCTACATCAAAACCATCCAGATATTGAAGTAAAGCCAATCCCAATGAGGTCTCTATTTCTATTAGAATATAATTATAAAGGTTTTTGAATCTATTTGAATAATATTAAACTAACTCTCCTGGAGCTCTTCTTAAACTTTCATATTCTGTTAGAATCTAAAGTGGATTCTTTTGAACCTCTCAACGAGAAAGAAAAATTGATGAATTTTTTGTAAATTGGAAATGTTGTCTACTCTTGATCCCCTATACCATTGTCTTTCTTCACCAGTCAAACTTTGAGAAAACAAGCTTATTCGAACATCATCACCATCAACCTCTTCTAGGTCGACAAAATCATTCATCTTATCAATGTGTTGCTAAGTTGTAGTGGGCCTAGTGTCATCGAATTGGAATATACGTTGTGAATAATTAAGTGGCATAACATTTACTGGTTGGTGGAGAATCAAAGGGGCATAATGGGCTGCCATGATTGGAATATGAAACTGTAGTTATACTTGATGTTAGAAGTGGCAAAGATAGTGGGACTGTGATCTATTGAGTTTTTATATAAGGATAATGAATTAGATATGTAATGGGGACAATAGAAAAAGAAGGAATCACAAGTGAGGTCAATGATGGAATAGAATAAGAAATGACATTTTGTTGAACTATGGATGGTTCTTGAGCGGTCTGATTCAACTTAGTAACCAGGTCTTCAATTTTTCAAACTATTGTGCAACGTCTTTACCAAAAAGTTAAAAAATAGGCTTTTCGGTTGTTTTTATGGTTTCAAAGTGGATTCATCAAAGACTATTTCTGGAACAAAACTTTCTGACTTGGTTCTAAAAGGACTAAGCTCAAAGGACAGATCATAATTAATATCCTCTAGTATTTGAAAGCTTTTAGTGAATGAGTGAGACTTGAGAATAGGGCTATTTCTTGGTTGAATTTCTTGAAGGTTCTTTTTCTTAATCAGTTTCTCAAGATCATTCACAACTTTCGGAGGATCCAGATATGGATTTGATCTTGTATAGATCTTTTTAGGAGCTAGATTTCCAAAGAAACTTATCACAACTAGGTAAAAACACAAATTTTGGGTGAATATTTTAGCCTAAAAGGATTCCTAACTCACTATCACCCACAGGAAATAGGTTTGATCTTTTGAAATCAAAGTTTACCAGGGAAATTTCCCTAGTATGGTTACTAGAATGTTAGTAATCCGTAATTTTTCTAAGCTAAAAAGGAAACTGTTTAGGTAACCACAAACCACTTTTAAAGCTAGGATCTAGCCCTTCCAGCTTTAGAGGGCTCTTTCTGTATGATTTTTAATCTTAGTGTTTAGATTTTAGGCTAGGTAAGAAATATCAATTGGGCATGGAGTAATAAAGTCTTCAGTAATCAATTAAAATAAACACAGGAGAAGAAACTGGGTGAGATAGGCAAACTCCTAGATCTCATAGAGTTTTTGTAGTGTGAATGAGATGAATAATAATTAGGGTCAATTAAATATATATCATACAATGATGAATTCTATACTTAATATCAGAATGAAAACATTGAGATTGCTTAACAAGCCAGAGCAGAGTACTACAAGTAAATTTGGCTCTTAATCTTCTTGTAAACAATTTAAGAGGGAAAATTCATGTGAAACTTTAAAGAAAAATAGATTTACAAAGAGGGAAACATCACCATTTTCTTGACACAATAATCTTGAAACCAAACTACCTCTGTATCACTGAATTAATTACTTCAAAATATATTTCACTCCTTAAAATCACAGAAAAATATTTTCTTCTTGCATAGTCCAACCCTTTCTAAATTTTCTTACAAAATATTTATAGAGTTTGTCTGGAATTAATTCAGACTTAAAAATAAAATTTATTACAAAATAATATCTACTGAAAATGTGTAGATATTTCAAAAATAGAACTAAGTAATAGGAAAAATCTAGACTATTTTTTATGTTCTATTCAGACATTGAGGATAATTGTTGTTGACTGCAGCTACTTTTGTGCTTCTTCTGATTGATTGCTCCAAAATTTGTAGGATTCATGTTTTCCCTTATTTGACGAGCTCCAACAATTTATCCCACTGCTCTTTACTAGGAATGGAGAAATATACCATGCTCCAGAATTTCTCATCTACTTCTGTATCTGTCTAAAAAGTTGGCTTATTGAGAAATAGATGGTGTACTTCATGTTGAATGTCAAGATCATGTTGTTGTCCTTCAAAGAAAGCTTCTCTAGTTATTATTCCTCTCACCTTGGTGAACTTGGAAGAATCTGCAACTATGTTGTATAACTCGTCTTGATAGTTCTCTAATGGAATCAATTTTCCATCTTAAGCTTTTTGAGCTCGAAGTCCTTTTTGTTGCAATACATAAAATTTTATGTTAGATCTTTTCACCTGTAACTCCAAATATTTACATTTATTCTCCAAAAGTATCATGAGGTTCTTCTTTGTAATACCTCTCTTGACTTCCATAACCGTTCTGTAGGAATTTAGAGGGTAAGTTCCTTAGATAGAACACTAAAGGACACCGCTCACAAATAGATCACAGATAAATACACCAGTTTTCTTGACGTGGTTAAAACCCTCAAAGAGGGAAACAATCCACGGCCTGAGCCAACGTGGCCACTTCAAGAAATTTATTAATAAAAGAAAGAAAATTTACATAAGATTTTGTCATGAACGGTCACCCTACAAATGGCCCTCCATGCTCTTTAAATAGAGATCATGGACCAATCGGGTGTTAAGCCACATAACAAGTGTCAGTAATACCGAGGAGCAAATGAACCGTCAGATCACTTCATGTCTAGAACATATCATGACTATCAGATTTGAAGTTACAAATGCACATAGTAAAGAAACACACTTTACCTAACTCTACACTAGACCAAGTTTTACTTAACTATTTCCTATGTGTCGGAATATCCTAACATCCCCCTTTAAGAACAACTTGGGATAGGATTGAAGGATGTACAAATATGACACAATAGGAGAAGGAAGGAGGCATTAGATCCTATCCGCCCTTAGTGACAACTTCTTGAACTCCAACCATAAATCGAAGTTTAGTAAACTTCACCTTTGTGAGAGCCTTTGTAAAGATGTCTGCAACCTGATCATCCTTTGAACAATATTGCACTTCAAGAAAATGGTCATGAATAAGCTTTCTGATCAAGTGCATGTGTATTTCAATGTGTTTGTTGTGATGATGTTGGACTAGATCTTTGCATAGTTGAATGGAACTTTGATTATCACACCAAAGTGTAGTCGGATGCTGTTGTTGAAAGCGAAACTCTGACAGGATCTGACGAAGCCACAGGACTTTCTTACTAGCTTCTACGGAGCCAAGATACTCTGCTTCTGCTGAAGAAATAGAAATGGCACTTTGTTTCTTGCAAGCCCATGTAATAGGTCCAGAACCAAGAGTGAAGACATAACCGACAGTAGACTTCTGATCATCAAGGTCACCAGCCCAATCGGAATCAGTAGAACCAACCAATAGAGGAGATGCATATGTACTATAATGAATCCCAAAATGAATTGTACCTTGAACATAACGAAGTATTATTTTAGCTTCTTTCCAATGAATTTCGTGTGGGTTTTGCATAAATTGAGCAATAAGGCCAACAACAAAGGAAAGGTCAAGGTGAGTATGGGTTAGATAAAAAAGCTTTCCTACAAGCTGACAGTATAAGATGTTGGGTTGTGTTATATTATTTCAACGACTACAAATCCTAGTTAACCGAGGGTGTGGAGCCCCCCTTTCGTTGCGCCGATTACACAGTGGGGGGGTGGCAGCCCCCCTCTACGGGTTCTGGGGCAGCGCCTCGGGGAAATTTTTTTTGGACCCTATATTAGGTTGGGCATACCTACCTATGGTTTTGTGCATGGTTTTCACATATGGTTTTGGACGTGATGGTTTTCGGTCCATGGTTTTGGATGTGATGGTTTTCGGTCCATGGTATTGGATGCTTTGTCATGTATAAATATGTATTGTAACATTGAAAGGAACATAATGAAAAATCAATCTGGTAGTCTCGGTTTTCGGATCTAGGGGAAAATCTCTATGTGTATGTGTTTTATGTGTTATGCTCTCACATTGTTTATTTTTGTGTTTTAGAATTCATGTGCGGGTAATTTCTGTACGGGGTTAAAACCTAGATTTGGTATCGGAGCTGTTTTGGCTTCAAGGGGACGCCTTTTTTGCTAAGGGGTTATGCTTGGGCCTGTAGTAGACCCTATTCAGTGGGAGATCTATGGGATCGATTTTGGTGGTGAAAGAAGATGGCGAGTCGTGGAAAGATAGAGATCGAGAAATTTAATGGTCAGAGTTTTGAGTTATGGAAACTCAAGATGGAGGATCTGTTGGTGGATAAATATTAGTGGATCATGGTAGATCTGGGTACTAAACCAATGGGAGTGTCCGATGAAGAATGGAAGAAGTTGGATCGAAAGGAAAAAAGCACAATACGATTGTGTGTCTCAGATTCAGTATTTCTAAATGTATCAGGGGAAGCTACGGGTAAGGCTTTGTGGGACAAGTTAGGGACTTTGTACCAATCTAAGTCTCTAGTGAATAAACTGTTCCTACAGAAAAAGTTGTATAACCTGAGGATGAAAGATGGAGACTCAGTGACAGAGCATCTAAACATATTTAATATTGTGGTAAGTCAGTTATTATCTGTTGATATTAAAATTTCAGATGAAGATAAGTGCATCAGTTTGTTGTGTTCTCTACCAGATTCATGGGATAGTATGGTTATTGCAATAGGTAGTGATGCAACTACCTTGCAGTTTGATGAAATAGTCTCATCCTTGCTGACGGAGGAGATGAGATGGAAAAATATGGAGAGCCAGAATGGTGATGCCTTGTTTATACGAAGACGGTCCTAGAATAGAAACAAAAATAAGTCATCAAGTGGGAGATCTAAATCTAGAGGGAGATCTAAATCTCCAGGGAAGCCTATAAAGGTGATTTGCTGGAAATGCATAAATGAAGGGCACTACAAAAGGGACTGTAAATCTAAAGCTCCTGTCAAAGGAAAGGGATCTAATGATGCTCCTTCTGCAGAGGCGAAAACCACCTCAGATGAAGGTGGGGATGTGTACTTGGCTTCTTCAAGTACACATGTAGATCATGAAGCATGGTTGATTGACTCAGGTGCATCCTTTCACTTCACTCCCCATAGAGAGTGGTTTTGTGAGTATGAGAAATACAATGGTGGTGATGACTTCTTAAGGGATGGTAGGAAGGCTAGAATCGTTGGTCGTCGAAAAGTAAAGTTGAAGTTGCAAGGTGGAAGGGTTAGACCACTTCGAGGTGTTCTGCATATTCCTACATTGGCCAAAAATCTAATTTCTGTAAACAAGCTGGATGAGGTAGGTGTAAAAACAGTGTTCGAGAAGGATACCTGCAAGATGGTTCGGGGAGTAATGGTATTGATGTGAGGAGTTTGGATTGGAACTCTGTACAAGCTGCAATGTAGCATTGTTGTTGGTGGGTGAAATAGTTCTATGGTTCCTGAAAGTGGAGCAGAAAATCTAGTGGTCTCTGGAGAGAAGACCATGTTGTGGCATCAAAGGCTTGGACATACTGGAGAGAAGGACCTTCGAATACTTCATGGTAAAGGTATGGTAGAAGGTATGAGTAATAGCTCTCAGGATTTTGATTTCTGTGAAAATTGTGTATATGGGAAGCAGAATCAGGTGAATTTCTCCTCTGGTGGTAAGAGGGTGAAACAAATATTAGAGCTTGTGCACAGTTATGTGTTTGGAGTTGTGAAGGTTCCATCACGGGGTAAGTCTATGTACTATGTATCATTTATACATGACTTCTCAAGGAATACATGGATATATTTCCTTAAGAAGAAATCTAAAGTCTTTGATAGGTTTAAAGAATTTAAGGCTCTAGTACAAAACCAGACAAAGAAGAAGATAAAGGTGTTGAGGTCAGATAATGGTGGAGAGTTTTGCAGCAAGGGATTCAAATAATTCTATAAGAAGTGTGGTATAGCATGACAGAACACTACTCCATACACACCTGAGCAAAATGGATTTGCAGAAAGAATGAACAAGATGTTGATGGAAAGGGCAAGAAGCATGCTTAGTGGTGCTGGGTTAGGACATGAATTCTGGGTAGAGGTGGTGGAGACAACATGTTACCTGGTCAACAGATCACCTTCATCAGCATGGAGGATAAGACTCCACAAGAGGTATGGACTGGTAAGAAACCCTCTCTTTTACATCTGAGGGTATTTGGATGTGATGCATATGTACATGTTCCAAAGGAGAAAAGAACCAAGTTGGATAGTAAATTTGAAAAGTGCATCTTTATTGGGTATAAGGATGGTTTAAAGGGTTATAAGCTTTGGAACCTGATAACAAGGAAGGTTGTGTACAACCAAGATGTGGTGTTCAGAGAGGTGAAAGATGTTATTAAACATGAAGTCTAACCAAAGGAACCTGAGAAGACAAAGTTTGAGCTTAAGGAGGAAGAATCAAACTCTACAAAAGAGGGGGAATCAGAAGATGAAGAGCCACAAACTCTGGGTGTGAGAAGATCAATTTGAGAAAGAACACAGCTAGAAAGGTATAGTCCATCTTCTTTCTGTTCAAATTTTGCTTTGTCTATTACTGATGATGATCCCAGAACTGTGAAGGAATGAATAGATTCAGAGGATGGAAAACTCTGGAAAGAGGCCATGGTTGATGAAATGACATCTTTGCACAAAAATGAGTCTTGGGATCTGGTGGAGTTGCTGGCTGGAAGGAAACCCATTGGCAAAAAATGGGTGTTCAAGAAGAAGACAAATGCAGAAGGAAAGGTGGAGAAATACAAAGCTCGATTGGTAGCAAAAGGTTATTCCCAAGTACTGGGAATTGATTTTGGTGATATTTTTTCTCCTGTTGCCAAGGTAGCTTCTATTAGATTACTGTTATATTTTGCTGCTGCTTTTGATTTTGAGGTAGAATAGATGGATGTGAAGAAAACATTTCTTCACGGGGATCTGGAAGAGGAGATCTACATGAAGCAAGCTGAAGGTTTTGTGGTGAAGGGTAAGAAAGAACTGGTATGCAAGTTAAAGAAGTCTTTGTATGGGTTAAAACATTCACCAAGGATGTGGTATTAGAAATTTAATATATTTATATGGGGACTTGGCTTCACTAGAAGCAAAGCAGATCACTGTGTGTATTTTAAATTAATTGGTGACCGTGCTATTTATCTAGTCTTGTATGTGTATGATATGTTGATGGTTGGAAATGACAAAGAAATTATCCAGGATTTGAAGACCCAATTGTCCTCCAAATTTGACATGAAATATCTTGGTGCTGCAAACTATATTTTGGGCATGGAAATTAAAAGAGATCAGGCAAACAGGAAGCTCTAGTTAAACCAGAGGAAGTATGTCGAGACAATGCTGCAAAGGTTTAATATGCAGGACAGTAAACTGGTGAAGGTTCCTATTCCTGTAGGTGTGAAGTTATATGTTGAACAGTGTCCCAAGACACAAGAAGAGGAAGAGGACATGTCTCGTGTTCCATATGCAAGTGTAGTCAGTAGCTTGATGTATGCAATGCTCTATACTAGACTAGACATTGGACATGCAGTGGCATTATTGAGCAAGGTTATGTTAAAACCAGGAAAGGAGCATTAAACAGTAGTGAAGAGGGTTTTCAGGTATTTGTGTGGCACTAGTGATTATGGTTTGTGCTACCAAGAAAGACTAGGATTGGACAGAGTTTTGGATATTGGTGGCTTTGTTGATGCAGACTGGGCTGGAGATTTGGATCAGAGAAGATCTACAAGTGGGTATGTGTTTAACCTATTTGGAGGTGTAGTGAGCTGGATGAGTAAGAAACAATTTGCAGTGGCATTATCAACTACAGAGGCAGAATACATGGCAGCCACTCATGGAAACAACCAAGCAGTTTGGTTGCAAAGATTGTGTTTAAGTATGGGGTTAGTACAGGGAGCTATAAGGATAAAATGTGACAGCCAAAGTGAAATTTTCTTGGTAAAGAACCCTACTTACCATTCAAAGACAAAGCACATTGATGTTCAGTATAACTTTGTGAGGGATATGATAGAAGACAAAAAGGTGTTGCTGGTAAAGGTGGACACTTTGAAGAATACTGCAGATGCATTGACAAAATCTGTGAGCTCTGAGAAGTTCTCTTGGTGTAGAGAAACAAGGGGCATTGCAGGGCTGGATAAATGACTAAGCTCTCTTGTGGCCCCCTGTGGAAAGAAAACAACAAGTGGGAGAATTTTGGGTTGTGTTATATTCTTTCTACAACTACGAACCCTAGTTAACCAGGCGTGGGGAGGTCACAAGTGGGGGCGACAACTCCCTCTGTCTAGGGGGTTTGAAGGGGGCAGGTGGCCCCCCGCTATAGGGTCCAGAGCAGTGCCCCAGGGAAACTTATTTTGGACCCTATATTAGGTTGGGAAAACCTACCTATAGTTTTGTGCATGGTTTTCGCACATGGTTTTGGACGCGATGGTTTTCGGTCCATGGTTTTGGACACGACAGTTTTTGGTCCATGATTTTGGACACGTTGGTTTTCAGTCCATGGTATTGGATGCTTCGGCATGTATAAATATGTATTGTAACATTGAAAGGAACATAATGAAAAATAAATCTGGTAGTCCCGGTTTTGGGACCCAGGGAAAGTCTCTGTGTATATGTGTTTTATGTGTTATACTCTCGTATTGTTTATTTTCTGTGTTTTATAATTCATATGCAGGTAATTTCTGTATGGGGTTAAAACCTACATAAGGTAGCATCAACTTGAGGGGAAGTACAAGTGACTGAAATTTTGGCTCCAAATTGAAAGGGAGAAGGGGCTGGCTTATAGTCTTCTATGTGAAAGTGGCGTAGAAGATCATAGGCATACTTGGACTAGGAAAGGGAAATACCTTCATTGGATTGCAAGACTTGAAGACCAAGAAAATAATGCAAGTGTCCTAAGTCTGTCATCTCAAGATTCTTTTTAAGGCTGAAGTTCACATGGTTTATAAGGTTGGGATCACTACCAATAAGGATAAGATCATCAACATAAAGAAAAAGAATGATAAGAGACTTACCCACTTTCTTGGTGTAGACAGTATTGGGAGAATGACATCTAGAAAATACAGTATCTAAAAGCAAGCTATCCATTTTGGCATACCAATCCCGAGGGGCTTGCCTAAGACCATAAAGGGATTTCTTAAGCTGACATACAAGGCTGGTCTGTTTGTATAAAGCTAGGAGGTTTTTCCGTATAGATTTCTTCATGCAAGTCCCCATGCAAATAGGCAGATTTAACATCCATATGATGGACTTCCCATTTTAAAGAGGCAGCAAGGGAAAGAACAAGGAGGATAGAGTTCATTTTGGCAACAGGGGAGAAGGTTTCAGTATAGTCAATGCCTTCAACTTGTGAAAAACCCTTAGCAACAAGACAGGCTTTATGTTTATCAATTTTTCCATTTGGTCCAAACTTGGTTCTATAAACCCAATTGCATCTAACAATTTTTTGTCCCTTGGGAAGAGGAACAAGATCCCATGTATCGTTTGCCAATAATGAACGATATTCTTCATTCATAGTCGTGTCCCAATCTGGATGGTCTAAAGCTTCTACAAAGGTGTCAAGATCATAATTCACTGAAGCTTGAGTGAGTAAAGAAGAGGCTCTATCGAACTGATAATGTGTACATCACTGATTTGTAGGATCACCTGCAAGAGCATCTGCTTCATCCCAAGTAGCACGGACCCATTTTGGAAGATGAGGAGATGAAGGAGGATCCTAAGAAGGTGGGGGAGCATTTTCATCCTTGCTGTCATCATCTGAAGAAGAAATAATTTCAGAAGTAGATGGGATAGAGAGAGGTGGCACATCTGCCAAACTAGGCTCTTAGGCTAATATATTTTCAACAAACTTTACATATCTTCTAGTGATGACATTTTTGGACTTATGTGAAAGAAGTCTATATCCTTTGACATCTTCAGAATATCCAACAAAAATACATTTTTTACTCTTCGGTTCTAAATCTTTATGTTTCACATCTAGAATATGGGCCTATGCTTCACTTCCAAAAACACAAAAGTGACTTACATATGGTTTAATTGAGCTCCATGCTTCTTCTGGAGTGATATCCTTTAAAACCTTATTAGGACTATGATTTACTATGTAATTTTCACAGTTAAGTGCTTTTTCCCAAAAATTAAGAATAAGTCCTTTAGACTGAAGCATACAATTAGCCATTTCCTTCAAGGTGCGATTATTCCTTTCAACTACACCATTTTGTTGTGGATTATATGGAACAATATGTTGCATTTGAATTCCATGCTTAATGCAAAAGTTGATGAATTTGTTGTTAACATATTCATTGCAATTATCAGATCTTAGCTTAAGAATTTGATGTCTAGATGGTTTCTGAACAAAGGCCTTAAAGGCCAAGAACATGTTAAATACTTCACTCTTGAGTTTTAAGAAGTATACCCAAGTGTGTTTGGAGAAATCATCAATGAAAGTTAAGAAATACTTGTAGCCAAAGAATGAAACAATTGGAAGTGGACCACATAAATCACTATGCACAAGCTATAAAGGGGCCGAGGCATGTTTTTCAAAACTATCCTGATGATGTTTTCCAAGTACACATCCAGAACAAACACCATCTTTGCAAGATACCATTAGAAGACCCGTCACCATATTTTCTTTACATAGATTTTGAAGGGAGCGATAGTTTAAGTGACCAAATCACTCATGCGAAAGTTTGCTCACATGATCATTATGAGAGACAAATACCGAGGAAAGAGTTCATGACCCAAAGTTTTTAAACTTATACAACCTTGTAGAATCATTAGCAATGCTAGTAGCTAAAATCTATCTAGGATCTCTTATGTCCTTAATTACAACATTGTGAGGTGAAAATTCAATGGTTTTACCTTCACCTAAATGAGTTATTTGATATACAGATAGAAGGTTGCAAGATAAGGTTGGAACACATAATACATCATTAAATTGATCATTGTCTAGATGAACTGTTCCATTCCATATAACACTAAGAGATCTATCATCACTAACATATATATTTTTGGTGTTACAATAATTTAAAGAAGAAAACATGGCCTTATTTTTGGCCATGTGATAAGAAGCTCCAGAATCAATGAGCCACTCATGAGAATGAGAAGAAGAAGATACATTTAGTGCATAACTAGACCAAGATGCTTGACAACCACATGCAGAAAGTGTTATTCTTGAAGATGAAGTTGAAGTTGAAGAGTGCTCCAAATGGATGTTATGCTTCTTCATTGTTGCTTATAAGGCTTCAATCTTCTTAAAGCATTTGGATTCTAAGTGGTCATCTCGATTACAAAATTTGCAATGTTTATTAGTCTTCTTCCCTTTGTTTTTATTTGCCTTATCATTTTGTTGAATTGATTTTTCATTTTGAGACTGAAATTTCTTAGGACCCTTGTTTGGTTTAGGACCATTATTTTTAGGATACTACTTAGGATTCTTTTAATTTGGTTGTTGTTGGGTGACTAAGGCTTTCTTAGAAGAGTTTCCAAGATTAAGAAGACCAAGATGTAAGAGTTTTTCTTATTCTCTTATTAAAGAATCACGAAAGACATCACAAGAGTGGGAATTGTAGCCTTGTCCTTGAGAAATAAAGGCTTCTCTAGTAGAATGGAAGTTGGAAAAAAACACAAAGTAGGCTGGTCCCAACTTATTAAGAATGGAATAGATAAGGCTACCATATTCTTTCTTAACCTTAACACCTTCCAAGAGAAGTCTAAGGGTCTTGAACTTGGACAAAAATCTTTAATGGAAGAAAAATTATTGGGGTCCAATGTAAGAAACTCATTTTCAAGTTGATGGGCTCTAATTTCATTTGTAATTCCAAAAACTTTAATGTTTTGTTTCATTGCTTCATTAGGGGTATCATGTGTTAGCACCTGGATTGAACCTCAGGCTGAAGGAAGACAATGCCAGGGTAACCACAAAGCACGCTTAGCCAAGTAGCTAGCCCTAATAGGCCAGGAGAGGGCTCTCTCCGTAAGGATCTCAGCCAAAATGGCTGGATCAAGAAACTAATATTAGGCTAGGTACAGTAGCACAGGGTTTTAATTTGACTTTGAAGGGTTTTGCTGGATTGGAAGGAGCCAAATAGTTAGGGCAAGGAAATTAGGCAAAATTGTAGGGTGCTCGATGGGGCAAGGTAGGCACAAGGCTCAGCACCTTAGGGCTTGATGGATGAGGTGAAAAGATAGGTGAGGAGTTAGGAAGATCACGTAAACCTTATGGATTCTTCGTAAACTGAAGGACACAGACTGTGAAATGTCTACCCAAAACAGAGCATAAAGATATGGATTCTACCTCTCAGACTTGTATATATTCACATAAAGGAAATGAAATGATGAAATGGAGTCAACAATACATTCTAACACATGAAAACATAAGAAAAACTGAACTGAACATCATACCACATGGATCCCAAAGAAATATCTGCAACTTTTCATTAATCTCCTACTAAAACTGATACAAAATGATGTCTCTTCAAAGCATAAGCATCCAACTGAGTCCAACCCTTTGCAATGAGAAAGAAGAAGAAGATATAGACATTGATTCAACCTCCTCCCATCCTCAGGGGTAAAATCCCTAAGATGAGGAGCTAATCTAACCAAAACTCAACAAGAAACTGGAATGTAGGCATCCTAACGACTTGCCTCTAAAAGTGAGGAAACTGATTCATTTGTCCTCAAGATGACTTTTAATCGAATGAATCTACCTTTTAGTACTTATTATCCATCATATTTACATGCCTAGTCATCATTTGCATCAATAAAACACCATCTATGAGATGAAACCCAAAATTACAATCAAGGCACAGCGAAATGGACACTCAGCACAATTTTTGTTCTATTCACAGCACCCAAGCCCTATGCGCAGTGCTTTTTGTAGGTCCATTTTGGAGGCCTTCTCGGTGTCCGAATTGAGCTCATGATAGCTCAGTGGAGATATCTTCAACTCTTCTTTCCATAACATCTTTGAATTTCTTCATATGAAGCTCATTTGACCCCTCAAAAATTGATTCTCCAAAGATTGCTTCTATGTGTCTAAAAAAGGGCAGAAAGGTCATTTTTTGGGTGTTTTTTGACGTTTTGGTTGACCAGTTCTGCTCTAAAAGCTCAGAAAATTCTCGAGGTGCATGTACTCATCATTATGAATCCAAAAATGATGACCATTCCTTCATTGGATGTCCCTAGGAAAAGCGCAGCGCTAGTGGCGCTGCACATAGAGCCAAACTTTCTGTGTCAAAAATTGCCAAATTCCTCAAAAGGAAAAAATTCTTCCAAAATTGCTCAAAATTTGTGGAAAATACCACCATTAAGTATCTTGGTTAGCCAAGGAAGCTTCACCAAGAAATCTAAGCCTCTTGTCCTCCTTTTTGCCTTTGAGTGCTTGTTTTAGCCTTGTTTTCATTCGCTTGACCCTTATGTTGTAAATCTTGTTTCGGGTCCTGTAATGGTGAGCCTTGTGCCTCATGATTCGATTGTCTCTGTTGGCCCTTTTTAGAAGCTTCTCCAAATGCAAATTAACCTTGCCAAGCCAAGTTTATCTATCCTCCTATATTTCCTTCTCAATTATTTGTGTTGTAGTCAAGGTAGATGATGTTTCTTCCTCTTCCATTACTGACTTACCCTTGTCACTTTGCCTCTTTTCCTTGAGAAGTTCCAGCTCCATGAGGACTTGTTTGTGACTTAGCTGCTTGTTTTCTTGCGCAAGGTATGAAATGAAATACTTAGGTCTCGCAAAGTTGTCCATCAGTGCTTGGATCTGTGCATCCTTTTCCCTTGTGGTTATGTTTTCATTTATTGCCTCACCTTGGACCTCCAAGTCAACTATCTCAATGCCATGATGGATGTGTGCCTGTTTTGGTTCATCATCTTCCGTCAGATAAAAATCCATTTCCTCCTCATCATCAAGGCTTTCTTCCGGCACCCTTTCCTTCCCTTTATGCAGTTGTTGCACCTGTTGTACCTGTTGTGTCGATGAAGAAGGCAAAGCCCCTTCCACATTTTGTGGAGCAAGAATTTTCCTATGAGTTGATGAAGAAGGAAAGGCCCCTTCCACACCAAGTGGAGTAAACACTTGCCTATCTGCTGCAAACAACTTTCTAGCCCCTCTCTGATAAATCTTGTAGGTTTTTGGCTCCTCAACAGCTTTAGTCTCTTTAACCTTCTCATCTTTCTTTACTTTGGCACTGTTGGAAGGTCTTTCTACTTCTTGAGGCACTGGTGGAGGAATCTGAGGACCCCTGAAGATGTCATTGGCAATGAATGTCTCCCAGGAGATGTTAAGGAGGTTGAGATGATGTAGCACAATCATCTTGATCAGGGAATAGTGATAGAGACTACTCATCTGCTGGGGGTATGGCTTTTTCTATACAATGTAGGCCATCTTCTCAATGTTCCTAAATAAGAAGTAAGGGATGCTCAACATTTTCACTCTTGTAAAATGCATAAGAAGCCTAATGTGATAGGTGTACAATCTAGAAAATCTTCCCTCACATGTGAAATATTTCATAATGATCCTCATCATAGGGGCATATTTGTCTTCAAGGAACTTGAAAGGAAAGGTCCTCTTCTTTTCATTTCTATACCTAGATTTGATGTATGGCTCATAATAGTGTTCATCCAAATCTTGTTCCTTATACCATTTCTCCCCACATTTGGAATCCTTGTAGCATTAGAAATGATGGAGGATGAAACTGTAAATGTCACCCCAGCAAGAGTTACCTTGTTATCATGGAGATTGGCTACAAAAATCCTGGTCAGCTCAGGATGATGTTGAACTCTTTCCACCTGCTCACAAAACTCATAACACCCTAGATGCCTGAAACAAGTAACAGTCATATGAGAAGCCTGTAACTCTCTGATGTTTGATGGTTCCTCCTTGATAATTATGCCTCCCTTGTGTGGTTTTCTCTGATGCTGAGGTTCATCTCCCAAACTCTCACTGCCACTGTTTTCCTTCTCCTCATAGTCTCTGTCCTCTGTCCATGTTTGTCAAACTTTGAAGCTATGTAACCCTAGAGAAGGTAATGAAGGAGTAAGTATTGGTGATTATGGATAGGGGAAGGGGAGATGAACTTATATGGTGTGGGATGGAATATATATAATATGAAAATGAGAGGGAGAGTATTCTTCTTTGATAGGGACTATTTAGTAAATAGGGTTTTAGGATTTTTCTTTGGGGATTAGGGAATAAGGGATATGGAGGGATTTGTTTGAGGGAATAGGGTTCAAGGAATAGGTGGAGGGATGTATAAGATGAATTAGGGTTTCGAGGAATGAGTGGAGATATGTATAGGAGGGATTAGGGTTTCAAGGAATGAGTGGAGAGATGTATAGGAGGGATTAGGGTTTTAAGGAATGAGTGGAGGGATGTATAGGCAATCTAGGGTTTGATTTTTGAAATAGCAAACCAACTTCAAACTGATGAATTGAATGCCAAGAGGATAGCTTAGAGATTACACTTACTTGTTTATAGGCTATAGAAGGCAAACAACATGTTTTGAGTGGTTGACAGAGTGTTTTGGCACTTTCTGGCCCTATGCGCAGCGCCACCTACAGGTGCGCAACGCTTCGGCTCTATGCACAGCAACGTTCAAATTTGCACTGGAGAAACTACCCTATGCGCAGCACTCTAACCTCTGTGCGTAGCCCCTCCTCCAACTGCTCTGTGCACAATGCTTTGTCTCCTATGCGCAACACCTCTTCTCCTTAGCCACCAATTGGACTCAATTCCCCTCTCTCCTTTAATGCTTTTCTTTCTCTTTGTCAAATAAGAGTGATGAGTTTGGAAAAGAAGTGTGACATCTTATATAGAGATTGATTTTGATTTTTCATTAGAACCTTTTCTTCTTTCCTCCAAATCTCTGTTTAATACCTTTCTCTCATTGTCTCTTTTTAGGTGGATGATGCTCGGATTGAACTGATTTTTTCAGCGGTTTCATTTTCTTGCAGCACAAAGAAATGTTTGGGGCAACTAGGAACACTTATTATACAAAATAGATTAAATTACATCAAAAAAATATAAATCAACTAAAAATACTATGTTTTTATCTCAAAAGCATGTTTTTGAGATGAAAATTACATTAGTGACAAAAGATCTTTATACAATCATCATGACTTATTGGAAATTACTCTTTGTTTATTGGTCATCCTCATACCTTTGCTGCCCTTTATTCACACTTGAAATCATGCTTTTTTACCTTGGAAATGAACCCTAAGACCTAATGGAAATACTGGCGACACCTAAAGTAACATATTTGAAACCTTAACTGAATACAACATGGAAATGGGTAAACCAATGTACCTCATGAGGGAAGATTTTATTTTATAAGAAAAATACAACCATCAGTGGACCATTTTAACATGACCTAATGGAATGATCCAAAATTTAGTATGAGACACATAAAATGAAAATGCAAAGAGCAGATTTGATCCCTGCTAGAAGTATACATATACTGACACTAACATCATGTTCGACAATATGGAATCTAAGGTCTCGAGAAATAGACATCCCTATCAACCCAGATGCTTGATCTTGCCTATTTTCCCATTTCGCTGCCTTATCTTCATATTTAGGTTTATTTTGCTGACCTGAGGCTATTCTGTAAATACCTTTACTTCTAAGTAAATCCACAATGTAGGACCACCATTGGAAGTAGTTGGTGCTGTCAAGAATAACTTGGCATGGACTTTCCATTTTAATAGAAACTGAAGCTATAGATGTTGAAACTAAGTGTTCCAATGGAAAGATCTCAAAAAATTAGGCTGATTAAAAAAAACGGCTCTAAAAACGACTTCCGGATGAAGAAGTTATGGCTTTTTGAAGAAAAGTTGTTGAAGATGCCGACGAAGTGCGTGAATGTGCGGAAGTGAATGATAATGTTATATTTAAAAAAAAAATCCCCCCTTTCCAAACTTAATCTAATTAGTTCACTTTAATATATATATATATAGATATATATATATGTGTGTGACCCACTTTTATAGATAAGTGAAATTCACTTTTACAATGGTACTTTATGAGAAACCCACTAAATTGTGTCATAAATAAAAGATAAAGAGACTTTAGAATTATAAGTGACTCACTTTTTCTAATGGGTGAGAGCACTTTTACATAAAGTAACTTTAAAACATAAGTTACATGTGCTTTTTGAAAAATTCACTGAACCAAAAGAAAGACTTGAGCTCAAGACCTCTATTCTCATAAAGTAACTTTCGACCAAGTGAGCTAGTTTAAAGGGTTAGTAATTTTTGGAAAAGAGGAAGGGTTTTTTTTTTTTTTTTTAGTCACTGGATCTTTGGGGTGCGTGCTTACTTGAAAATACTCTTTTTGCCTACAAAACAAAAAACCACACAACCCAACATTGGCATGCAAAAAAAACCAAACCTTACAGCTTGAAGTTAGCTTTTTCCAGAAACTAAATATTTTCCTCAATGTTTTTGATTTTCCAAGATCACACTAAGGCACGACGAAAAAGACAATACACATGAGAAAAATCCTTCATTTCTATTTCTGTTTTTTATTTTCCCAGATCATACAGAGTTGTAGGGAAAAGAGCATATGCAGAAATGAAAGGTACAAATCTTGAAATAAAAAACAAAGAGATAAATAAACCGAAATAAACAAAGAGAAAATCACTAAAACTGAAAATAAAGTATTTATACCTCCAAATCTTAAAAATGACGTAGCTAGGGCTACCATAAACCTTTTAGCATGAAACGAAAGGGGTTCCTCATAGAAACAGATGCTCCTAACACAATAGAGCAGTCCTCTTGACCTGAAAGCAGTAAAAAACAGTAGATCTAGGAAATGATAATCAGATGCAATTGTATTGGCTTCGGATTTGGATCACCAACAGATGCGTCCCTTAAATAGATCTGATACCATGTAGTAATTTACAAGGTAAGTTCCACATATAGAACACCAAAGGACACTGCTCACAAATAGATCACAAATCAATACACCAATTTTCTTGAAGTGGTTAAAAACCTCAAAGAGGGAAACAGTCTACGACCTTCGCCAATGGGGCCACTTTGGGAAATTTATTAATAAAAGAAATAAAATTTACATAACCTTCTCTCATGAATGGTCACCCTACAAATGACCCTTAATGCTATTTAAATAGAGATCATGGACCAGTCGGGTGTTAAGCCACAGATCAAGTGTCGGTAATACCGAGGAGAGAATGAACTGTCAGATCACTTCATGTCTAGAACATATTGTGACCATTGGATTGTAAGTTACAAAATTACATAGTAAAGAAACATACTTTACCTAACTCTACACTAGTCCAAGTGATACTTAACTATTTCCTATGTGTTGAAATATCCTAACATGTTCATGTTCTTTATTGAATCTGGACTTCCTCTAACTCATCTCTAGTCTTGGAGTTCAACATATTAATAATTTTTTGTGCTTCCCTTGATCTACGCTCAATCTTAGCTTTATTTTTCTCAACTGCTACTTTGACTCTTTGTACTAGCTCCTCTTGCTAAAAAATAATTTGAAATCATGGCCACAATTCTGTAATATTTGCATTGATGTTATGCCATATGCTCTACTTGACCTCTGCCAGCATTTGAGATATCAAATATTGATTCTCATATTTTACAATTTGTTGAGTCAATTTGAAATTCCTTTGTACCTCTTCTAGATATGCATTATCATCTTTGATTTTGTTTTCCTCCATTTTTGTTAGTGTTTTCATTCACCTCTTTTTCTCCTTGTTTGTTATTGATAGTTCTCCTAAAGCTTCGACAATATTTTCAGAAGAATCTGTAGTGGATGTTTTTGTTGTTTTCTATACTTCCCATTGTGTTGATGTACTTACAGCTAGTAATTGTTCCTTCTCCTTTAACAATGCCTCCATGTCTGCCTCCATTTTCTGAATTTGAGTATTTTGTTCAGCTATTACTTTGAACAACTTTTACTTTTCTATCTCCAGGTTAGTAACTACTTTGGCTTGAGGATGCTTTGTGGTTGGAAGTTTGAGTTATTTCCCTAGAGCAAGAATATTTTCATCTTTATTTTTAATTATCTCCTCAACTTCTTTGATGATACTAGGATCATATCCTAGTTTAATCAATAAATATTCCAGAGCTTTTGTTCTACTGTCTTTGGAAAAAGATGACATTCACTCTATCTTTAGTTGTGAATGCTTATTATTTAAGGAAGCCTGTAGTTATGAGGCAGCCATGGTTGAACTTGTCAGTGTTGAATAGATCATTTCACCTGCCTATTTATGAAAATCAATTTGATCGATTGCATGAACCTTCTTGGTATCAAAAGAAAATATTGAGGCTTTGTAGTCCTCAACACTTTTGGGAACTAGAACTATAGGTTCCAAAAGGCCATTTGGAACTACCCCTTATTTGTGTCAAGTTCTAACAACAACCTTTGTTGAGTAGTAACAATTTTCTTCCAAAAACCTTAATATGTTGAAGCCTTCAATGCTTCATTTTTCTTCTTGATCTTCGCGTATCTGGAAAACATGTTCTACTGTGTTGGAATCTGAGATGTGGAAGACATAGGTGACTTAGTTGTCCATTCAACATATGGGAAGAAAGTGGTGGGAATACCTATCAAAACCAGTATTTTTCTCCGTCGAATCCTTTTCTTTTGAGGATTCTTCTTGAATATTTATTATCTAAGCATCACTTTTAATATCAGTCTTAGTATTGGTCTTCAGATCCTTCTTCCTCCTCTTGAAAACATGAAATTTTGGAGCTTGAGATTTTGAATTTGTAGGTGATATACTTTCTCTTAGTCTCTTGATTTCTTTGACTTTTGGAATAGCAGTTTGTAGAGACGATTGATTGACAATTTGCTCTTCAACCTCCTATAGTGTGTTCTTTGTCCACTACTCCTCATTGGCATACTAGTCTATCTCTGGCCAAGGTGTATGTGCATATGGTGTGGTCTTTTGCTCGACTCTTATTCTGGAAATTATTCCTAATAGATCATAAGACCATGTGAATCTTAGCTTAAATTCCATCTTCTTTAGTATTTCATCCACTTCCTTTGTTGCTGCTATGGTATTTACAATATAAGGCCCAACATGTGCCTTCAGTTTAAGTTGTGCTTTCTTTTTACTTGATACAAAATGTAGTTCATCCATGTTTAACATCTTTCTAATGTATTCCAAAGAAACAATCATTACTTGTACAAATACTGGTAAGCTATAGGGAGGAAGATCACACCCATAGATATGAGTCTTTGTATAGTTCTGGAAGAGATACCAGTCTCCAAATTAAGCTTGTTCTATAAGATGAAAAACCTTCTTGATATTTGGTGAAATACTTGGTATAATATCGCTCCTTAGAAGACACAAGGATGTATGTAAAAATTGATCCACAAAATGGCTAAATGAATATTTTTCTAAATTATTTTGACCAAAGAAGTCTAGTGAATGATTGATAGTGGACTTCCCTGATCATGCATCTTCAGTAACTAGAACTTGAACCTCTCTGCTTGATATAATAACATTAAATAGCCATGGACTGACTGGTGTTTGAATGCACCTTTAGCTTTAAATTTTATAAATTTCTCATGAATAACATCTGACAAGTATTGACTGTAATTGAAAATGATTGATGGCTTCTGACCAACTGAAAATACTGACAAGACACCTAGCGCTACTTCATTGACCCATTGGTCTGTGGGATAAACTAATAGGAAAGTAACCATGGAAATAACTTGCCTTGACATCTCATGGAAAATAGAAGCACAATATGGGGGATTTATTCTAGGCAATTCAGAAATTTCAGGCAGAAAACATTCAGAAATATGGGCTCACTGGGGGAAGGTAAGATTTTTGTATATTTCTATGAGTGTCTTGGTGGAAAATGGGTGTAAAGAAGTTTGATAATTAATCTGAAGGGCTTGAAAAATATCTTCTGGCTTAATTGAGTATAGGATATCATTTTTTTGAGCAATTACTACTTTTTTACTGGGGAGGTACCTGAGATGACACCAGGTAGCAAATTTTGGGAAAATATGAGTCTGGGGAAAGGTAAATTCAGGTAGAAACGGTTCCCATATTCTTAAATCATCACTATTATCTAAATAATTTTGTTTTGCCCAATTACGAAACTCATAAAAATCAAATTCAAATTGACTTTCTACTATCTTATACTGTGTGTCAACTAAAGGCATCTCATTAAAATTAGAAACAGAGGGTAAGACTAGACTCTCGACCACATTTTTCTCATTTCCCTTATGTGACGAAATTTTAAGATTACAGAGAGGCCCAAAGGAAATTACCCAATTTGTGCTAGATTGGTACTGAAAGAAGATGGTGTTTGTAGAGGGAAATGGTGCACTATAAAATCCCTGAGCATGAACCTGAACTGATACAATTAAATGGAAAAGGGAGAAATTTTGGGCAATGCGAGATCTTTAAAGGAGAAAGGGAAAGAAGATCAATGGTAAAATTACACTTTTGGAGTGTTGCAATTAATAGTTTTAAACATTGGTGGGAGTTAATGACCAATGTCGACATGACTGTTGGTGGGAGATTTCTCCAACGGTTATGTGACATAAGGGAGGGAGGTGACATGGAATACGGGGTGACATGAATGGATGAAGTGGGGTCGTGGATGTGTTGGCATGGTGGATGTGTTGGCATACTATGAGTGGAGTGAGAGCCAACAGGAGTGAGGGCAAAGAGAAAGTGGAAATGGTTTTCGGGGGGGTCTTGGACGGTAAGTGGTAAGGGAGGAGGGCCCCCTAACATTTGTGGAGTCACCACGTGGTCAAAGTTAGTTTCTAACAAATCACTTTTCGAAATCTCCACTTCCTATTAACCTTCGGGAGTTCGGGGGGGGGGGCTAAACATCGTTATTTGTCGTTGATTATGGCAGGGAAAATCTCATTCATCCAAAAGTGCTAGAACCTTATTAATAAACAAAAACACATCTTTCCGGTGTTTATTCAACATTTAAAAAATTATTTTTCTAATTCAATGAAGCTTTAAGGATAAACAAAACAACTTAGGTGTCATTTTGGTTGGTGCGCCCTTTGGGGATTGATTTTTTATTTTTCCCCATTATTTTTATTTCTTTTTCATTCTCTTTTTCTATTTTTTCTTTTTCTTTTCTTTTATTTTTCTTTTTCTTTTCAAAGACTAGATAATTTAAAATGAAAAATAATTTACAACATCCCACTGGGATAAATGGCTAGATAATCATACCTTGATCACTATATTTATAAGACCCTAACATAAATGAAACACCTTTAAATCATGGAAGGGAAAGTGATGGATGGAAATGTATACTCTTGAAGATGAGAATTTCCTTTGAAGGTGCTAGAGTAATGGAAATTCTACCTTCTTATAATTAGTAACTTTGTGCATCATCTTGGTTTCAATTTTGGCAATATTAGGAACGCAAGCAATTTAAATCTTTGAATATTTTATTAAGTTCTATGGTATGAGGGATGGTATTGAGAATGTTCATAGTTATAGTTGCATTATTTTCCATCCAAGAGGAGGTTGGGAGCCCTTTGGAAATGAAATCCTTTGTACCTAATGTTTGAGTGTCGTAGAACATTCTGGATATAATAGGAAAATCTCTACATTGGGAATTTGAGGGTGGTAGTGAACTAGATGAAGAGAATAATTAAGCTCCAAGAGGACTTCGATTTGTCCTAATATTCCCATTATTCACACTCTCAGAGGGTGAATCCATGGCTTTCTTCTGCTACAATGGGTATCTCTCTATTCTTGTGAATTCTCTTATCTTCCCTTGTGTCATACAATGTAATGAAATTTGTATTTAGTTTCAAAATTCGATTATTTGGCTCAAGAAACATAAAGATATTGGTATGGTAATAGAGATACTTAATCCTAGGGGATAGAACACCAATGTTTGGGTGAAGAAGAATTTAAAATGTCTCTCTACTAAGGATCAACTCTCATCCTCTAGTTTCAGTTAAGATTGAGAGAGATTTAGGGTGGTAATTATGGCCCCTCTCAAAGAGGAGATAAGATAGCTAATCAACTAAGTTTCCCTTTTTTAGGAAGATGTTTTAAATATAGAAGTCCATATCAATCAACATATAGCTAGTGTGACAACATGTATAGACTTGTTAATTTCACAAAGAACCACCATGCCAATAACTAAAGAAGAAGTGTCTAGTCTTTGTCAGCGGGTGAAAGAATTGGAAATATTAATAAACATAAATTGTATGAAACACTCCTCTTATGAAAAATCTATTGCACAAGAGATACTTGAAATAAATTCTCCTCTTCGTTTTTCTAGTGCAAGTTTGGGGAATGATTAGCCTACCCATATACCCCAATCTACACAATAATTTAGACACACTGAGCATTAGAGATTTTAATGAAGTAAATATTGTTTGGCTAAGCATGATTCTCAAAAGACTATCTGAATCGAACCTCTACATGTTCTCATCACACAAATGTTTAGTAATACAAGTTTCTTGATATAGTTAAAAAAAAATCTAAACTTTGGATTTTCATAAGATGTAACAAATCCATTACGTGCTTTAATATTTTTGTGTTTAGTTTACAACTTACTAAATTAGTGTCAACCTTAGATGTTATATATATTGTTTGATTATCCATTATTTGATTTTACTATTTAATTTAAGATTTCCATGTTATTTTCAATGTGTAAATGACCATTTCCTTATGAGACTTTCTCATTTAATTCATATTTAAAGTCTAGAATACTAAAGGAAGTTTTACTTAATCTATTTGAAGGTTAAAGATGTATATAATGTTTTTTCAGTATGATATTTCCCAATCCCAAACTTGTATAGATTCTCAAAGTTGTAAGTAAAATTTATTTGGCTTGGTTGGAGCTTGAAGTTAGGTAACCATATTTTTATAAGAGTGTAATGTTAACTTTTCATTTTTGAACTTGACCTAAAACTAAAGTATCTAGACTTTTATAATAATATATTTTTCTAAGTAACTAATTAATATATTTAGAGGATTTTATAATATACTTTATTAATATTTTGGTTCAAAATTATATGAAGCTCTTTGATTTATAAGGAAACGTTTTGTTGATATTTCGTTATCTAAACCATC